>CM042391.1:3479360-3804847 GCA_023634145.1 Thymallus thymallus | reverse complement strand
CCTCTTTACTCTCTGGGTAAAGCAATCCCTAGGACTGGTTTTGCCTTGCCATCACGCCATAACAACTTAGCCCTGAATGACAAGAATGGAATTTGAATGTTATTCCATGTGTCCCTTCCTGATGTTTGCCCTTCAGTGGATGTATGATAGATGATGAGCCTGTAATACTGAGGTCATATGAGAAAATATAAGGGGATTGATGTATTGAATAGGTATAGCTATTTGACAGACACTGATGGATGACTGATGAGATACTGCTTTGTTGGTTTATTACTGGGATATAATCATTAGAGTTTATCAGTGAGTATGTTTACGGATTATGGCAGTAGGCTGAGAATGGCAGCAGTCATATAAACACCTAACTCTGCTTATCTTAAACAACGATCATAATTGAAGTAAGCATACGGCAATTAAATCACCTGGTTTTCTGAGCAATCTTTAAAATTATTAGGACGTGTAAACACGTTAATCGGAGTTCCAGCAGTGTATTTGATCTGCGCATGTGCTAGCACCAGCCGAGCAAGCCTCTGAAAGGATGCATCTTAGAAGTAGTTTTCGCATACAAACTTTATACGTCCAAAAATAACATGGTCGCTGTTGTAGAACGTTTATTTTGATTGGTTTTATCAGCATTTATCAGGTAGCCTGATTTCAGATGAGTCCATGTAAAACGGGTTATTAGAGAAATCGTTCTTCTTGCATAGCTAATCAACGTTTTAATCAAACTATTATATTAATCTGACTATACACAATAATCATATTATTGTGTGCATGTAACCATACTCACTGAAAAGACATTAGGAGTTGTTATTGATGGACTCTCTGTGGCCCTGTTATTCCTATGGGCCGAGTTGATTGGTCAGTAAGTCACATTAAAGTCTGGTGCACTCTGACCTAACCCTTATTTGTCTCAAATGATGGGATCACCCATTACAGCATGCTACAGATGTCTTTGAATGGAGAGTGGCAGATAGCTACTGTACATGCGGTAAAATAAATGCATTTCCATGGCGAGATTCTGAATCTCCTCATTGCCACCCATCTAAATGATTCTACATTTGGGCCATTTTCAAATGTGACTAGCTGATGGCGCCGACCGAGATGTCAGCATCGCGACTAGCTATTAGGAAGCTCTTGGGAAATGTGTATTTCAAACTATGTTGGGGTAAAATCTGAGTATATAATGCTTTTATGGATGTCTACCCCAATACATGTTCATGTCATCGTCACCAATCAACTGTATTACAAAAACGGCTTCAACTATTTATATGTATATATGTCTAGCTACACTGTAAAGGGGTTGCTGTGAATTTGACAGTAACTTACAGGCAGCAAAGTGGCAAGTAAGTTACTGTTTTTCATATTGCAGTACACCTACTGTAATCTAAAATATAGTCAAGAAAGTACTGTGTAATGACATACAGTACAGTGCAATACAGAAGAATTTACTTATTATACTGTAAAACAGTAAATGCTACCGTAATCGTAGTGGTGGAGATTTTGCTGTATTTTACCGTAATTACAGGGTTTTGGTGAAAGCAGGTTGGCTGTTTTAGATCACTTCCATTTCTAGAGGCCTTAGCAACTACAGAGCAGTAAAGACCAAAAAAACATGGCAGATTACTTGCTGCCATTCCAATCTGTCGCCTATACATTTTAAATTGACGGGGCATTATAACCACATACTGTGTGAGGTAAATTGGTACAGAACTCACACTAACGGGTGGAACGAATATAGCCTCTTAAAAGGCGCACCTCAAAATATTACCTTGTGCATTTCAGTCATTTAGCAGACGCTCTTATCCAGAGCGACTTACAGCAGTGAGGTCGTACTAAATATGTTAATGAGACAGAAACAACAATTCCATGGCACTCCAAAATACGGTACAGTATTGTTTTCTGTAGGGAGGAACTACAGTACCATTTTAAAAACAGCAATTCCTTCCCCGCCCACAACATTTTCCCACAATGCACCATCAATTACAGTATGCTGCAGTATAATGCTCTCACAGTATTTTACTGTTGATAATAGCCCAGATTACAGTATAAATTCGTTTTCCAATACAGTGTATGCTACCATCTTATGAGCACGGGAGTTAGCATTTAGCATTCATTCATGCAGCGAAAACATCCAAATCAGATTTTAGTGATGACCTTGTGGGCCTGTTACAACATCACATAAATGATGACAGATTTTATGAATATCCACTTTGTTAGACCAGATTTTTTTGAATGGCCGCCAATGACAGCGTTTTTTGAGCTTTCCCCCACGGTCTGCCTTCCATTGCTCCCTCACCCAGGGCCCTTCTCTCTCAATCTGACTCCACGTCTGTCTTTCTGTCTGTCTGAGGAGCCCCTCCTCCGTCCCACTCAACAGAGATGCTCTCAGTCTCTCATTCAGGCTCTTTCAGCTCCCTCAAGAGGAATGAGCTCTTATTATGTGAAGCGGAAATGAGTGGGATGTTTCAGAGTCTTGGAGATGAGATGGCCTCGGTGGCGCCGCCTGTAAACCTGCATCGCTGCATCGATCTCCGAGCTCATCAGGGCTGAGCATGCTCTCTAGATGTTTTATCATCAGGGCTGAGCATGCTCTCTAGATGTTTTATCATCAGGGCTGAGCATGCTCTCTAGATGTTTTATCATCAGGGCTGAGCATGCTCTCTAGATGTTTTATCATCAGGGCTGAGCATGCTCTCTAGATGTTTTATCATCTTTCCCTCTCCTTATCTCTGTATCTCTCTCTGTATCTCTCCCCCTCTATGTATCTCTCTTTCCCTCTCTCTTTCCCTCTCCCTCTCTATGTATCTCTCTCTTTCCTTCTACCTCTCTCTGCATCTCTCTCTTTCTCTCTCTCTTTCCCTCTCCCTGTATCTCTCACTTTCTCTCTCTCTTTCCCTCTCCCTCTCGCTGTATCTCTCTCTTTCCCTCTCCCTCTCTCTGTATCAATTCAATTCAATTTCAATTCAATGTATCTCTCTGTATCTCCCTCTATATTTCCCTCTCCCTCTCTCTGTATCTCTCTCTTTCTCTCTGCATTTCCCTCTCCCCATTTGTCCTTCTCTATCTGTCCCATCCTCCCTCCCCTGTGAGTTAATGGATGTCAGTAAGATGCTAACTCAGTGGGAGTGGATCAGTCTCGTCAGCTGAAGAGGCTCCTTACATGTCCAGTTCTCCCTGGCCAACAGTCCCTTGATACACAATAAGTGCATTGTGCTGAAGGTTAACGTGGCTTCAGTTCCGTCCGTTTTTATTTCCGTAATAAGCACATCTCTCAGGGCCTTTTCTATGGCCAATCAATTCGGTCTTTATCCTCAGTGCCCCCAGTGACCTCAGAGACCTGGGAAACACGGAGGCCATGCTTTAATGTGACCTTTCCCACTGTACAGAGCACAGTATAATGCTTTCTCACTGCACAGAGCACAGTATAATGCTTTCCCACTGTACAGAGCACAGTATAATGCTTTCCCACTGCACAGAGCACAGTATAATGCTTTCCCACTGCACAGAGCACAGTATAATGCTTTGGTAGTAATATTTTTATGCCTGAATAATTGTGCTATCAAACAGCACTTGGCAGTGCAACATGTTGTCCTCATAGAAGGATTTAAACAGTGAAATAGTATTTAAAAATGTCTCTGCTTTTGGAACAAGGCATGTGTTGTTTTCAACAATACACAATATACATTCTGCAACATGTTGACATAAATCTGTAATGACATCATTGGCATAGATAACATAACATTTATACATGTATGTTTGGTTTGATCATTTATACCATATGATTCATATATTCTTCCTTAGAGAAAAACAAGAGGTTCTCATGTAGATGTAGATTCCAGTATTCTCCTCCACTGAACGCTAGCTGTTTTGTTTTCCACTGATGAACCCACAGCTTGCTTGGAGAGGGAAATCATTTGGCACATTTTGCCACATTATCTGAGACCGTTATCCATTTCCTCCCAACAAGCTCTGTGATCCTGGGAAGTGCCCCAGAGGAGTCTGGGATTGGCTGCTTTCACCGGGCAAAATTAATCTGGATGCCCGGGCCCCATGGGTGCTCAGGTCTGTCCGTTTGTCCCAGATGCTGCTCCGCTTAGCTCAGCGACGAGCCCAGAAGAGCATCACATGTCCTGGGTATGAGCATGCCAAACCAATCCATGTGACAGTGGTTTACCCCGGTTTGACTGGGGCCCAGAGAGAAGATGTGACATGTGGGGAGGGTGAGGCGTTCCTGTCCCCCTCTCCCCTGCTCCTGTCCCAGAGTGCAGTGGCTCACACAGCTGTGGCTGACATATGTTCAGGGGTCACAGGAGAGAATGCCCTGGGGGTTGGTCCATGCTGTGTCTCTCCAATGGGCTTCAGGCTTGAGTCATGGCCTCACTCACTTTGGTTTCTAGTGGAAGTTGGAAAAACTTTAGCATGAACTCATTTAAAGACTTTGTATCGAAATAAATAGCTATTCCTTATAAATCATTAGTCACTCATAAACACTCATAAACACTAATCAAAACTCTTGTTAAATGGTTGTACGTTGTGTTGTTAGAAGGACAGCACAGGATCATAATGGTTCTAGTGTTCCATAGTGTTCTGTTGTTGTGTTCCATAGATCTCCTGACACAGTGGAAATAGCCTACGTCACACATCACATTGTCACACGGCTGGTTAAACACCTGTGATTTGCTGTCGGAGAACATTCTCTTTTCTGTTCTTTTGAAACTGTTATTTTCCTGTGATGAGGCACTTCTGGAAGATATCAGTGTTTAGAAAAGGATTGAGAGAGGAAGAAAGAGAGAAAGAATGAAAAGCCTAAGAGAAGAATAAAGACCTGGTTATGGTGTAGTAAATGCAGAAATAAATCATCTGTTAAACATCATTAGCCAAGCCTTTCTGAGCACAAAATGACAAGACATTAAATATGTATTATTTATGAAATGTCGACGCTCTTTGATAAAGGGGTTAATTAGTCACCTATTCAGTCAGAAAATGCTACTTGAAATGGAAAGTGAAAGCTACTCTCGGCAGCCTAGATAGCAGGTGTTTTCTATCCTTCTAGAGATGGCATAGGTGGAAATGGAGTAGCTAATTACAGTCACTGTGAAATTCAAAGCTAATTTGGGAAACCGCATGACAGGTTTGTTGACGTCCTCCGCAGAGTGATGTGTGCGGATGGCCACCAGGGAACTGAGAAGAGGCAGGGGAGAGAGGGAGGATTGGGAGAAAACGTCGCTCTAGGTGTGTGTGTGTGTGTGCGTGTGCGTTTGCGTGTGTATGTGTGCCTATGACGGTGTGTGCGTGCATGGGTGTTTGTGTATTAATATGTGTGTGAGTATGTGTGTGTATTCTGGGGAATTGAAGCCTCGGTGTCAGGATAATCACATGGTTTTGTTAGAGAACACTGGTGCTCTCTTTAACACCATGTCTACTGTCTAAAGTGGTCAAGTGGAGGGGAATATGCCCTGTATTTTACCACAAACATGATAAGGTTCTTTGTCTGCTTTTTCAAAGAGAGGAGCAGAGTAGCAATACTTTCAAGGCAGTGGTTTAGAATCCTTCCTTAGAGGCAGTCATCTGGCAAAGTGAAAATTAGCATTTATCCACTTGAAGAAAGCCACCCTCGTCATGGCAGTATGCTATGAGAGATGCATCCTCTCCGGCATTGAACTGTGGAGCTCGTAGCTGACCGATGAGAGCTGACCACCCCCACCCCAGCAGCCTCTGAGAGAGAGAGAGAGAGAGAGAGAGAGAGAGAGAGAGAGAGAGAGAGAGAGAGAGAGAGAGGAGAGAGAGAGAGAGAGAGAGAGAGAGAGAGAGAGAGAGAGAGAGAGAGAGAGAGAGAGAGAGAGAGAGAGAGAGAGAGAGAAGGGTTGTAATTATCAGTATAAATGGAGCTTGGCGAATGATTCGCACTGCTGGGCCTCCTGATCTGGTCTCCAAGGCAACCTCAAGCTGCTCATTTGTTTTGTAGATGAGTAATTACATCCAATTAGACCAGAAGGGAGAGAAAATAAAGTCCAAAGAAGGGGCCATTGTTCCGGTTAGATGGTGTGAATATTAATAATGGGATTGTTTTAGGCTCATAACAGATCAGTGATACTGCTGCAGCTGTGGGGACCTACTGCAGCCTACTGCACCATCACACTACAGAGATGATCTGTCGGTGTGTGTGTGTGTGTGTGTGTCTTCCACAGACTACATGTCCAGTTAGTGCACATCTCACCTTAACTTGACCATGAAAGAGCATCTTACACTGGATCACCACACGTCCTCCTCAGTTGAATAGTCACAGACTTATTGTAGAAGGACTTCCAGCGCTGCGTCTGTCTGCAAAGCATTGTTTTATGGCACCGTTTCAGTCCTCGGTTACCTCAATCAGAATGTTCTGTTTTATGTTCTGCCTTGGAAAGTACTGATAGGTACAATGCATTTATTATCTACAGACCAAAAACAGAGAACGTTTTTAGGTCATAATGTGGATGCTCCTTGCGTGTGAAAGAGCTCAGAGAGTATTGTGTTCTATTCTAAGGAAAAGTCATTGTGCCATATGATATCCCAGGCTGGTTTATTAGTATTCATTTGTGGGAGTTCCATTGATTTGACCAGATGTTCCTTTAATATAAAAATATCAGTTTATAATGAGCTATATTCCAAAGCACCACTGGGATTCACATAAGCTGTACATATTGTATGCATACACACGTATACAAGCCCCCTCCATCCCCCAACATCAATGTGCTAGTGTATGTAGAATTAGTCTCTCTCTAACAGCTTGCTAAAGAACATGTTTATGTGGATCACAGGAAAGCCATTCTTTCTTTGATGTTCAGAGACTTTTCTTCACTCTCTCTGTGTCTCACCTTCGCCCCACGTGAAAGTTGCTTAAAACATTTGTATGCTCTGAAAATGAAGTTGCGGAAGATAATCAAGGTATTCGGCCTCTCTCAGTCTGTCTTTGATCCATAGAAGGAAGCTTTTTCAGCTTCGTTTTATTCATATGCTGTCCCACTGATGGTACTATCATTAGAAGCAATCTACCTGAACAATAAAAGTAATTTTGCCTGGCTTTATTAGATAAGACCTTGCCGGCAGCTGAGGGCTAATTGTCCGTGTCACCACAAACAAAGACGCCATGTGTATTTGTTGTGTGTGTTGATGTCGTCTTTGTGTCCTGTCGTTCCCGCTATCATGGAATTGGCGTAATTATGCAGATTGCAACAGGAAGCTGCCATTGTCGGGGGCCTGGCAGCCAGTACCATGAGGATGTGGCATGGTTGGCATGGCAGGGCCGGGGACAAAGCAGGGCCTCCCTCCCCCTCTCCCCTCCCTCAGCCAAGCGCCTCTCAGCCGTTTAACTAATGGGGGAGATTGTGGCAAGGCTTTTGTAAAGGTCGCCGCTTGTTTGTTGTTAAAGATCTAATTAGGAAGAGGAGAGGAAGCGGAGGAAGCTTGTCTAATTAGAGATGAGCATGGAAAAACCACCTCGGAAACTCAAGGACGGACGGCTATTAGCGTGGATGTCACAAACAGATTAAACACAAGTGTCCCTAGTTTGTCTCTTCCTGGTCTCCTTACAATTAAAGCTGGCTGAATGCATATTTCTGTGAATGTCGCCTCAAGGCAGCTTTCTTTAGCACAGACCGATAAAAGGAGGGATGGAGGGGGGGGGGGGGGTGAAGACAAGGAGGTGGAACGCTCAGGAAATTTGCTCCCTTATCCTTCTTCTCCGCTCCCGGAAGAGAGCACATTCTTTAAAGAAAGAAAAAAACAGTGACCCTCTGAAAAATGCCCTCGTGTGTGTGTGTGTGTGTGTGTGTGTGTGTGTGTGTGTGTGTGTGTGTGTGTGTGTGTGTGTGTGTGTGTGTGTGTGTGTGTGAGTGACCACCCCTGCCTGGGAGGACAGGCTCTGTGGTTAGTGGCATGGTGATGGCGTAGGGTACAGAGAAGTTGCAGCTGGGTTTAATGATGGTGGAACACGTGCAGAATGCTGAAGAGACGGACAGACGGACGGGCGGGCGGACAGACAGACGGACGTCTGTGGGTTGAGGGCAGATCACTGGTGACTCAGCACCTGTCTCTTGGTTTCATGTCCCTTCATATCCTGTCTGTATCACACTGAGAGGAGACAGCTCTGTCTAATGGAGTCATAGCAGGTACTTAACATTCTCTAGTTTCTAGACTTGCTTGGGAAGACTTGTCTCAGGCTAGAAAGATTCAGGTGAAAGTAAGTTTTTATCATTCAGACATTCTTCTTGCGTTCCTGCATCGACCCATTTACGCATTCATTCCTTTACCGTCCCATTGATGTCGCCTTAATCTGAGTTCTGAGTAATATTGCTTACCTCATTGATAAAGACTGATCGATTTTCCATGACAGTTTCTTAAGAGAGATGTAAAGGGGATTATGGAGCTGTCTTCCATGTCTCACGGTTTTACATGACTGTAAGTGGGAAGCAATGTGGGAAGCCTGCCATTTTAGGAGCCCATAATGTGAGGAGTGGGCACGGAGCCCACGTACCGCTCGGTGAAACCGAGGGGCCCTAAAGTGCCGGTTGAGGAGCATGCCTGGTGTTTGGATTTCATTTGGCAGCTGCTGACAAGCTCATTATGGCGGTCTAGGTGTGACACGGCTTTGATCGCCTCTTCAGCTGGATACCCAAATAAACAAACACACAGCGGGGAGACCCGTCGGGAAAAGAGCCCGCTGACGCCAATCTCAGTTTTTCCTTGAGTGGATTAATTCTCCACGATGCAACATTCCCCTTTAATGGCTCTCATTATATGAGCATCTTGTCTCAGATTAAGAGGACAAGCAATAAATCTCAGCATGTCTTATTGCTGAATGACGATTTCTGAAGCGTTGATAATCCCCCATCTGTGTTGAAAGAGGGGTATGTTGGAATAGCCCAAGCTTACGTTTTGGAGTGTTTTGTAGTCTCGCCTTATATTTATGGTCAATAAACATGAATGTGTCTCTTTGTTATCAAACAAGGAGAAAATGTCACATGCATAGACCTCAATATGTAGTTGTAGTGGTTCAAAACCAGAGGCTTGAAATTAATTATTTATTTGTGAGCATTCTATATTTTCCTCCCATTGAATGATGAGAGTTTCCTTCAGCTATGTCCAGGAGGCATTGTAGTCACCAAATAAAGCTTTAGTGACCTGCGTTTTTAATAATTCTCCAATATCATCCCTCTCTCTCAATTGCAGGACAATGTGAGGGAATCAGGTTAGATTGATTCATGTCTAGGATTCAGAGACAGCCAGTCTGCTACTTCACTGTTTGTCTTATGATTGTTGATAGCCAGTCAAGCATCCTAGCATCTTAGACAGTCAGCCATTGACATTTGTTGGGTTCCCTATAGAGGGATGATTCGTTACCCTGGTGCCGACAGACTCCTACACCTCAGACACTCAAACTGGCAGCAGGTTCTGCTGGGGAGAGAGAGCAGGGAGAGGACGCCATGTATCTCAGCTTAATCAACCCGTCATAATGTCACACACCAACCATGCCATGCTAAAGAGTCTGGACAACATTGACTACTGTGAAACAATGAAACCAAAAGTTTTCCACAATGATGGAGTCCCTTCCCCTCCCTATACTGTACCTCTCAGGCTTTCCCGATTACGGGTTTTACTCTGCGCCCAGTGACCAGAGGGGAGCACCCTGCTCCTTTGCGGACTATGGCTCCCTGGGGCCCCAGGCGGCTCAGATGCTGCACAGTGAGCATGCCACGTCCGCCTGCAACTCCCCCCTCCAGCACCTGCACAGCCCGGAACAGTTTAAGAGCCCAGGTTTGTATGTGTGCATCTCTCTCATCCACCTTCTGGACTTTTCAGTTTGATTCATGATGTTTCCTCCATACAGATGCATTTTTTTGTCTATTTCTTCTATGTCTATGAGGAAAAACATTGATGTGAAAAGGATGAAAATTTTGCCAGCAATGCATTGCATGTTTTTTCCTCCTTTTTGATTTTCAGTTTACATTTTTATGTTTAGTTGTGAGGTTTATTCCATGCCCCTGCTTGCTCCTAGGGGAGGACATGTATGCTTTCCTCTCCATACGCATGTAACAGAGCATGGGAGGCAGGGGACTGGAGCATGGGAGGCAGGGGACTGGAGCATGGGAGGCAGGGGACTGGAGCATGGGAGGCAGGGGACTGGACAACAATATTCTCTGGGAGAAAGCTCACATTTACTTGTCATATCTCAATCCACATGGACATTTGAACCTTTTGGATTTCTACATTTTAATGAGAGAGAGAGACTGACTGAGTGACTGACAGGCTGAAAGAGTGAAAGGGTTAGACAGTGAGAATATATTGTAAATGATTGAGTGATAATGAAAGGACCTGTGGTGAAAGCATGATCACCTCCATTATCATTCTGTGAACAACTAGGCAATCAATCACTAGGCATGATTTGTGTATACATCATAGTAACATTACATCCTAGTACAGTCATATGCATAATTTAACCATTACACTAAACCAGTGCTATGTTTCAGTATGATAGTGATTGCTTTTTGCAGAAGCGTTTATCATTTGGTTTGTCTTTCCAAAGGTTGTAGTCTTTACATAGTTAAAACGGTATGTTTTGCATCTTATAACTCAATGGAAAGCAATTGTATTTCTATGCCATTTCCTCTACAGATAATACGTAGCTATGACAATTTCATTTCACTTGATTACCCTCATTCTAAACCTGCAGGGTCAGCAGACATTATTTGGTTTGTTCCTTATAAAACTGAAAAGAGTAAATTCCGTCTCATATTTTGAGCAGTAAGTGTTGAGGAAAAACCATGTTGAGAGGAAAAGGTTGTGAGAAGTGATTGTTTCTGACACCGGATCAGCGGATGTCAGGCAGAGAGCTGTAGAAGTGTTTGTTTCTGACCCCAGCTCAGCGGATGTCAGGCAAAGAGCTGTAGATGTGATCTGAGAAGTGTTTGATTCTGACCCTAGATCAGGGGATGTCAGGCAGAGAGCTGTAGATGTGATCTGAAAAGTGTTTGTTTCTGACCCCAGCTCAGCGGATGTCAGGCAGAGAGCTGTAGATGTGATCTGAGAAGTGTTTGTTTCTGACCCTAGATCAGGGGATGTCAGTCAGAGAGCTGTAGATGTGATTTGGTAGTGTTGATCTGATCCACAGTAGATAGTGCTGGAGCTCCTCTATGTCAGGGTTCTTGTGATATCACTCCATTTACCAGTCATCCATGTACAGTATGTGCACAGCTGAAATCCTCAAACAATTACATGACATTCCTGAAATGATGCTTGAATGCATAAAGGGAGTTTGGTTACTGGTGTGTTGCTCTTCCGGACCAGATTCTATCCTTGTGTTCAGATGAAGTTGCCATGTAGACTAGAGACAGTAATGATGTCTGATGATGACCCGTCCAGACAGAATGATGGTGCTGTCGCTTCTCTGTAGAGTCCTATTCCATTGTACCAGTGGAGGAGGGGTGACCAGCAGGCAGCGGCAGGTGTCCGTCCCTGTACTCCTCACTAGTCCTGCCTCATTGGCTTTGGCAGTGGACAGGAAAGGACATCTTTAGGCCCCATGCTTAACAGCGAAGATTACACAGATCTCCTGGTTTGGAGGCCAGCCCAATCTGGGTGGAGATTTGCCTGCCTGACTCATTGGGATGGAGGGATCCCTGCAGGTCTGAGCACTCCAGATTGTCTGTCTGTCCTCGGGCTTCACAGGAGGATGGCCGGACTGCAGGCCCGCAACCGCTTCCTCCATTTACCCACAAAGTGGTGATGAGTAGGCTCTAGTTCTCCACTGAGACAGACTCACACCCACAAGTCTGAATAGAAATGCTTTCATAGCAAATGTTAATTGTAAACCTCCTCAAGATGTTAATTGTAAACCACATAAATAGCCTCTACAGGGCAGCAGGTAGCCTAGTGGTTAGAGAGGCGAGCCAGCAACTGAAGGGTTGCCAGTTCGGGTCTGATGGGAAAAATAGGTTGGTAATGAGCTGGCAACTGGAGGGTTGATGGTATCAAATCGTAGATACCATTGCCTGTCGAGTGATCTTAATAAGATACGGTATACAAACTGCTTTAGTTATTTAGACCCGGATAAACTACAGTGGATAAACATTGTCCTAAACGTTGTCATTGCTCAGATACTTGAGCATGTTAGTTCATTTCTACCCACCCAGTGTCACACAGACACAGAGGCATATCTTCAATCCTCACCTGGTTTGCCTTTTTGTTGAACCTTCCTTTTCAGAGTTAATGCTATTGTTGCTGAAAATAAGAAACAGGGAAGGCATAGAATTACATTTGCGTCAGCACCTTGCTCCTCTATCCAAACAAACATTCTGTCACAGCAGAAACGAGGTACAAAGTGACATGAATAAGATCCCAGCCAGTGGAGTTGGTGAGTGACATGAATAAGATCCCAGCCAGTGGAGTTGGTGAGTGACATGAATAAGATCCCAGCCAGTGGAGTTGGTGAGTGACATGAATAAGATCCCAGCCAGTGGAGTTGGTGAGTGACATGAATAAGATCCCAGCCAGTGGAGTTGGTGAGTGACATGAATAAGATCCCAGCCAGTGGAGTTGGTGAGTGACATGAATAAGATCCCAGCCAGTGGAGTTGGTGAGTGACAGGGATAAGATCCCAGCCAGTGGAGTTGGTGAGTGACATGAATAAGATCCCAGCCAGTGGAGTTGGTGAGTGACAGGGATAAGATCCCAGCCAGTGGAGTTGGTGAGTGACAGATGAGTCACCTGTGTCTTAAAAGATGCTGTGTAATTAAAAGCTGGCTGGTTACATTAGCATGGGCATCGCTAAGCCACCAGTCAGCCTCAATAAGTGTAACTGATGTTTTGTTGTTAAACATAATGGCTGAACCTGTGTAGCCCCGGGGTTTAAGGAAAAGCATAAATCCTGTTTCATATGAAGAGGGGATGCTGTGCACAGTTCAATATAATCTACCAATTATAAGAAATTAAGATTACAGTTTAAACTGAAAATAGCAGTGATTACTTAATGAGCAAGCCTATTAGTGGCTGTTCTGTACAGATAAGAGAAGTGAGGCCAGCCATGGGAAAGGACCTGCAGTCACCCTCATTAAATATTTTTGCTCTGGGACAGGTTCTCATTTTACGTTTAGGAAGAAACCCACTGTAGGAGTTAGTATAGATGAATTAACACAACAAAGTTTGTAAAGTGATGTGTCACAACTCCTGAAGGCCTATAGCATCTGATCAAATCAAATCACATTTTATTTGTCACAAGGGTGTGTGTGTGTGTTGCATGTTCAACAGCATGTAAAACTTGTTTTTGAAGTGTTATGCAAGGCATCGTTAGCTTCTTGAGCTCAAATCTAGCGTTGTGTATATACAGTTGAAGTCGGAAGTTTACATACACCTTAGCCAAATGCATTTAAACTCAGTTTTTCACAATTCCTGACATTTCATCCTAGTAAAAATTCCGTTTTAGGTCAGTTAGGATCACCACTTTTATTTTAAGAATGTGAAATGTCAGAATAATAGTAGAGAGAATTAATTATTTCAGTTTTTATTTCTTTCATCACATTCGCAGTGGGTCAGAAGTTTACATACACTCAATTAGTATTTGGTAGCATTGCCTTTAAATTCTTTAACGTTTCGGGTAGCCTTCCACAAGCATCCCACAATAAGTTTGGTGAATTTTGGAAGTATTCTTTGGGTCATTGTCCATTTGGAAGACCCATTTGCGACCAAGCTTTAACTTCCTGACTGATGTCTTGAAATGTTGCTTCAATATATCCACATAATGTTCCTTCCTCATGATGCCATCTATTTTGTGAAGTGCACCAGTCCCTCCTGCAGCAAAGCACCCCCACAACATGATGCTGCCACCCCCGTGCTTCACGGTTAGGATGGTGTTCTTCAGCTTGCAAGCCTCCCCCTTTTTCCTCCAAACATAACGATGGTCATTATGGCCTAACAGTTCTATTTTTGTTTCATCAGACCAGAGGACATTTCTCCAAAAAGTACGATCTTTGTCCCCATGTGTAGTTGTAAACCGTAGTCTGGCTATTTTATGGCTGCTTTGGAGCAGTGGCTTCTTCCTTGTTGAGCGGCCTTTCAGGTTATGTCGATATAGGACTTGTTTTACTGTGGATATAGATACTTTTGTACCTGTTTTTCCTCCAGCATCTTCACAAGGTCCTTTGCTGTTGTTCTGGGATTGATTTGCACTTTTCGCACCAAAGTATGTTCATCTTTAGGAGACAGAACGCGTCTCCTTCCTGAGTGGTATGACGGCTGCGTGGTCCCATGGTGTTTATACTTGCGTACTATTGTTTGTACAGATGAACGTGGTACCTTCAGGCATTTGGAAATTGCTCCCAAGGAAGAGCCAGACTTATGGAGGTCTACAATAATTCTTCTGAGGTCTTGGCTGATTTCTTTTGATTGTCCCATGATGTCGAGCAAAGAGACACTGAGTTTGAAGGTATGAGTTTTTCAACCTAAGTGTATGTAAAACTCTGACTTCAACTGTATTAATAATAGAAACTTTAAACTGTCCATTTTTATACAAGCACCAGAGCTCCTCGTGACGGAGATTTGCCACAGTCATGATCCCCAGAGCTCCTCGGGACGGAGATATGCCACAGTCAAGACACCGAGCTCCTTGTGAAGGAGATATACCACAGTCAAGAGCCCTTCGTGAAGGAGATGTGCCACAGTCAAGAGCCCCAGAGCTCCTCGTGAAGGAGATATGCCACAGTCAAGAGGCCAAAAGAGCCCCTCGTGAAGGAGATATGCTACAGTCAAGAACCCCAGAGCTCCTCGTGAAGGAGATATGCCACAGTCATGAGCCCCAGAGACCCTCGTGAAGGAGATATGACACAGTCAAGAGGCCAAGAGCCCCTCGTGACGGAGATATGCCACAGTCAAGAACCCCAGAGCTCCTCGTGAAGGAGATATGCCACAGTCATGAACCCCAGAGCCCCTACTGTAAAATAGCAACTGTCCGTTTCTTTTTAATTTAAGTTCTGCATTTATTTTCATGGTTTGTTTCTCAATAGGGGTGAGATGGAGGGTTATGTGAATCTGACAGCAGAGGATATTGAGGTGGTGTAGCTGTTATATGGTTTTAAGACCTTACTGTGCCTTCTCTCCCTCTGGCTTAGTTTTATATCGCCAGTGTTATTGGCCATCGCTTGGCGTCTGGGTTTTCAAAAGGCCTTTTTATTAGTCTGACTCGCTCATAGCCACAGGGCATAGGTCGGAGGTCACACAGAGCGGTTCTTTTACATCTGCACCACGTGTACCCTTGGATGAACTCATTGTGTACCTGTGGATGAACTCATTGTGTACCTGTGGATGAAATCAGGGCAAGCTTTTATGTTTTTGTATTTCCTAAGGTTTATGCCTCCTCTGTCTGTAGAACACTTGTGTCCATTGCTATCTTGCTGGAGTATGATTTTTAACAAACATAATCAGAACTCTTTCTGCAGTTTACTGAAATCAGGAAATGGCCAGACCAAATGACCATGGAATAGATGTATACTTTAGATAGTCAAGATTCAATTAAATAAAAAGTGTATATACGTTGGAATGTTTTGTCCAATCAGGTTAGATGTGTAGGCAAATCAAAAAACATGAACTGGTTTCATACCTGCATCAGTATAGAACGCAAAGCAACTATGAATTAACAAGAACTTCCTTAAAATGAACACTTAACACCACAACATACATAACTAAACATTTTAAGCTGCAGCCTTACTAGCATGGTCCAAGTATCTCTGGTGGTTTGCTTACGGTTTCTATTGTGCATGGTTGAGTGTCATCACTGTAAAGTATACCTAGCATGTAGAAATCTCTAGAATATCACACTGGATTCATCTATTACATTGCTCTTGCCTCCTCATTCAATGCGATTTACAAGCAAATGGCATTTCCAATTACTCACTAATGTGTGTGCTCTGTTTAATTATAGTATTGATTAATATACATCTTGCCAAACGTATGAATCCAGTAATGTATTCTTAGATATGAATGTATATATTGTGGAAGAAGGAACCGGATTGAAGTAGCTGCATCTATGTTCTCGTCTGTGCTCTATGGAGCACCATGGTGTAACTGAACTGTTCCGTCCCTGCTGTGCTCTCTGTGCAGGGGGAAACCCACCTCGGCCTGGAGGTTTCCCTGGTGCCAACAGCCCTGGGCCTGTAGCCGACTTGTATGGCCCTGGAGGCCAGGACTCCAACGTGGGCAACTACATCAGTGCTGCTAGCCCCCAGCCTGGCTCCGGCTTCGGCCACAGCATCGCAGTGAGTACAGTACACCTTCTCTGTTCACTGACCGTCCTGTCTGTCTGTCTGTCTAGCCCATTAGACTGCTGTCCTTATACATATATGTGTTAGTGTTACCAGAAAGCAGAGCAGTAGGCAATGCACGCCAACCATGATAGTTTCACTGCTCAACCCCCTCTCTACCCGTGACTGTTTTCACCACTAATTACACTCCAGGTGCATCACTTTTAAAAAGATCTAATGAGATTTGACTGAACCATTCAGATGGTGAGGATCACAGGGCTGGTGTGTTGTCCTGTCAACAATATCAGACTTGAATGTGAATAAAATAATGCATAAAACAATTGAGGAAGATAATGTTATGAGAAGGAGTGAGCAAATTGCCCAAGTTTAATGTCATTTTATCAAGCAAGTGAAAACCCCCACATGATATCCCAACAAAAGCACCACGTTACAGAAAAATGTATTTAATTGGCTTTTTGCAGCTTGCCTTATTGGTTGTCAGCGGTGCCATGTCTGATTAGTTGAATCGTTGTTTGTCTCAATTTAGGAAGAAAGAACATATTTGTTATATAATTTGCTAAAGGACTGAAGTTCACTTACACACACACACACACACACACACACACACACACACACTATTACTGACTCCTCCTCTTTGCGCCGCCAAAGTTTCTGCATTCTCTCGTGTTTGTATCCCTCTCTGCCAGTCACCTGCCTCTTTAAACACCGTGAATCTGTTCAAACTGTTACCAGCTTGTAAGTGTCTCCTAGTTGTAAGTGTCAGACAGAGAGTGGAAATGTCAGAAGTATACTGAACAATAATATAAAAGCAACATGCAACAATCTCAAAGATTTTACAGAGTTACAGTTCATAGAAGGAAATCAGTGAATTGAAATAAATTAATTAGGCAGTAATTTATAGATTTCACATGACTGGGCAGGGGCACAGCCATGGGTGGGCCTGGGAGGGCATAGGCCCATCCACTGGTGCTCCTGTGTGATGATCATGCTGTTTAATCAGCTTCTTGATATGCCACACCTGTCAGGCGGATGGATTATCTTCGCAAAGTATCAATGCTCACTAACAGGAATGTAAATATTTGTGAGAATAAAAAAATTAAAAATAAATACGCTTTTTGTGCGTATGGGAAATGTCTGGGATCTTTTATTTCAGCTCATGAAACATGGGACCAATACTTTACATGTTGCATTTATATTTTTGTTCAGTATAGTTTTGGGGGTTTTAGAATCCGATGGTTTCTCTGGAAATGAGCTGCCTCTCAGGAACTTCAGGACTCTGAGGACATAGGAAACCAGTAATCATGAAAGTATATACAGGAAGGAGCATAGGCCCATTGAACAAGACGAATTGCAGAAGATTCTATGAAAACACTTTTAGATTGGATTACAGAGGTATAAATGGGCAGGAGACCATGTTCTCTCCTTGCCTTTTAAAATAGCCTGCTTGTGGCCAGTCCTTTCTGTTCTTTTGTTTGAAACTTTAAACAGTTAAACAGTTTGCATCCATAGTCTAGCTGACCCAAATACAGATGGACAGGGTTCTGAATTTGGATCCTTATTTCACATTGGATCAAGCTGTTGTTGGGGTGATTTAAATATTTTCCCTGTCTGAACACTAGTAAGAATAAGGCCACCCATTTATCAATAACATTATTATGTGAAGAGAGAGATATGATTTATTTTGATGCAGCTATACTTCTTTACAAAATAAAATCCAGGTTTGGTCGTAGGTTTCCCTCAACGGCTGTCAACATGTTTTTTATTTCTACTTCAGTTGTACTAAATCCCATTAAATCTAATCCACTTTAAAATGACTCAATGAATCGAACAGAGTCCAATGAACCAGTGAAACGGCGTGGCAGCCTTCTCACCTTCAGTGCACAGGCAGAGTATGTCTCTATCCACAACATTAAGAAGGGAAATGACTCAGAACTAAAATGTACCTATTAATTATTTTCTGTGATACATGCAGCCAAAGTTATCACATGGTGGAACTTGACATGTTACAACCTAATGGATCACTTTGACTTGCCACAAGATCTCCCAGTTTGGTGTTATAACACTGACTAGAGAGAAGTCAGACGATGATGTCAATGCCAGAACAGTTACTGTCTTATACCATGGCATTGTTGAATACTTGTTTGTCTTGAATGGCATTCTAGAGCATGTATTATTTCCCTTTATAAACTGTGGGGTTCGAGCCCTGAATGCTGATTAGCTGACAGCTGTGGTATATGAGACCGTATACCACGGTTATGACAAAACATTTATTTTTACTGCTCTAATTACATTTCCAACCAGTTTATAATAGCAATAAGGCACCTCAGGGGTTTGTGGTATATGGCCAATATACCACGGCTAAGGGCTGTGTCCAGGCACTCCACAATGCGTGTTGCTTAAAAAGAGCCCTTAGCCGTGGTATATTGGCCATATACCACACCTCCTCGTGCCTTATTGCTTAAATAACGCACAAAATATTTGCACTGTAGAATTGAATGGCTACAGTTCATTCTTACATGTTTTGTTTGAGCTGATTTTTAAAGCAAAAGTTGAATTCAAAACATTATTGTTTTTCATAATAGCAAGTTAGGACTGATGGTTTGGTTAGCTTAACTAGCAAGTCTGTTTGTTTGGTTAGCACAGCAACTACTTTAGTTCTGCTAGCTACTTCAGTGGATGTTGAACACATTTCTACCGGTAAAATTAACACATTTCTAATGGAAAATGTGTTAAATTATAGCCATGGTATAAAATGGATAATCAACTTGGGGCTCTATGCGTTCTCTGGAAAATAATGCAACTCCGCGGAAAGTCAGTTCCACTCCGCTGGCGCGTTGTGGAACACACCTTCCACGTCGTTCATTATTCTCCAGAGAACTCGTTGATTACCCCTTACATAAACAATAATGGACTGGGCTCATGCCTTTGTCCCTTGGATTTGAATTGAACAAGATGACAAAGAAAACTAATGGCTATTGAACATTTGAGATCTTTTTAGCATGTTCCATTGAAGCGTTTCTATAAAATCGATACGTCCTTAGTTTGTTACAGACACAATAGACAGATGAGAAGCTAGATAACCGGCTCAGTCTAAAAGAAAATACTAATTGGCGTTTTGTTCTTTCTGCCCTCTAAGAATGCTGTGTCAGTGTCTCAGTTCACTTATAGGGTACAGACAATGTGGGTGATTGGCATTATGCAGAATACCATACAGTAGATCACAATAGGGAGAGCGTGCAGGACAGGCTGATCGTCTTAAGATATTTTGTATGACAATGCTAAGTAGCTTTTGCATGAATGAATGAATGAATATGGTTTATGTTGGCATGTATGTAAAAAAAAAAGTGAAATCTTATTTCCCTCACAGGTTCTCAGGCCCTTGTGCAGTAGTTGGCTGGCCTGGCAACTACAGTGGCAAGAAAAAGTATGTGAACCCTTTGGAATTACCTGGATTTCTGCATAAATGAGTCATAGAATTTGATCTGATCTTCATCTAAGTCACAGCAATAGACAAACACAGTGTGCTTAAACTAATAACACACAAATTATTGTGTTTTTCTTGTCTATATTGAATACATCATTTAAACATTCACAGTGTACTGTAGGTTGGAGAAAGTATGTAAGCCCCTAGGCTAATGACTTCTCCAAAAGCTTATTGGAGTCAGGAGTCAGCTAACCTGGAGTCCAATCAATGAGACGGGATTGGAGATGTTGGTTAGAGCTGCCCTGCCCTATAAAAACACTCACAAAATGTGAGTTTGTTATTCACAAGAAGCATTGCCTGATGTGAACCATGCCTCGGACAAAAGAGATATCAGAAGACCTAAGATTAAGATTTGTTGACTTGCATAAAGCTGGAAAGGGTTACAAAAGTATCTCTAAAATCTTTGATCTTCATCAGTCCATGTTAAGAGAAATTGTCTATAAATGGAGAAAGTTCAGCACTGTTGCTACTCTCCCTAGGAGTGGCAGTCCTGCAAAGATGACTGCAAGAGCACAACACAGAATGCTCAGTGAGGTTAAGAATCTTAATGTGTCAGCTAAAGACTGACAGAAATCTCTGGAACATGCTAACATCTCTGTTGACGAGTCTACGATACGTAAAACACTAAACAAGAATGGTGATCATGGGAGGACACCACAGAAGAAGCCACTGCTGTCCATAAAAAAACATTGCTGCACGTCTGAAGTTCGCAAAAGAGCACCTGGATGTTCCACAGCACTACTGCAAAATATTCTGTGGACAGATGAAACTAAAGTTGAGGGAACACACAAAACTATGTGTGGAGAAAAAAAGGCACAGTACACCAAAACCTCATCCCAACTGTAAAGTATGGTGGAGGGAGCATCATGGTTTGGGGCTGCTTTGCTGTCTCAGGGCCTTGACAGCTTGCTATCATCGACAGAAAAATGAATTTCCAAGTTTATCAAGACATTTTGTAGGAGAATGTAAGGATATCTGTCCGCCAATTGAAGCTCAACAGAAGTTGGGTGATGCAACAGGACAGCGACCCAAAGCACCGAAGTAAATCAACAATAGAATGGCTTCAACAGAAGAAAATACGCCTTCTGGAGCGGCCCAGTCCGAGTCCTGACCTCAATCCGATTGAGATGCTGTGGCATGACCTCAAGAGAGTGGTTCACACCAGACATCCCAAGAATATTTCTGAACTGAAACAGTTTTGTAAAGAGAAATGGTCCAACATTTCTCCTAACCATTGTGCAGGTCTGATCCGCAACTACAGAACATTTTTGGTTGAGGTTATTGCTGCCAAAGGAGGGTCAACCAGTTATTAAATCCAAAGGTTCACATACAGTTGAAGTCGGAAGTTTACATACACTTAGGTTGAATTCATTAAAACTCATTTTTCAACCACCTCACAGATTTCATGTTAACAAACTATAGTTTTGGCAAGTCGGTTAGGACATCTACTTTGTGCATGACACAAGTAATTCTTCCAATAAATGTTTACAGACAGATTATTTCACTTATAATTCACTATATCACAATTCCAGTGGGTCAGAAGTTTACATACACTAAGTTGACTGTGCCTTTAAACAGTTTGGAAAATTCCAGAAAATGATGTCATCTCTTTAGAAGCTTCTGATAGGCTAATTGAAATGTGGATGTATTTCAAGGTTTACCTTCAAACTCAGTGCCTCTGCTCAACATCATGGGAAAATCAAAAGAAATCAACCAAGAAAATGTTGTAGACCTCCACAAGTCTGGTTCATCCTTGGGAGCAATTTTCAAATGCCTGAAGGTACCCCGTTCATCTGTACAAACAATGGTACGCAAGTATAAACACCATGGGACCATGCAGCCGTCATACCGCTCAGGAAGGAGACGCGTTCTGTCTCCTAGAGATGAACGTACTTTGGTGCGAAAAGTGCAAATCAATCCCAGAACAACAGCAAAGGACCTTGTGAAGATGCTGGAGGAAACACAGGTACAAAAGTATCTATATCCACAGTAAGACAAGTCCTATATTGACATAACCTGAAAGGCCGCTCAACAAGGAAGAAGCCACTGCTCCAACTGCACATGGGGAGAAAGATCGTACTTTTGGGAGAAATGTCCTCTGGTCTGATGAAACAAAAATAGAACTGTTTGGCCATAATGACAATTGTTATGTTTGGAGGAAAAAGGGGGAGGCTTGAAAGCCAAAGAACACCATCCCAACCGTGAAGCCTGGGGGTGGCAGCATCATGTTGTTGGGGTGCTTTGCTGCAGGAAGGACTGGTGCATTTCACAAAATGAATAGCATCATGAGGAAGGAAAATTATGTTGATATATTGAAGCAACATCTCAAGACATCAGTCAGGAAGTTAAAGCTTGGTCGCAAATGGGTCTTCCAAATGGACAATGACCCCAATCATACTTCCAAAGTTGTGGCAAAATGGCTTAAGGACAACAAAGTCAAGGTATTGGAGTGGCCACAAAACCCTGACCTCAATCCTATAGATGATTTGTGGGCAGAACTGAAAAAGTGTGTGCGATCAAGGAGGCATACAAACCTGACTCAGTTACACCAGTTCTGTCAGGAGGAATGGGCCAAAATTCACCCAACTTATTGTGGGAAGCTTGTGGAAGGCTACCTGAAACGTTTGACCAAAGTTAAACAATTTAAAGGCAATGCTACCAAATTCTAATTGAGTGTATGTAAACTTCTGACCCACTGGAAATGTGATGAAAGAAATAAAAGCTGAAATAAATCATTCTCTCTGTTATTATTTTGACATTTCACATTCTTAAAATAAAGTAGTGATCCTAATTTTTACTAGGATTAAATGTCAGGAATTGTGAAAAACTGAGTTTAAATGTATTTGGTGTATGTAAACTTCTGACTTCAACTGTACTTTTTCCACCCTGCATTGGGAATGTTTACACGGTGTGTTCAATAAAGACATGAAAACGTAGAATTGTTTGTGTGTTATTAGTTTAAGCAGACTGTGTTTGTCTATTGTTGTGACTTAGATGAAGATCAGATCAAATTGTATGACCAATTTATGCAGAAATCCAGGTAATTCCAAAGGGTTCGCATACTTTTTCTTGCCACTGTATGTGTTGAGGGATTGGTGCTTAAATATTCTCTTCAAAACACGTCGTTCTTGAATTTGCCTGTATTCACACTCCGCCCAAGCTTTCCTTCTGTTTTGTCTCAATTGTCATAATGATTAATAAAATATATTATCATTCAATCATCCCTGTAGCTTTTTACTCATTCCAGCTCTCTTCCATCTGATCATTAGAATTAACTGAATCATTTGGAAGATGTGAACGTTCCGTCAACATGTGTATTTGACCTCCAGTAGTTGTGGGGTTTTAAAGGTCAATTAAGAACAGTATAAACACCCTCACTGAGTAAGAAAGAGCACACTGAAATCTGTAAAATGCTACGAGGTACAGTTACTTCTCCCTAAGATGTGTTTTATGATGATTATCTATTGCTGTAGTGATCAACAGACAGACAGACAGACAGACAGACAGACAGACAGACAGACAGACAGACAGACAGACAGACAGACAGACAGACAGACAGACAGACAGACAGACAGACAGACAGACAGACAGACAGACAGACAGACAGACAGACAGACAGACAGACAGATAGATAGATAGATAGATAGATGAACAGGAACAGAGAATACCCATTCATGCTAGCACAACTAAATGGATACAATGTACTCACTCTTTTTTTTCCCCCTTGAAATGCATACTGACAAAGGTACTAACTGTACACTTTTAGGGCCCGCTGATTGCGACAGCTTTTACAAATGGATACCATTGAACAGGTGGTTGGTTCCCATCTCATTGGAGGTATTATATTCTATTTATATTGTTCAGCAGTCTTTTACCCATCTCTTTCTTTAGATTTACCTCATTACTCTATTACTCCAATTCCACCTTTCCTTTCTTCTGTAACAATGCACACAGGAAACCTATATTTCACATCACCATCCTACAAACTTGTACAAATACAGAAACAAGCTTTTTTTTACTGTCTAATAAGCTAAATGTGTGCGCAAATGGCAATTTAATAATGCATGCTTTTACAAAACAAAATGACGAAGCCTTTGTTGTGGAACTTGTCCTCCCTGATTTACTGTATCACTAATCCTATAGACCAACATCAGTAGAATAACAATAATTATATTCTTGGTTAAATTGACTGTGTACTGTTGCTTTCTCTGGTTTGCATTCATGCCAGAAGATTGGGTTTATTCTCCGTTCACTTAAAGTCAAGTCAATGTGTCAAATAAAGCATGCCCATGACATGTCAAAGTCTGTGTAATGCCTATTGTCTGTGGTTGACGTTGTTGGTCAGGGACTCATCTGAAGATAATAGCCAATGTTCCAGTCATTAATATAATTGAACACAGCAGGACGGCAGATAGGCTAGCGGTTAAGAGCTTTGGGCCAGTAACTGAAAGGACATGGGTTTGAATCCGAGAGCCGACTAGGTGAAAAATCTGTTCTTGTGCCCTTGAGCAAGGCACTAAACCCTAGTTGCTCTGGATAAGAGCGTCTGCTAAATGGCTAGAATGTAAACGCACTAAATTTACCTTTGTTAACTCCGATGGTGTTCAAAGTGTATGAGGCAAGCGAAAGCAACAGTAATAGATGCAGTTTGTGCAAACTGGAATTCTGGGAGAATGAGTTCCTCCTCATAGCTGTGCTTGTGATGACTCCACTATAGTATAATGCATTTGTAGTCTCCTGTGGTTGTGTATATGTCTGTTTTTTCATTGCTATTACACCTATGACGATGTGCCTCATTGACTCACACGCGTAGTATAGTAGAAAACAATGTTATGTTGTAAGATTCTCGTATTGTTTTGTTAGTCTGCTAGGTTATGGTGAAGCTTAGGTGGTCATGTTTTTGTGTTATTGAAATGTCCATGCTCCTAATTGTTCCACTGTATCTGTTCCCCAGCAGAGTCTATCTGGTGGTCCAGAGAAGACAGGCCAAAGCTTCTAATTAGCTCTGTGTATAGGTGATGTCATCCAACTTCAAGCACTACAGCATCGCCCAGGAGAAATGAGAGGTGGAACCACAAAAAAAAAATTAAAGTTTTTAAATCATCTCAGAAAAAAAATAAACTGCTGTACCATAATCCAAACCCGTAACCTGGCAACCTGGTTTGGTGTGATGTTTCATGTTGATTTAATTCACTTTTTCCCTTTATTTTATTAGATATTTGATTAGCTTTAGAGAGAGGCATTTTCATTTTTAATTATTTGTGTTTTTTTGATTTTGTCTTCTAGTGTACTCATGTAAATGGATTTTGCTTCTCTCTTCGGGGGTCATAGTTGAGAATGTTCGCAAGTCATGCCTACACCTTTGGTACCAATAATTTCAACAAAAAAAGTTCAGAGCTTCAGGTGTCTTTTTTGCACACAAAATTAAAATCCAAAGTGAAAAGGCTTAATAAAAAACATCTATTTAATTTCAAATTAAATATTCGAGAGCGTAAATAACTAATAAAGCTTAGTAGCTGTTTTAAATTTTTGTGATGTCTCATTGTTAACCATATTTACCTATTTTTGGGCAATAGAAAGAGGAATTTTTTATAAGTGTTGTTTTTGTTGTTTAGAAACAAACATGTATACTATAAACAATTTCATATAAATACATTGTGAATTCAAGATTTAAGCAAAATAAATGTAACTGTAAATATTATTCCAGTCATTGCATAACCAACTTGATGAGAGGATAGCATATTTTTGTGATGGTGTGTCAAAAGAAAATGTTCTAGCGTGTGAATAGATTTAAAAAAACTCTAAACAAATACTATTATCCTTTACTGCTCGGAGACGGTGACTACCCTAGAGTCGGACAGGACATATTTGAACACTGATGGCTTGCTCTTTAAATACTCAAGCTGAATAACTTTACAAGTGTCATACCAGCATATTTACAAAAGGTGAGTTCAGTGCACAGTTTTAAAGGAATAAAAGATAATTGGTATCTTTTGTCTGTTACTTAAAATATTGATATTATTTCAAAAAGAGTGATGATTTAATCCAAAGCACACTGTATTTAGTGTCGAAGAATAGAACTCGAGCCTCTGCATTTTACAGTGCTCTGTGCATTATGACATTTTTTATACTCCTGAGAGAAAAACTCAACTTGTCCGCTTGTTGTTAGTTTCCTCCTGCTTGTTCCTCTTGCGTTTGGGACGCAGGTATCTGGACTCTTTGTGGTAGAGCCAGTGTGTAACGCTTGTTCTCTCCATCAGTTCTCTTTTCAATGAATTAGGAAGGCAAACATTTTGATACCATACCTCAGTCCTGTGAGCTATACCTCGGAATCGTTGACAGGTTTAATTTATTTTAGTGGCAAATGGATTAAGACATTGCAAAAATAAAAAATAATAAATCATTGCACTGTGAGCAGTAAAGAACAGGCCATTTCCTATTTGCACATGTTTATGTTGGCTATTTAAAATGGTTGTGTCTTTTGGGGTGAATTATGAAGGATTATTGGATGTTGCCCCTTTCTGTAGAATAGGCATATACCGCGGTGAATAAACAGATTGGCAAATTGCAATTAACTAATTAATTACTACCAATGTGTTGTGGTCATGTCTTTGGATTTCATTGTATGGTGTAAGTCAACTTTTAATCTTAAATATTGAGATCCAGCCAGAAGACACTGAATAAATGATTCATCCTGCTAATTATAGCTTGGTGCGCAAATGTCTTATGTGGAGAGTATATAGAGAGACATTTAATGACATGCTTTAAAATGCAGTAAGATTTGTAAACATGATTATGAAATGAGTGGTGTATATTCTGATTACTTTTCCTGCTGCAAATGTATTTGATATTTCATTTCACCTGATGATTGTTTCATTTCATTAGCTCTTTTGTTCAGAACAACCAGGTAAAGGAAAATGCTGGATGCTTTTGAATGATGTGGAGATATGATCAAGTAATAATTTAAAATGAGAAAACAGAAGAGAACCGGTGTAATGTTCACATGAAAAAAAAAAAATAGAAAAAAAAATGGGGAAACAATTATGCTTCTTCTCTGATTTCAATTTTGAATCAGGGTTTTATTGATATTTTTGTGGTTACTATTAATAATTGTAATATTATATTAAAATGTACTGTGCATCCATCGATTTCTCTCTTTCCATTCCCTGTCACCACATACAATCTTTTGTTTATCATCCATTCATTTCAATAGTGTGTAAAAAAAAAAAAAAAAAAAAAAAAAAAAGAAAACACTATTAACCACAAGTAACAGAGTGCTGTCTTTGATACCAGTGTAGTGGTCTATGTGCTTCTTTGTTGTACTCCCTTTCTCTGGCTTTTACCCTGCCTCCATTCTCTGTCACATTATACCCCACCCCTCTCTCTCTCTCACTCTCCTCTTTCTCCTAGTAATTAGTTGTAGATGTTATGTGATAATACTTGTAGTTATTAGTGGATTTAGGACCAGTAAGGATAGAACTTGCTCTTATTGTCAAAGGTTTGACATACATTTGCAGACAGTTATTTAAATAGCAGTTTCATGTCATTTGTTTCATGTATGTCTTTTTTTTTTCATTTTTAGCCGAACTCACGTGGTTTCAACTAAACCAAAGCTCTCACAGAAGAACTATAGAGAAACAAATTGCTGTAAGATGGAATTTTAAACAAGGCATTATTTGGATATTCCCCACCCTTGAATGTTTTAAAAAGGGGTGTGCCATACTACCTTAAATGCTAATGCTAGATATGCAAACTTTTTTTTAATTATTATTTTCTAAGAGGGACACAAGCTATAATTATGAAAAAGATTTTATGTGTGAAAAAAAATCATATATTTTTTAGAAGGTTTTAACATATTGATGATGATGATAACAATAGTAATTATAATACCACTACTACTACTAACAATAATACACTGTAATATCTTTTAATGTTTGTACACTTTGAAAATATCCCAGATGCCTATATGGCTCTGCTATTTTTGGATAGCACTGTTTTTTAAATGTCTCTGCCTTTTGTTTCCATCCAAAAACGTCCATAGTCCCTGGAAATCAGCACTTTATTCTAATCAAAGTCAGGCTTGTATATGTTGTCTGTTAATGTTGGGGTCATTTGATGCCAACACATACTTGGAGCAAAGATTACACAGAATAAATCATCCAAATGAACTAGTGAAGGTGGGCAAAACAGCATAAACTGAAGTTACCCCTGAAGGGTATCTTCATTTAGTTCACCTGTTGTTGAATGTTTTCATACAGTAGTTCAGTTGGTTAGTAAAACTGTAATGTGTATAGCAAGGGGGAAGACAATGTCAAGTTTAAAGAAGATGTTTAATGTAACATGTTCACAAAGATATTAAATGTGTGTGGAATTGGCAGGATGAAAATCAGCAGTCCAGGCCCTACATACAGATCTGTAGCAGTTGGATCTAATAAATATGCTATACAGTACTCATGATAACATTGCAATGCTTAGAGGTTCTTATTCTATAGTCATCTCCTCCTTTGATTAAAGTAAAGGCTGGTTATCCCATTTAAAAGCTCATTTCCCTTTGATCTGTGTTAAAATATGATTATGATTTGATCCTGTAGCTTGGACTTTAAGGTAGCATGGCTCTGTTGCTGTCATTTTTTTTTTTCATTGACAGCAGTTTACAGCTGATGAATGTTACACATCTTAGTAGAATAGCAAATCCATTGAGAAAAAAAAACATGTTGGTTTAAGAAAAAATCTGAAAGGAAAAAACTTGACCTGGAAGGTGTTGATATCTGGAGTGTACCACCGTATCCATGTAAACTTGAATTTTGAGGCAAGTGCTAGGCAATGGCCAATCATTTCATCCCATCATCCATGAATCACCAGTGTTCATTCGTCTGTGTACATACATGCTCTGTTATGTGTACATGTGACTGACCTGTATATCCCTAATGTGAACATGTTTGACTAGATGAGAATAGTGATCCTTCTGTATTCTAGACACAGCAAAACCCTATCTCACATGGGTCTGTATAACATAGTAGCCAACACTGTTTTCATCACTCGCTGTCAAAACAGTCAACGTTATGGTGAGCTAGTGTGTTTTTTTGGCATTGCATTGTCTTCAAAATTCTAACTGGACCTTGACCAGTGGTCTGGCATAGGTAATACATTACGGATGACTGTAGCAATGAGTGAGCCATCCTCTGGTTTCTTTTGGATAGTCTTAACATGTGTGGATTGGAGTGCACGGCTGCTATTCCAATCTGTAGTAACGTATGAAGAAAAGTGGGCAGTCTTCTATGACTACACAGCATAATGAGGCTATTGCCCTTCCACATAACATCCACTGTTTTCCAGAGTGGAGGAGCAGCCTTCCACTAAGCTCTCCTCCCTGATTTGTCTTGCCCATTCCTAACACTTGCCCATTTTTTAACGTTAACAGACTTTTTACGGCGAGAGACTGACAGAACTGACTGACGTCTGAAAGCATCTTTCAGGTCTTCTTGTATGGCTTGCTCAAGCCCTGTTGTAAAATAAACTAAAATGGATGGGGGTCTCTCACATCTCAGATGTGGAAAGTATAATTTTATATTTGTATTTTCAAATAATAATAATGATGAAAAAAAAAAATTTGTGAAAGGTTTCCATCCTCTACTGTGGTCCAGAAATCGATGTGTCTGTCTGGAAAATAAAATACAATACAATGAAATGTTTTATTCCTTGTTTCTTTGCTTAACTGTTGTAATAAGATTGTATTATTCATCCTATGTCATTTGATCAATATTTGAATATTAAATGCAGCATTTAAGGTATTATGAGCACCAAAATGGTACAATCATGTAAAGTGCCTTCAGAAAGTCGTCACACCACTTGACATTTTGTTGTGTTACAGAATTAATTTAAAATTGATTACATTTCGTTTTTTTTACACTGGCTTACACACAATACCCCATAATGTCAAAGTAGAATTATGTTTTTTTTGTATTTCTTACAAATTAATTACAAATAAAAATCTGAAATGTCTTGAGTCAAGAAGTATTCAAACCCTTTCTAATGGCAAACTGAAATAAGTTCAGGAGTAAAAATGTGCTTAACAAGTCACATAATAAGTTGCACTCTGTACGCAATAATAGTGTTTAACATGATTTTAGAATGACTCTCTCATCTCTGTACCCCACACATACAATTTTCTGTAAGGTACCTCAGTCGAGCAGTGAATTTAAAACAGATTCAACCACAAAGACCAGTGAGGGTTTCGAATGCCTCAAAGAAGGGCACCTATTGGTAGATTATAAAAATAAAAAAGCAGACATTGAAAATCCCTTTGAGCATGGTGAAGTTATTAATTACTTGGATGGTGTATCAATACACCCAGTCACTACAAAGATACAGGCGTCCTTCCTAACTCAGTTGTCGGAGAGGAAGGAAACCACTAAGGGATTTCAATAAATAAAGTAATACTGCAAAAAATGTGGCAAAGCAATTCACTTTTTGTCCTGAATACAAAGTGTTATGTTATGTTTGGGGCGAATTCCAATACAACACATTACTGAGAACCACTCTCCATATTTTCAAGCATAGTGGTGGCTGCATCATGTTATGGGTATGCTTGTAATCGTTAAGGACTGGGGAGTTTTTCATGATGAAAAAAAACTGAATGCACAGGCCAAATCCTAGAGGATCTACTTCAGTCTACTTGAAAATCAATGGCAAGACCTGAAAATGGTTGTCTCGCAATGACCAACAACCAATTTGACAGCACTTGAAGAATTTTGAAAATAATATTGGGCAACTGTTGCACAATCCAGGTTTAGAAAGCTTAGAGATTTACCCAGAATGTCTCACAGCTGTAATTGCTGCCAAAGGTCCTTCTACAAAGTATTGACTCAAGGGTGTGAATACTTATGTAAATTAGATATTTCTGTATTTCATTTTCCATAAATTTGCAAAAAAAAAACATGTTTTCACTTTGTCATTATGGGGTATAGTGTGTGTAGATGGGCGTGAACAAATCAGTTTAATACATTTTGAATTGAGGCTGTAATACAACAAAATGTGGAATAAGTCAATGGGTATGAATACTATCTGAAGGCACTGTATATACATTTTTGCCCAGCTTTGTACAAAATCCAACAAAACTATTTTATCCAAGGGACTCCCGAGTGGCGCAGTGGTCTAAGGCACTGCATTGCAGTGCAAGCTCCGTTGCTACAGATGCGCATTTGAGCCCTGTCTGTGTCACAGCCAGCCGCGACCGGGAGACCCATGAGGCGACGCACAATTGGCCCAGCATCGTCCGGGTTAGGGGAGGGTTTGGCCGGCCAGGATGTCCATGTCCCATTGCACTGTAGCGACTCCTGTGGGCCAGGTGCATGCACAATGACACGGTCACCAGGTATACAGTATTTCCTCCGACACATTGGTACTGCTGGCTTCCTGGTTAAGCGTGCATTGTGTCAAGAAGCAGTGCGGGCTTGGCGGGGTTGTGTTTTGGAGGATGCAAGGCTCTCAACCTTCACCCTCCCGAGTCTGTACGGGAGTTGCTTTCGATGGGACAAGACTGTAACTACCAATTGGGGAGAAAAAGGTGTAAAAATATATATATTTTGCTACTTTTTTACTACAGCAAAAAAAACTAGTTTTGCGTAATAATTCTTATGTCCGTGGATATCAATCAATGGAAATAAACTTATTTCTCCCATATTAAAGCTGACCTGTGGTCCCTTAAACCCACAGTATCAAGTCCCTCTAGTTGTGATCTCCAGTTCAGATGGACTGGACACCTAACTCTGCAGGCCCGGGTCTGAGGTAGCTTCTCTCCCTGTGATGGTGTTTAGTTTTATTAATCATACTAACCACATTTTATTACAGGTGCCCCCAGGTTCACTGCTGTCACGTTGTGTATAAAGATCGGGAGACAGGCGCAGGAATGCGTTTTAAGGGTTTTATTTCTCCCCCCAAATTACAGCGTGTAACGGCACAGGGACGAAGCCCAAACAAGCACATACTAAAACACAGGGTTGAAACCCAAACAAAAGAGTGAGGAGTACCTCGAATACCTACACGGGACGAGACCCGAAATAACTACACAGGACGAGACCCGAAATAACTACACGGGACGAGACCCGAAATAACTACACGGGACGAGACCCGAAATAACTACACGGGACGAGACCCCTTAATAGCCAAGGCACAATCATACACGTAATTACATTTGCACACCAGTACACGGGACAAGACCTGTATTGGTGCACAAACACGCAGCACGAGAGCCAAAACAACAAAGCACAGGTACTCACAAGCCCAACGGACATTGGAACAACGGACATAAAAACAACGGACATGGGAACAATAATCGACAACCCAATGGTGAAGCAAAGGGGACAATTATACAAATACTAATCAGACTAATAGATAGATAGGTACTTTATTGATCCCCGGGGTGAAATTTCTTCGCCAAGCAGCTACGAAAAAACACAGGGTAGGTGCAAAATGCCAGAAATACACAAAAGACAGATACACGATACATGATACATAGTGCGGCAGTATGAAAAAGTATAAAAATACAAGTCTGGAGTGCAAAAAGCTATAAAAAGACATTGCATAGTATGGGTGAATGGCTGAATATGTATACATTGTTACAGAGTGTTAGGTGAAAATGTTTTATAAAAATATTGCAAGTTGATATAAATAAGGAATATTTGCATTGTTAACTATACTATACAGGTCGATGGCAGAGAAATACTTAAATAGCTAAATGTGCGTATGATATAATTTAGGGTAATAATAATGCAGGGTTTAATTACAGATAAATGCACGTATTGCACATTCGATATACTAAAAGCAATGAAACTGACAGGATACTAATATGTATTCCTGAGTGAATTACTACGTAAGTTCAGTCCAAGAATGACTTACAATATTGCATGTGATATGATATAACAACTGTACATGAATATGTATATACAGTCCTGAATGAATAAGTCCTGAGTGAATGAGTGATTACAGACCAGAGTTACTCACGGATGGATGCCTAATTGTTAAACTAGGTCCAAACACCCCAATAGTACCAGGTCTATGTTGCCGACGGTACGGCACCCCGGTGAGGCATTAAATAGTCTAATAGTCGCCGGCAGGAAGGACCTCCTGTAGCGCTCTCTGGCACACCGTGGTGGGATCAGTCTGTGACTGAAGGTGCTCCTCTGCGTCATAACCATGGCTTGCAGAGGGTGGGTGACATTGTCCATGATGGCCAGCAGTTTGGCCAGGATCCGTCTCTCCGCCACCTCCTCTAGAGTGTCAAGGCTAATCCCCAGAATAGAGCTAGTCTTCCTGATCAGCTTATTTACCCGAGAAGCATCACCAGCCGTTATGTTGGCGCCCCAGCACACCACTGCAAAAAAGATGGCACAGACTGGTAGAAAGTATGCAGTAGTTTGCTGCACACGTTGAAGGACCTGAGCCTCCTCAGAAAGTAGACTCGGCTCTGGCCCTTTTTGTATAGAGCCCCAGTGTTACCAGCCAACTCCCAGGAACTTCTATGACCCAACCATTTCCACATCCATCCCGTGAATAGGGACTGCAGTCAGTTAGATAGATAGATAGATAGATAGATAGATAGATAGATAGATAGATAGATAGATAGATAGATAGATAGATAGATAGATAGATAGATAGATAGATAGATAGATAGATAGATAGATAGATAGATAGATAGATAGATAGATAGATAGATAGATAGATAGATAGATAGATAGATAGATAAAACACAACAAAACACAGGGCAGGTGCAAAATGCCACAATGAAAGTACACAAAAGACAGATACACGGTACATGATACATAGAGCATGGTTAACATGGTTAACTATACTATACAGGTCGTTGGCAGAGAAATACTTCAGTAGCTAAAAATGCATATGATATGAGCGAGGGTAATAATAGTTTACTTAATAGACAGACTGGCTAAATGAACAGGTTCTCCTGAAGTCCACCACCATCTGATTGACTGTACTCCTGTACTCCTCCTGCCCATCCCTGATGCACCCTAGAAATGCGGAGTCATCCGAGAACTTCTGTAGGTGGCATATTTCAGAGTTATATTGGAAGTCCGAGACGTAGAGGGTGAACAGGAAGGGGGACAGGACTGTTCCCTGGGGGGCCCCTGTGTTGCTCACAGCTCTGTAGCCGCACAAATTGTGGCCTACCTTTCCAGGGTCTTCATGATGTGGAATGTTGGCGCTACAGGTCTGAAGTCATTCAGGACAGTGGGGTGCGCCTTCTTGGGCACTGGGACCAGGCAGGATGTTTTCCACAGCACAGGGACCCTTTCCAGGCTCAGGCCAAGGTTGAAGGTTCGCTGGAGTATTCCACACAATTGGTCAGCACAGACCCTCAGCACCCTTGGGCTGATGCCATCAGGGCCCGCCGCTTTCCACTGATGTAGTCTCTCCAGCTCTCTCTTCACTTGGTTGGTGGTGAAAGCCAGCCCAGGTGGGGAGGTGGGGGGAAGGGGGGTGTTGAGGATCAGTACAGAGGTGGGGGGAAGGTAGGTGTTGCAGATCAGTCCAGAGGCAGCGGGGGCGGAGGTGGGGAGGGGTTCGCTGATTGTCTCAACAGAGGTGTTGTGAGCAAAGTGGGGGTGGGACAGCCGTGAGGGTGTGTGGCCTGGGGAGCTGGAGGGGAGGTGGATAGGGCCAGTATCGAACCTGTTAAAAAATTGGTTCAGCTCATTGGCTCTGTCTTGGGTCCCCTCCGTCTGCCCACTGTTTGACTTTTTGAAACCAGTGATATTTCTCATACCCTATATCCACACCTGTCTCACCTGGCTCTGCCTCAGCCTGTCCTCCATCTTCTCCTTATACCCTCTCTTCCCCTCAGCAATCCGCAACTTCAGCTCCCTCTGGACGCATTTCAATTTGTCCCTGTCCCCCTCCTTGAAGGCCCTCTTCTTCTCATTCAGCAGGGCCTTCATGTCGCTGGTGACCCAGGGTTTATTATTTGGAAAACAGCGTACCTTCCTGGTGGGTACAGTGTTGTCTACACAAAAATGTATTTAGTCCCTGTATGCAGTCTGTAAGTCCATCAATGTCCTCCCCATGAGCCTCACAGAGCACACCAGATGTGTGTAATGAAACAGTTCAGTGACACATAGAAAACCGGAGACATAGACCTCCAGAGCTGGTGCACGGAATGAGCAACAGTACCGGGGGGATCTGTGACAGCACTGACACGCGGAACGACACCGGCCTCGAGGACGACCACAGGAAAGCAGTGCAGGTCGGTCAGGACCCGTTGCAGCGGTGTCGGACGGGCCATTCCCGCTGTCTCCCTTTAAGGTAGTATATTCTGTCACGTTGTATGAAAGGATCGGGAGACGTGCAGGAATACAAAGTAGTTTTTTTTTTTTTATACACCACCCATACAATACAACAAGTATACATGTAACGGCACGGGGACGAAGCCCAAAACAAATTCGTATACAAAAAACACAGGACTGTGACCCAAACAAAAGAGCGAAGTAAACCTTGAATAAATACACGGGACGAGACCCGTAATCACACTGGCACATAAACGCAGTACGAAAGCCAAAATAACACAGCACAGGCACGACGGACATGGAAACAATAATCGACAAGGCCAATGGCCAACAAAGGGCACATTTATACAATTCTAATCAGTGGGGAATGGGAACCACGTGTGCGTAATGACACAGTTCAGTACTGGTGCACAGAATAAGCAACAGTACCCGAGGGATTCGTGACAACTGCCTGCTTATTAAAATATTCAAAGGTGTTTCATTCCATTTTTGCACAGGCCAAGGGGAAAACATTGTCTTAGCCAGTAGTTATATCACCCCACCACACCTAACACAGAGATATCTCCTGAAGATCAAGCCAGGGCTCTTAATAGAAGCTTTAACTGAAAACAGCCCATTTGGTGAAAACACAATGATGACGGATAGTGTGCTGTGGCGCTTATTCAGCGTTTGTTCCATATCTTGCAAATTGCAGCTTTATTGTTTTCAAAGGCACCTCGCTCATAAGGTCAGATAGTTTGGTGTTTAGTTAATTTTGTGAAATGCAACATCACTTCTATGACTCTCAATATGTTTACCATGTTCTACTTGGAGTTCAGCCAGAGATGCAGTCAAATGGAAAGCCTGCTTTGAGTACAGTACAGAAAATAGATTCAGTACATGCTTACAGAGACTGACAGTTGTTTTGCAGCCTCGCATGGGAGACAAGTCACTCAGTAGCCGTCTCACACACACTGTAATGAAGGTAAAAGTTTTAATACGATTGTCAAAACGTAAATCAGTTTTGTTTTAACCTGAGACGGAGAATTGCAAACGTGTGGCATCAGCAGAACTGCCTCCTTTTGTTCTCCTTCCATTTGAAACCGTGTCTCATCTTAATGTTTCAAAAGGCTGAGGCAGAGCCAGGTGAGAGAGGTGTGGAAGGGTATGAGAAATATCACTGGCTTCAAAAAGTCAAACAGTGGGCAGACGGAGGGGACCCGGGACAGAGCCAATGAGCTGAACCAAATGAGAGAAATTAAGGATGAATGTGATGAAGTCAGTACTGCCTTTTATCCTTCCTCCTCGTTCCCTTACTGATGCAGACTCTTTGTAGTGGTCCCACAGTGCATAGCTACTCTGGAAAGGACATTGCCCTCGCTGGACAATGGTAAGCCTCCACTGGCCAGTCCATAGAGAAATGTCCATAACACTGACCAGTTTATATTTATGTAATGACCTGTTATCGTTCACCTACACACAGGTACTCTGCTGATATTAGTCTGACTGTGAAGGATAGAAAAGTTGGAACAGGGAAGTGAAGAACAAGCTAATCACTGCAGGAAGAAGTGATTTGTCATGTAGCCCATTATGGAAGGGGGTTTGTATTGAGAAAAGCAATTTCAGTCTATTTCGAGCTAAATACATATTGAGCAACAGAGAGGAATTCTGCTTTATATGAAATACCATAATCAATTTGCTGTGTTGGTCATTGAGTAGTCGTGAAACAAGCCATTGCAGTTCCTGTTACAAAACAATAACTAGCTTACTGATTTAGCTGCACTTGTTATGTCTAGGGATCTTAGGCCTAGCTACATGGTCTGTGATCTGATTTGATGTGTGCATAAATATGAGAAGTAAGTGTATGCGACCAGGCATTGAATGCATGTACCCGAGAGACAGCAACCTTACCTTACGTCCAGGGCCAGCTCAGTCATATCTCCCATGGTCGGCCAGTCCAAGCAGATTAGTATTAGTTCAAAGTGGTGACCGACCCAAAATAAATAAAATTACAAAGAGGCTACACCTGTTGTATTGTTGGTTAAGTGCTTGTAGGTAAGCATTTCACTGTAAGGTCTACACCTGTTGTATTGTTGGTTAAGGGCTTGTTAGTAAGCATTTCACTGTAAGGTCTACACCTGTTGTATTGTTGGTTAAGGGCTTGTAGGTCAGCATTTCACTGTAAGGTCTACACCTGTTGTATTGTTGGTTAAAGGCTTGTAGGTAAGCATTTCACTGTAAGGTCTACACCTGTTGTATTGTTGGTTAAGGGCTTGTAGGTCAGCATTTCACTGTAAGGTCTACACCTGTTGTATTGTTGGTTAAGGGCTTGTAGGTCAGCATTTCACTGTAAGGTCTTCACCTGTTGTATTGTTGGTTAAGGGCTTGTAGGTCAGCATTTCACTGTAAGGTCTACACCTGTTGTATTGTTGGTTAAGGGCTTGTAGGTCAGCATTTCACTGTAAGGTCTTCACCTGTTGTATTGTTGGTTAAGGGCTTGTAGGTCAGCATTTCACTGTAAGGTCTACACCTGTTGTATTGTTGGTTAAGGGCTTGTAGGTCAGCATTTCACTGTAAGGTCTACACCTGTTGTATTGTTGGTTAAGGGCTTGTAGGTCAGCATTTCACTGTAAGGTCTACACCTGTTGTATTGTTGGTTAAGGGCTTGTTAGTAAGCATTTCACTAAACTAAACTGGTACAAAACAACACCCAAACACTGGCAGGCCGCGATGCCTCTGATCACAGAATGCATCATCCTGGAAGTGTATGGAAGTGTATCCTGGTAGTGTGTTGCCTAACTGTGTGCTACTGTTACTAGCACTAAACAAGTCGCATGTCATAACACCTCCCCCAACAAGAAACCTCACAGTCACCAAGATCTATTTTCCAGAAATGTCTAACATTTCATACTTTTTCTTTTCCATAAAACTCCCTTAAGTGAAGAAACCCATATCTACAGTATAAACACTAGAGCTGCAACTATAAAACCTGCCTACCGAAACCCTCAACTCTGAGATAAAGCCATTCTAGGCACTCAGACAATTTGCTCCTGCCAGGAGCAGCCTGTGACCCCTGGGAGCCCAACTCCATTCACTCGGCCCATGGTACAAGCACCAAACTCAATCTGATATGTAGGCAACGATGAGAGACTTGGAGCAACCTCCACCAGGGACATCGACCACAACTTCAGCCAACTCACTAGGAACACCATCCCTGTTCCCAAACACCTCTTTTCTCCAGCCTTAAACACTCACTGGAAGGTAACCGCTAGCCATATCCTCCTCACTTTCCTCCACCTTAACAGGAAACACACTAGGCCTCCATGCTGCAGGAACTGTCGATCACTCCCCAACAACATGAAGTGACAAAACCGGTGGATCTGGCTTTTCCACCAAACTCACTTCTTCATGCTCCTGATTCTCATCACAAGACACAGCTGTGTCACCCCGCAAATGCCAGACCGGGTCTTCCAGCAAATCCTCACTAACCTCACAACATGACTGGGAAGAATCTACTCCATCCCATAGCTCACTTAAATCAACACCTGGCACACAAACAACCTCTTGGTCAGCCTGCGGAAACAACCACAACCGCCCCTACTTTGGAAAAGAACGTGTCACCTAAATTAACACATGAATGAACCTCATCCTCTGCAGAGGGTAAGCCTACACTTCAGATACATTACATGACCAGAAGTATGTGGACACCTGCTCGTCGAACACCTCATTCCAAAATCATGGGCATTAATATGGAGTTGGTCCATCCTTTGCTGCTATAACAGCCTCCACTCTTCTGGAAAGGCTTTCCACTAGATGTTAGAACATTGCTGTGGGAACCTACTTCCATTCAGCCACAAGAGCTTTAGTGAGGTCGAGCGCTGATGTTGGGCGATTAGGCTCACAGTTGGCATTCCAATTCATCCCAAAGGTATTCAATGGGGTTGAGGTCAGGGCTCTGTGCAGGCCAGTCAAGTTCTTCCATAACGATCTCGACAAACCATTTCTGTATGGACCTCGCTCTGTGCACGGGGGCTTTGTCAAGCTGAAACAGGAAAGCGCCTTCCAAACTGTTGCCACAAAGTTGGACGCACAGAATTGTCTAGAATGCAATTGTATGCTGTAGTGTTAAGATTTCCCTTCACTGGAACTAAGAGGCCCAGCCCAAACGATGAAAAACAGCCCCAGATCTTTATTCCTCCTTCACCAAACTTTACAAAATGGCACTATGCATTGGGGCAGGTAGCGTTTGCCTTGCATCCGCCAAAACCAGATTTTTCCGTCTTATTGCCAGATGGTGAAGCGTGATTAAACCACTCCAGAGAACGTGTTTCCACTGCTCCAGAGTCCAATGGTGGCGAGCTTTACACCACTCCAGCCGACACTTGGCATTGCGCATGGTGATCTTAGGCTTGTGTGCGGCTGCTCAGCCATGGAAACACATTTCAGTGAAACTCCAAACAAACAGTTATTGTGCTGACGTTGCTTCTAGAGGAAGTTTGGAACTCGGCGTTCCCGTTCTGTGAGCTTGTGTGGCCTCTTCAGTACGGGCCATTCTACTGCCAATGTTTGTCAATGGAGATTGCATGGCTGTGTGCTCGATTTTATACACCTGTCAACAACGGTTGTGGCTGAAATAGCCAAATCCACTAATTTGAAGGGGTGTCCACACACAATAGTCACCTTCCTCATTAGAGAGAACCAGTTCCTGGGAACCACTATCTAATTTGTCAAAGAATGTTTCCTGCAAGTCCCCACACAAATCATCCTACTCCCCATCTGGTTTGCTACCAGGGACCGGTTTTCCAAAAGCATCTTAAGGCTAAGTTCATCTTTAGAACCTTCATAGGAGCATCATTAAATCTCTGAGCTGTTTCCCAAAACCATCGTTATTAACATTGCACTTAAAAACGCTTGTCATCGAACGCCTGCCTCAGACCACGCGTAGAACAGCTAAGTGCACCTCAAGATGCTTTTTTTGCCCTCCCGCATCACTTTATACACAGAAGATATAGAAATATAGAATCACGTAGTTGATCCATTTCCTCTGTGACTGCCAATAACTTCAGAACACGATATGTACTGTAGCCTAACAATGAAATCTGTGATTTAGTGCATTATTATTGGGCATTAGAATAAGCTGCCTCATTATTTGCAGCAGTAGGTGGTAATACCTCTCTAGAAGCTGATCTGTCGTCAGTATTGTGAAATTATTATAATGTTAAGGAGAAGATTTGAATGGAGAAAGCTGACCTGAGAGCAGCGCTGCCTGTATCAGTATCGATACATACTTAGCGTATCGAAGCACTTAGCGACCCTTTTCCCTGCGTGTTGTTTCTGGAAACACGTTACATTTTCGGCTGTAGTAGGGCAGGGTACATTGTTAAAACCCTTGTAAACCTAAGATCCATCGTTATCAGGAAACCGGGCCCAGCAATCTTCTGAATCAAATACATTTTTATTGTGAGTGGTAGCCGGCTAGTGAAGGCTATTTAACAGTCTGATTGAGATTGAGATAGAAGCTGTTTTTCAGTCTCTCTGTCCCAGCTTTGATACACCTGTACTGACCTCCAATTCTGGACGATAGCGGGGTGAACAGGCAGTGGCTCGGGTGGTTGATGTCCTTGATGATCTTTTTGGCCTTCCTGTGACATTGGGTGCTGTAGGTGTTCTGGAGGGCAGGCAGTGTGCCCCCGGTGATGAGTTGGGCAGACCTGAGAGCCTTGCGGTTGCGAGCGGTGCAGTTGCCGTAGCAGGCGGTGATACAGCCCGACAGGATGCTCTCAATTGTGCATCTGTAAAAGTTTGTGAGGGTCTTAGGGGCAGAGCCAAATTTCATCAGCCTCCTGAGGATGAAGAGGCGCTGTTGCGCCTTCTTCACCACACTCTCTGTGTGGGTGGACCATTTTAGATTGTCTAGTGATGTGTACGCCGAGGAACAAAGCTTTTCACCTTCTCCCGTCGATGTGGATAGGGGCGTGCTCCCTCTGCTGTTTCCTGAAGTCCATGATCAGCTCCTTTATTTTGTTGACATTGAGGGAGAGGTTATTTTCAAGGCACCACTCCGCCAGGGCCCTCACCTCTTCCCTGTAGCCTGTCTCGTCATTGTTGGTAATCAGGCCTACTACTGTTGTGATGGTCTGCAAACTTGATGATTGAGTTGGAGGCATGCATGGCCACGCAGTCATGAGTACAGGAGGGGGCTGAGCACGCACCCTTGTGGGGCCCCTGTGTTGAAGATCAGCGAAGTGGAAGTGTTTCCTAGTTGCACAGGGCAGGGTTCAGACCCAGGGCCCCAAGCTTAACGATGAGCTTGGAGGGTACTATGGTCTTGAAGGCTAAGCTATAGTCAATGCACCACATTCTTACATAGGCATTCCTCTTGTCCAGATGCAATACGGCAGTGTGCAGTGCGATGGCGATTGCGTCGTCTGTGGATCTATTGGGGCGGTAAGGAATTTGAAGTGGGTCTAGGGCAGAGGTGGGCAAACCTTTTGGCTCAAGGGCCACATTCAGCTTTTGAAACCATGTTAGGGGCCACATACTATATGTGTGACAAAACATGTGACGCCTTTGTTCACGTTGACACACAACTACTAGTGTACGATAGGTTTACGTATGTTGCTAAGATTGCAGAACTATTCAGTCACTGTACCATCTCTACCCTTCTAAAGTACAAAAACTGGAAACAGCAAATGTCTGATACAGCACTGTAAAGACCATCTCTACAATCTGAGTGGCACAAATAAGAACAAAATGTATATAATTTGAGTTCATATTGAATGGGCTGTTTATGACAGCATATTATGGAACAGTTCTCAGTTCACCTCCACCCTCAAAAAGAACATTGTGAGCCACATAGAGCATGCATAAAACAACATTTGTCTTCATGTTCAAATGAATGTAGATAATCTATTAAAGCAGATTACTGAACAGTTCTCAGATCATCTCAGCCCAAATAAAGTACAATCTGAGCTATTGTTGTAAGTGTTCAATTTCAAATGAATGGGGACAAGGCCAGAATCCAAGAACATTGCTGCATGGTTCTCACTGCAATAACATAAGCCTGACCTACCCCACTCTTGGTGATTTCGGTCTTAATGTGAGGAATTGGTCTGGTCTCCTCTCTTGGAAAGGGCATCAGTCTGTTGTCATTTTTTACATAGAGATCCTCAGAACAGCTTACTAGTGGTAATTTGTTAAATTTGACCTGTGACCTGACTTGTTGAAGTCCATGACTGAGAAAGTTTGTTCACGCACATATGTGAACCCGAATAAAAGTGCTTTTTCATGTTGGGAAACTGTGTTTCATTCAGTGAGCCACAAAACTGGTCTATTGTGGCTGTGTTGTACTTCTCCTTCAAAGCACTTTCGCACTGGATGTCGATGAGCTCCAGTTGTGTGTCTAGTAGTGCTTTCTCGCTGTCGAAAGACAGGGGGCATAATACATGCTCCAGCTGCCTTAATCGTGCCAAAGTCTAAGACGCGGTGGGAGAACATAGCATGCAAGTCACTCAATGCCCCTCCCTGGGGGCGCTTTCAGTGCTGCCAGTGTCGGGAAATGAGCGAGAGACCTGTTGCTCATTTGTCTGGAGAACAACATATGTTTGACCTTGAACCCTTTCACGTTGGAATACAGTTAATGCACAAAAACACCCTTTCCCTGGAGCTTCACGTTTAGATTGTTCAGATGTCGCAGTATGTCCACACCGAAAGCAAAGTCGGCCAGCCAGTCTTCGTCTTGTAACTCGGAAAAGTCGTCAGCATTACCAACTGTATCCAGGAACGTACCAATCTCCCCTCTCGTACCAATCTTCCCCAGGCTTAGCCAGCGCACATTTTAGTGATATAACAAGTCCTGGTGCTCTGTCTCTGAGTCATTGAGCAGCTGAATGAATTGACCATGGTTAAGCCCCCTTGCCCGTATAAAGTTATCCACTTTCACGACAACTTTGACAACATGTTCGAGCTTCAACACACTTTTACACAGGGCTTCCTGATGAATGATACAGTGGAAACATTTCTGGGCATTCATATTTTACTTTGTCTTGTAATCTTTTTAGTAGTCCAATGTTCTTACTGTTTAGAGTTGGGGATCCATTTGTTGTGACGTTTGTCTGTTTTTTCCAAGCAGGCAGACACACTGTTGTTTAAGTGGGGCGGCAGGTAGCCTAGTGGTTAGAGTGTTGGGCCCGTAACTGAAAGGTTGCCGGATCGAATCCCTGAGCTGACAAGGTATAAATCTGTCGTTCTGCCCCTGAACAAGGCAGTTAACCCACTGTTCCTAGGCTGTCATTGTAAATAAGAATTTGTTCTTAACTGACTTGCCTAGTAAAATAACTAACTAATAACTATCTCAGTCTGTGTGATCAAAACAATCTTGAAGAATGGATTCCGATTGTTTAGACCAGTGTTGATTAGACCTTAGCACGTGTACTTATAGGAAGAGAGGATTGTAGGCATCCGGGAAGGGGGAGTAGCAGTGGTTGAGTGTTCTACCAGAGCGAGTACTACAGTCAACGTGTAGATAGAACTTCCATAGTGTTTTCCTCAAATTTGCTTTGTTAAAATCCCCAGCTACAAAAATGCAGCCTCAGGATATGTGGTTTCCAGTTTGCAGTGTAGTTCCTTGACGGTTCCTTGAGGGCCGTCGTGGTATCGGCTTGAGGGGGAATATACACGGCTGTGACTATAACCGAAGACAATGTTCTTGGGAGGTAATTTGATTGTGAGGTATTCTGGGTCGGGTGAACAAAAGGACTTGAGTTTCTGTATGTTATCACAATCACACAATGAGTAGTTAATCATGAAACATACACCATCGCCTTTCTTCTTCCCGGAGAGTTATTTATTCCTTTCGGAAGGGATGCATGGTGTGCACGCCTCCTGAGTCGGACTAGAAGTCCACTCCGAATACCTCTTCTCCGCCGGTGGCGTCTTGGAGCAGCCTCTGGGATAAGCTCAATTATCCTGGGGGGTACGAACAAAGGATCCAATTCGGGAAAGTCGTATTCCTGGTCGTAATGCTGGTGAGCTGCTCTGATATTTGGGCTAATGATGTAAGAAATAACACACCAAAAAACTAAAAGATAGATAGATAGACAGACAGACAGACAGACAGACAGACAGACAGACAGACAGACAGACAGACAGACAGACAGACAGACAGACAGACAGACAGACAGACAGACAGAGCGGAAATGTCTTCGTCAAGCAGCTACAAAAAAACACAACGAAAATACACAAAAGACAGATATACGATACATAGAGCGACAGTATGAAAAAGTATAAAAATACAAGAAGTCTGGATTGCAAAAAGCTATAAAAAGACATTGCATAGTATGGGTGAATGGCTGAATCTGTACACTATAGAGTGTTAGGTGAAAATAAAACAAATGTATACTGCAAAGTTGCTTAGGAGCTAGAAGCAGAGCTTCCATGTCTGTCGGCGCCATCTTACATGAGTAACTTCACACACGGGTATACCTCAAAACTCTCCTTGAGAGACTCAGCTTGGCACACATGACTTTTTACTGGGGTAACACAAACCTGATCACCTGGGGAAACTAACTCATCACTCTGATCAATCAATCAATCAAATGTATTTATAAAGCCCTTTTTACATCAGTAGATGTCACTATGTAGCAATGCAGATGTAGAAGCACGGTGGCTAGGAAAAACTCCCTAGAAAGGCAGAAACCTAGGCTGTGCTGGGTGGAGAGGATAACAATTCATGGCCATTAAGGCCAGATTTTTCTCCAAGATGTTCAAACATTCATAGATGACCAGCAGGGTCAAACAATATTCACAGTGGTTGTAGAGGTTGCAACAGGTCAGTACATCAGGAGTAAATGTCACTTGGCTTTTCATAGCCGGGCATTTAGAGTTTGAAATAGCAGGTGCGGTAGAGAGAGAGAGTTGAAAACAGCAGGTCTAAGACAAGGTAGCACGTCCGGTGAACAGGTCAGGGTTCCATAGTCGCAGGCAGAAGAGTTGAAACTGGAGCAGCAGCACGACCAGGTGGACTGGGGACAGCCAGGAGTCATCAGGCCAGGTAGTCCTGAGGCATGGTCAGAGGGCTCAGGTCCTCCAGGAGGGGAGGGAGAGTGGTAGAGAGAGAGAATTAGAGGGAGCATACTTAAATTCACACAGGACACCGGATAAGACAGGAGAATAACACCAGATATAAGAGACTGACCCTAGCACCACGGCACATAGACTATTGCAGCATAGATACTGGAGGCTGAGACAGGGGGGTTGGGAGACACTGTGGCCCCCTTCCGACGAAACCCCCGGACAGGGCCAACCAGGGAGGATATAACCCCACCAACTTTGCCAAAGCACAGCCACCACACAACCAGAGGGATATCAACAGACAACCAACATACAACCCTGAGACAAGGCTGACTATAGCCCACAAAGATCTCCTCCACTGCACGAGCCCGAGGGGCGACAAACCGGACAGGAAGATCACGTCAGTGACTCCTAGGGACGGCATGGAAAGCACCAGTAAGCCAGTGACTCAGCCTCTGTAATAGGGTCAGAGGCAGAGAATCCCAATGGAGAGACGGGAACCGTTCAGGCAGACAGCAAGGGCGGTTTGTCGCTCCAGTGCCTTGCCATTCACCTTCGCACCACTGGGCCAGACAACACTCATAGGACCTATTGAAGAGATGAGTTTTCAGTAAATACTTAAAGGTAGAGACGGAGTCTGCATCTCTCACATGGATAGGCAGACCATTCCATAAATATTGAGCTCTATAGGAGAAAGCCCCGCCTCCAGCTGTTAGCTTAGAAATTCTAGGGACAATAAGGAGTGTAGTAGCAGAATCTTACTGCTTTCTCTTTAAAAAAATAAAGCACTTTCAAAGTTTGGAAAAGTAACATAGACTTTTATTACGAAAGCAACAAAAGCCGAGGAGCCCCCGGAGACTTTTGCTCCTCCCAGACTCCTTTGCGCTTCTTATACACATTCGTGGTCACATAGCATACATAGCCCCTCCCTCACGGGCAGGCTCATTAACACCTCTAACAGTCGTCCACTATCGTTTCAAAACCTTTCAACTCTAGCTCGTCTACCCCACTCTTCCTGTCAGCAATTAAACCTTCAAAATGTAAAACACTCCCCCCTTGGCAATAAAACTTCAAGATACGAAACTGTGAAACCATAGTGGCAACCCCTTAGTAATGGTGCAAAGATAAACACATTCACCCATGAAGGCCACTAGACACACACACTCATAAATCTCAACATACACGAACCCAAATTCTTAGTGCCTGTTACAACCTGGTACAACCACAGCACAATACAGACACTGTTCTATTCAACTATTCTAGTCCTTATATTATAGCTAATGTGTGTCTAAGTGTACCCCATAAAACCATATGATTATCTTCTCTTGGGCTTCACTGACTGCTCTAACTATTGCTTTACTGACTACTCTAACTATTACTAACTACTCTAACTATTATTGACTATAACTATTATGAACTACTCTAACTATTGGCCTTTACTGGCTGCTCTATCTCCATCCTGTTGCTATCCTATGCCATTCTATAGTTCACTGAGTAACCTACTGTGGTTTCTAACCTTCCAATTCTGTTCTGAATCATAGTCCTAAAAATATAAATATATAAACAAAAGCTTAAAATATTAATCAGGAGGCCTGCGTCTTGTGACCGTAGCGTAAGTGTAGGTATGTACGGCAGGACCAAATCTGAGAGACAGGAAGGAGCAAGCCCATTAAATTATTTGTAGGTTAGCAGTAAAACCTTGAAATCAACCCTAGACTTAACAGGAAGCCAATGTAGAGAGTCTAGCACTGGAGTAATATGATCAAGATTCTAGCAGCCGTATTTAGCACTAACTGAAGTTTTATTAGTTATTTATCCGGGTAGCCGGAGAGTAGAGTGTTGCAGTAGTCTAATCTAGAAGTGACAAAAGCATGGATTTGCTTTTCTGCATAATTTTTTTACAAAACGTTTCAGATTTTTGCAATGTTACAGAGATTTGAAATGTAAATTCTTGATATGTTCGTCAAAAGAGAGATCAAGGTCCTGAGTAACGCAGAGGTCCTTCACAGGTTTTTGTTTAGATGACTGCACAACCATCAATATTAATAGTCAGATCCAACAGAAGATTTCTTTGTTTATTGGAACCTAGAACTATCATCTCTGTTTTGTCTTAGTTTTATAAGTAAAACATTTTCCACAATTTTGTGGCTTCTCAATTTTTAATCATGTCTTCCGCATAGCAATGAAAGTTAACATTGTGTTTCCGAATTACATTACCAAGAGTTAAAATATATAGTGAAAATAAAACAATAAGGTGTCAAAACGGGCCCAACTTCCCCCTCTCCTCTCCTGTGACAGGTCTAAAACCAGACAAGCATTTTGTATACATTATTTGTTTTCAGGAAGGCAGTGAGTTGCTGCATAACAGCTTTATTTGTTGAGAGGAATGGGAGATTCGATATAGGCCGATAGTTAAAAAAGAAAATGTTGGTCAAGGTTTGGCTTTTTCTAGAGAGGCTTTATTACTGCCACTTTTAGTGAGTTTGGTACACATCCGGTGGATAGGGAGCCATTTATTATGTTCAACATAGGATGGCCAAGCACAGGCAGGAAGTAGCTCTTTCAGTAGTTTAGTTAGAATAGGGTCCAGTCCGCAACTTGAAGGTTTAGAGGCCATGACTAACTGACTTGCCTAGTAAAATAAAGGTTTAAAAAAATCCTCAGTTAGGTCATTAACTGATTTTTGTACTCTTTTTTTAATATTTGGGTTGTCTGAGAATTTATAGCACGGCTTTTGATGATCCTTGGTTGGGGTCTGAGCAGATTATTTGTTGCGATTGCAAACGTTATAAAATGGTGGTCCGATATTCCAGGATTATGAGGGAAAACATTTAGATACACAATATTAATTCCACTGGGCAAAACTAGATCCAGGGGACTGTGGCAATGAGTGGGTCCGGAGACAAAACCCACTGAGTCGGTGATGGCTCCTCAAGCCTTTTGTAGTGGGTCTGTGGACATTTCCATGTGAATATTAAAGTCACCAAAAATTTGAATATTATCTGCCATGACTACAAGTTCCAATAGGAATTTAGGGAAATCAGTGAGGAACTTTGAATACAGCCCAGGAGGCCTGTAGACAGTAGTTATAAAAAGTGATTGAGTAGGCTGCATGACTAGAAGCTCAAAAGATGAAAACGCAGTCATTGGATATGGTCATTTAACACAGAAAATTCATCAGGCTTAAGCCATGTTTCAGTCAGGCCAATCACATCAAGATTATGATGAGTGATTAGTTCAATGACTATAACTACCTTGGAAGTGAGGGATCTAACATTAAGTAGCCCTATTTTGAGATGTGAGATATCACAATCTCTTTTAATAATGACAGGAATGGAGGAGGTCTTTATTACAGTGAGATTGCTAAGGCTGCCATGTTGAGAACACCGCCATGTTTAGTTTTGCTCAACCTGGATCGAGGCACAGACACTGTCTCAATGGGGATAGCTGATCTGACTACACTGACTGTGCTAGTAGCAGACTCCACTAAACTGGCAGGCTGGCTAACAGCCTGTTGCCTGCTGCCTGGCCTGCTCCCTATCTCATTGAGGAGCTAGAGGAGTTAGAACCCTGTATATGTTGATAGATAAGATGAGAGCACCCCTCCAGCTAGGATGGAGTCCGTCACTCCTCAGCAGGCCAGGCTAGTCCCAGAAAGAGGGCCAATTATCTACAAATTCTATCTTTTGGGAGGGGCAGAAAATAGTTTTCAACCAGCGATTGAGTTGTGAGACTCTGCTGTAGAGCTCATCCCTCCCCCTAACTGGGAGGGGGCCAGAGACAATTACTCAATGCCAACACATCTTTCTAGCTAATTTACACGCTGAAGCTGTTGCTCTTGGTGACCTCTGACTGTTTCATCCTAACATTGTTGGTGCCGACGTGGATAACAATATCCCTATACTCTCTACACTCGCCAGTTTTTGCCTTAGCCAGCACCATCTTCGGATGAGCCTTTACGCCGTTAGCCGTGCCCCCTGGTAAACAGTGTATGATCACTGGATTATTCTTTTTAAGTCTAATATTGCGGGTAATGGAGTCGCCAATAACTAGGGTTTTCAATTGTCTGAGCTAATGGTGGGAGGCTTCGGTGGCTCAGACCCCGTAACGGGTGGAGTACAGACCTGAGAAGGTTCGGCCTCTGACTCCGACTCGTTGCTTAATGGGGATCACTGGTGGGAACTGCTTTAGTGACAAGACTGTCTGACTAACTGGAAACAAACTTTCTCCACTCAACGCAGCCCTTCACTCATCTGCTATTTCAAGAGTGCTATCTCCTGTTCTCGCCTTGTCATTTCCAACAAGTCTTCTTCCTCCTGACTGATATCCAACAAAACCTGCGGCAAGAACTCACTCCACTTCACCATAACAGCACAACAACATCCATCTTGTTCAACTCCTCTGCTATTTCAACCTCCAGCATTTCTGACACCTGAAATAACTGATCCCTTGTTAGCTTGAGAAAACTCACACTATACTCTACTTCAGCACAAAACACTGATGGCTCATATGCCCCCATAGTCAAAATCAGTATGCCAAACAGAACCAATAAATTGCCTGACAAAAGTCAGTTAGCCACTAGCTCACCACTAACTAACCAATACATGCATGCGCTCCAAGCCCCAGGGATAACCACTCCAACTAGGAAAAAACCAGCACGCCATGCACAAAAGCTACAAACCATTGCAACAGTTAGCTGCTAGCCTAGCGCTAACACAAACACATTCACCAAAACTAACCATAGCAACAGTTAGCCATGTAAACACAAACCTCTGTGGCAGAGCTAAAGTTAATCTGATGTTGTGCATAGGATACTGTTCAGCCATAATCAGGATATTTTCGATTAACCTTTACTTGGCGATATTTTGTTCATTCTTGATTCGGAAGAAACTTGTCTCTTATAAACATGTGTGTGCAGTTGCAGGTGGTACCACTTTTTGTAGTGAGTGAGAAATGCGTCTTGCATGTGTGTAGATCTTTGTTTTGGGCGCAGTGTGTGACGCGCTGACATCTACTTCTACACAGCCGTGTCGCATAGAAATGACTAGTTTCTGCAAAGATGTTAGGAAATGCCACCTGCAACTGAACTTAGACGTTTATAAAGAGAAAGTTTATTCAAAATCGCCAAGTAAAGGTTAATTAAAAAATAGCTGCCGGTGCTTTACACTAGCTACGGTGTAACCATGTATATGGAAGCATTCACGTTAAAATATGTAGCTAAGCAACAGTTAGCCATTAGTTTAGCACTAAAACAAAGGAGTCCAGACTCCAAACCAGGAAATCTAATCCTGCAAACAGCTCCAACAAAAGCTACCAAAACCATAGCCAAAAACAGTCAACACAAAATGTTTGCGCAAAACACCTCATCAGCCCTACAGTAACTAATGACTATCAGCTAAAAATAGTTGACTAACCTCGTGGCCACCACCCCAAACATTTACGTTAACCAAAACCATGAGCTATCTTGCAAGCCAGGAAACTACTACAAACCTTACCTAGCATGCTAGCTTGGCACAAACACCTGCTACAAACTTTCTCAACAAATGCACAACCACAAAACCAACCATACCGGCTCAAATGCTACGAAACCAACAAATAGCCTACTGATTTTGCTGCACTCGTTATGTCTAGGGGTCTTAGGCCTAGCTACATGGTGTGTAACCTGATTTGATGTGTTCATAAATGTAACATAGCATTCCTGATAATATAATATTTCATTTAACATGTGAAATGATAGTATTTTAACAGACACTCTTATCCAAAGGGACATACAAGAGCAATTAGGGTCAAGTGCCTTGCTCAAGGGCATATCAACAGATTTTTCACCTAGTCAACTCAGGGATTCGAACCAGCGACCTTTTTGTTGCTAGCTCTTAACCACTAGGCTACCCGCTGCCCTGTATTCTAGAGCTTCCTTTTATTTCCAATTGGTAGTTACAGTCTTGTCCCATCGCTGCAACTCCCGTACGGACTCAGGAGAGGCGAAGGTCGAGAGCCACGCGTCCTCTGAAACACGACCCCAGCAAGCCGCACTGCTTCTTGACACAATGCACGCTTAACCCGGAAGCCAGCCGCATAATGTGTCGGAGGAAACACTGTACACCTGAGCGCGATGGGACAAGGACATCCCGGGCCGGCCAAACCCTCCCCTAACCCGGACGACGCTGGGCCAAATTGTGCGACGCCTCATGGGTCTCCTGGTCGCAGCCGGCTGCGACACAACCCGGTATCAAACCAGGATCTGTAGTAACGCAGCTTGCACTGCGATGCAGTGCCTTAGACTGCTGTGCCACTCGGGAGGCCTCACCGTTTTGATTATGAGGCAGAACATTGGAATTTTTACTTATAGTACTCCTCTGAGATCTCATGCTAGTGGATTCAGTTCTGTTCTCACTTTTTACTGAATTCACTCTGTACTAATATGTTGTAAAGACATCCTTACAGCATCTTTAGAGTAGTAGACAATATCTCAGTAATATGTCACACAGACAATTTATTTTTAATGAACTATATTCACTTTTCATATATATTATGCAGGATAAAGCATACATTGCAATAATATATTGATATATTTGCTTGTATGCAGTAATGTCTTTTTTATTAAAGTTTTATCTTTCAGGGTCTGCCCTGCCAAAAGAAGCTTACCATTATCAACTATAGATGTCAGACAAGTATGCGTATGGTGTTGCAGACAAGTGAACCATTTAGGACAAGATGGTGGGCTAAATGTATGATTCTGTCTAAAATAAAGGTTATTGACGACCCGTTAGAACTTTAGCCCTTTTTTAGCACTTCCAATAACATGTAGCTGATCAGTTATTGCTTCATTTACTACTTCAATTCAAAATAAAAAAACTTGGAACTTCCAAAATAAGTATACCTATTATTTGTGGAGGTCAAACCATCCCAAACTGGTTTTCTAAACAGACAGTAGTGGACTCATCTGTATACAGAAGTGTGACAGTGCCTCATAGGAAGAGGCTCTGTGTGATTTTTCCATGCACTGAACCACCACCACTAGGCCTATGGTGACAGCTCTTTACAACACACACTGTGTTTCACAGACACACACTGGGTTACAGAGACTTCTACTACCACATAGATAGATAGATAGATAGATAGATAGATAGATAGATAGATAGATAGATAGATAGATAGATAGATAGATAGATAGATAGATAGATAGATAGATAGATAGATAGATAGATAGATAGATAGATAGATAGATAGATAGATAGATAGATAGATAGGTACTTTATTGATCCCCCGGGGGGGAAATTTCATTGTCAAGCAGCTACAACAAAACACAGGGCAGGTGCAAAATGCCACAACGAAAGTACACAAAAGACAGATACACGGTACATGATACATAGAGCGGCAGTATGAAAAAGTATAGAAATACAAGATATCTGGAGTGCAAAAAAATAAAAGCTATAAAAGAGACATTGCATAGTATGGGTGGTTGGCTGAAGATGTGGATGTTGGATGGTTAACTATACTATACAGGTTGATGGCAGAGAAATACTTCAGTAGCTTAAAATGCGTATGATATGAGCGAGGGTAATAATAGTTTACTTAATAGACAGACTGGGTAAATTAACAGGTAAGTGAACATTTTGCATGGTTAAATTAGCTGTACAGTTAGGTATACAGTTATATTTACAGATAAGTGAATACTTGCGTGGTTACACAAACTGTACAGGTAAATGACAGGAAGAGATACTTTAATAGCTAAATGTGTGTATGATATCATTTGGGTTAATACTAGTAATTCCCTTAAAATACAGTCCATAGTGCGCAGGGTTTAATTACAGACAGCTGCATGTATTGCACATTTGATATACTAAAAGCAATGAGAAAAGGTGCAACTGACAGGATACTAATATGCATTCCTGAGTGAATGACTACGTAGGTTAAGTCCAGTAATTACTTACAATATTGCATGTGATATGATATAACAACTGTACATGAGTATGTATATACAGACCTGTATGAATAAATAGGTCCTGAGTGGATCAGTGCTGACGGACCAGAGTTACTCACGGATGGATGCATAATTGTTAAACTAGGTCCTAGCACCCCAACAGTTCCAGATCTATGTTGCCGACGGCACGGCACCCCGGTGAGGCATTATATAGTCTAATAGCCGCCGGCAGGAAGGACCTCCTGTAGCGCTCTCTGGCACACCGTGGTGGGATCAGTCTATGACTGAAAGTGCTCCTCTGCGTCATAACCATAGCGTGCAGGGGGTGGGTGACGTTGTCCATGATGGCCAGCAGTTTGGCCAGGATCCGTCTCTCCACCACCTCCTCTAGAGTGTCAAGGCTCATCCCCAGGACAGAGCTAGCCTTCCTGATCAGCTTATTTACCCGAGAAGCATCACCGGCTTTGATGTTTGCTCCCCAGCACACCACTGCAAAAAAGATGGCACTGGCCACCACAGACTGGTAGAAGGTATGCAGTCATTTACTGCACACGTTGAAGGACCTGAGCCTCCTCAGAAAGTAGAGTCGACCGTACCCTGGGGGGCCCCTGTGTTGCTAACTGCCCGTTCTGACACACAGCTCTGTAGTCGCACAAATTGTGGCCTACCGGTCAGGTAGTCCGTGACCCAGGAGACTAAGGGTGCTTCCACTTTCATCCTCCTCATCTTCTCACCCAGTAGAAGGGGCTGAATGGTATTGAAGGCACTGGAGAAGTCAAAAAACATAACCCTCACAGTGCAACCTGCGTTGTCCAGATGAGAGTAGGCCCTCTGCAGAAGGTAGATGATTGCATCATCCACCCCGATGTTGCGCTGGTGTGCAAACTGCAGGGGGTCCATTGATGAACACACCAGGGGTCTGAGGTGGGCGAGGACTAACCTTTCCAGGGTCTTCATGATGTGGGATGTTAGCGCCACAGGTCTGAAGTCATTCAGGACAGTGGGGTGTGCCTTCTTGGGCACTGGGACGAGGCAGGATGTTTTCCACAGCACAGGGACCCTTTCTAGGCTCAGGCTAAGGTTGAAAAGACGCTGGAGTATTCCACACAGTTGGTCAGCACAGACCCTCAGCACCCTTGGGCTGATGCCATCAGGGCCCGCCGCTTTCCACTGATGTAGTCTCTCCAGCTCTCTCTTCACTTGGTTGGTGGTGAAAGCCAGCCCAGGTGGGGAGGTGGGGGGAAGGGGGGTGTTGAGGATCAGTCCAGGGGGAGCAGGGGCGGAGGTGGGGTCACTGATCTCAGCAGAGGTGCTGTGAGCAAAGTGGGGGTGGGACAGCCGTGAGGGTGTGTGGTCTGGGGAGCTGGAGGGGAGGTGGACAGGGCCAGTATCAAACCTGTTAAAAAATTGGTTCAGCTCATTGGCTCTGTCCTGGGTCCCCTCCGTCTGCCCACTGTTTGACTTTTTGAAGCCAGTGATATTTCTCATACCCTTCCACACCTCTCTCACCTGGCTCTGCCTCAGCTTGTCCTCCATCTTCTCCTTATACACTCTCTTCCCCTCAGCAATCCGCAACTTCAGCTCCCTCTGGACGCATTTCAATTTGTCCTTGTCCTTGTCCCTCTCCTTGAAGGCCCTCTTCATCTCATTTAGTAGGGCCTTCAGGTCGCTGGTGACCCAGGGTTTATTGTTTGGGAAACAGCGTACCTTCCTGGTGGGTACAGTGTTGTCTACACAAAAATTTATATAGTCTGTTATGCAGTCAGTGAGTCCATCGATGTCCTCCCCATGAGCCTCACAGAGCACATCCCAGTCTGTTGTTTCAAAACAGTCCTGTAGGGCCTCATTCGCCTCCGGGGACCATCTCCTAATAGTCCTGGTGGTTGCAGGCTGCTGTTGGACCAAAGGCCTGTAGAGTGGGGTGAGGTGGACAAGGTTGTGATCCGATCTACCGAGGGGAGGCAGTGCAGTGGAGTTGTATGCATCCTTCACATTAGCATATAACAAGTCCAGAGTTTTATTATTCCTGGTTGGGCACTTCACGAACTGTTTGAACGTGGGCAGCGTTGAAGAGAGAGATGCATGGTTAAAATCCCCCGAAATGGCAAAGAAAGCACTGGGATGCGCTGTCTGTAATCTCGCGATAACAGAGTGGATAACGTCACACGCTGCGTTTGCGTCAGCAGAGGGCGGGATGTAAACAATAACAGCAATGGCCGCCGTGAATTCCCTCGGCAAATAGTATGGTCTCAGGCTAACGGCTAACAGTTCAATGTCCGGGCTACAAAACTTTTCCTTAAGAGTAATATGGTTCGGATGACACCATCTGTTGTTAACTAATAAAGCCAGCCCACCACCCTTACTCTTACCGGAAGAGACGCGATCCCTGTCCGCTCTGATGGTCTGGAAACCGTCGATAGTGACGTTCTGTATGGGGATGTTATCATTCAGCCAAGTCTCAGTAAAACACATTAGGCTCGTTTCACGATAAATCCTTTGTCCACGAACAATGTATAAAGGTGAGCGAGTGATGCTGACGTTCTGGCCAGTATGGGAGCGTAGTGAAGTAGTGGCAACTCAAAAGGGAGGGATGCGACGTCCATCTGAATCTGTCGGAGAAGCAAGGGAGAGCTAGCCCCTAACCTGCATGACTACCATGCATATTCATGATCTACAGTACTGCCTGGCTCTCTGAGCAACTCTGCTACTCTTAGTTAGTTTTCATGGGCTCTCAGCCGCAGTGAGAAGTGGAGGACACTGCACAGACCTTGGGGCTCCTCAGCCCTCATTAACAGCAATTAAGAGCCAGTCTGAAATGCCGGCAATGCTTAATTTCCAATTACAGATTTGTTAGATATGGGTGAAAGTGACAGAGATATGTTTAGAATACATCAGCGCAAACTATGTTTATGTCTTTTAAATGAGAAAAGAATTAAGAGGTTGGAAAGAATACGTTTTATCGTCACATACACTGGATAGATGCAGTGAAATGTGTTCTTTTACAGGGTCAGCCATAGTAGTATGGCGCCGCAGGAGCAAATTAAGGTTAAGTGCCCTACTCAATGGTACAGACAGATTCTTCACCTAACCAGCGACCTTTCGGTTACTGGCCCAGTGCTTTAAACGTGGTGCTTGTACTATTACTTAAGTATGATTCCGCCTTATATTACCAGGAATTCTTCCGAAGATAGAATCAGTATCACCTTTATTCTCCAAATACTATTTGCACGTAGAGGAATTGGAGTCAGTAAAATGGTGCTGCCACAATAAACACAATGAACAGAAGGTCAATAAACAGAGTATATAGACATAATATATAGACGCAGAATTTACATAATTCACATACAGGTATGTACACTGTGAACACTGAAGCTAAAAAGGGAGGGTTACATAACAACTACAGACTACACTGCAAACTATGAACTACATTATAACTTATTCATGTAGAGATTTTACCGGATAATGTGCAAATGGGGGAAATATATATATGTAAGAGTCAGTCCATTGCAGAGCGCAAAGGCAGTGCAAAGAGCATTGTGCAGTCTAGGATGAAAGTGCAGGTTGCATAGTCCATGGATGAATACTGCAGAGTGCAAAGTCAATGAGTGTGAAGATCATTGTGGACCAGGTGGCCAGTTGGTGAGGGCCATGACACGGGGGAAGAACCTGTTCAGGTGGCGGGAGGTGTTGGTCGAGTTTGACCTGAACCGTTTTCCAGAGGGGAGTCTTTGGAAGAGGGAGTGACCAGGGTGGAAGGGGTGGGCGATTTTTTTCCTGCACGCTTCCTTGACCTGGAGGGGTGCAAGTCCTCGAATGGAGGGCAGGTGACAACCAATGATCCTCTCAGCAGACTGGATAATCCGTTGCAGTTTGACCATTGGACCGGGCAGAGGCAATTGTAACTGAACTGTACTGTAGAACTGTATGTCCACATATGTGGACACTAAAGACTAACTTTCCATTTCCAAATCATAGCAGAAGATGAACAACAAATTGGGAAAGCTATTCTCTTATTTTTTTACAATAAAACTTAACGGAGTCAATTAGTCCCTGTGATATTGTGAAGTGGAGAAATGTGTGTCTGTGTGGATTTTAGTTGAGGCACTCAGGTGTCTGTCTGCTTCCCCTTCCTCCCCCTTCTTCCCCCTCCTGATGTGCCAACTCTGTGGTGTGGTAATTGACGTGACATATTGATGGGCACTCTCCCGCGGCCAGGGAGACACGCACCTGCACACCCTTCCAGCTCGCTAATAATTGCTGATTAAAAACTAGTTAAGAGCCCATGAAGACTAAAATATGCATTAACCAAATGACCTTCCAGGACTGAGACTGAAAAACAGTATGACTGCCTCCACCAAAGTGAACTGACTGCTTCATCTGTGAATATGGCTGCAAAGCTGTTATTGAGGAAGTGCGGATAAGAAGGGAACAGGAGGCTGGGCTGTGAAACGGGAGGCTGGGCTGTGAAACGGGAGGCTGGGCTGTGAAACTGGAGGCTGGGCTGTGAAACGGGAGGCTGGGCTGTGAAACGGGAGGGTGGGCTGTGAAACGGGAGGGTGGGCTGTGAAACGGGAGGCTGGGCTGTGAAACGGGAGGCTGGGCTGTGATTGCATATAAGCTGTTCAAAAAAGAATATCAAGACACAACTGAATTTACCCAGGTGTTGTCTGGCAAAAGTCAGTTGTCTTGATATTCTTTTTTGAGAGCAGAGGCTTCTTCCTTCCTGACCTCCCATGTAGGCCAAGTTTGTGCAGTCTCTTTCTGACAGTGTACCCATGCAATTTGACATTGACAACTTATTCCCCATAAGGAAAAGGCATTTTTGTTTATTTTAATTGCAAAACATTGTCAAAGTTTTTTTTGTTAAATTGGGTAACCTTTATCTGTCAATAGTGTTGAAGTGAAGATGACACATCCGTCTGTCCAAATATGTAACAAAAAAAAAAAATACTTTCCAGGGGGTGTACTTACTTTTTCACGTGACTGTATATATATTTTGATGTCACAAATGTATAATTTGACTGTGTAAAACCTAGGAGTACTACTTATTTCTCTGGGAGTGAAGCGCATATACTGTATACTGAAAATGAAATGAAACCATCAAGTGATAGATTTCAAACAAATACCATGATTAGATAGTGAAACACCAAATCTCTTTCATAAGTTATTTAACCAATAAAAGCTAATTTACCAACATTTCTGAAAATGGATATATAGTGTTTTGTTATTAATTACATATTAAAGAACTAGTGCGGTCCAAAACATGATTTTCCTTTGTTGTATGTATATTTCCACACTATGAGTTTTGGCTTTACATGGTGACATCACCAGGCGGTATATTGGTAAATAGACCAATAAGAAAGAGAGTTCCAAACCTCTCTGCCAATAACAGCTAGTTTTCGCGTTCCCCCTCCCCACTCAGACCACTTCCAGACAGTCCTAGCAAAATTACTGCTTGAGAGATGTCTCTTTTTTAAGAAGCTATTTTTGTTTATTTTTGACCATTTTGATTGAAAACAATGACATTAAGGTACTTAATTGTTACCCAGAAATGATTTAATATTGAGATAAAAATGGTTACATTGGACATTTAATCAAATATCATTTTGGAAGCTTAGAATCATGAATGCATTGATCAACAAAAAAAAACTATTTTGAAATATTTTCCTGAACCATCAACTCTAAATGATACCAGTTATTAGGTCATCAATCTTATTGGCATATTCCCAGATTCACATGTCCCCCAAAATTATTTATGACGTTTCTTAAATATGGGTTAATGTAAACAAATATAAAGATAGTTTTGTAGTGTCTGTGTCAGATGTCTTGGTGGATGATTCTGGTTCATAAAAAGAGTGGCATCTGTACCTGGAGCCCCTCTAGACTAATTATAGTGGCAGTAATTACAAAAATGGTCCACTGCAAAATATGTATATAGAATCCAGGTAAGGGCCAACTGACACAAACAATACTGTTATTGTATCTCTTAACGTTTATACAGTTTCTTCACAAAGCATGCAGCTGACGGCTTATTATTAATTATTGTTATCACCCTGAAAGATTCGACTCCCTGAAATCAATAACTGCCTTAGAGCAAACTCTATTGAGTAACACAATTAAGAAGCTGAGAAAAGCATCAGTCATTGTAGGACGACAGTACAGGAATACTGAGGGCACAGCAGAGGTTTCACACTGAACCACAACAACCTGTAGCGCTGTCAATCAAGAGATACATACAGACTTATATTGTGTCAATATAATATGAGTAGATACTCTGTCACCAGTAGAAATAGAACAACTAGGGTTAGGGTTATCGCTACTCAAATCAAATCAAATACCATTGTATTTATCACATGGCTGAATACGAATGCTTACGTACGGGTCCTTTCCCAACAATGCAATGTTAAAAAGTAAGAAAAGACTAGTCCCATAAAAACACTAATGAGGTTATATACAAGGAGTACCGGTACCGATTCAATGTGCAGGGGTCCGAGGTAGTTTAGGTAGTTGAGGTAATATGTACATGTAGGTAGGGGTAAAAGTCACTAGTGTTGGGGAAGAATCAGAATTAGTAGGCTTATTGCAGACCAGGTGAAAGGATGGATTACTTACTTGGCTCCACAGTGTCTGGGAGCCAGTTACTCCCTCCTTCGGCCTTGGGGAGATAAAGTCTGAGATAGGACATTTGGGGTGGTGACTAGAACCTTTGTATGACATCTCTGATGGTGCACCTATCCTGGGAAGAGGAAAACATTTGTCTACTACGGCTGTGTCTTTGCAAAGGGATGGGTTCTAGTTGAGACAGGGGTATCTGGATCTGACAAGTGATTGATGCCATGGAGTGAGTTAGTGTTTGTGTTAGACGAGATGCCAGGGGTGAAGGGGGAGTCTCACCCTCGGGTACAACTCTGGACAGTCTCTGGAAAATGATAGCTGGCAGTAGGACATTCCTTCCTCATATATCAAGCTTAACCTTGTGACCTGAATCCATACATCTGATGTTTGTCTCTGCTATAAAAGATCTGTGTCGTAATGTGTCGGCGCGCTCAAGCAAACGGTCAGGTGTTGCATTGACCCGCTATCATTATTGCAAAGCACTCACATCATGACTTGCGTCTCTGGTGTGACTTGCTTTATTTACCTATAAGTAAATAAAGATATAGTTTAAGTAGAACTTTAACTTGTGTGATTAGTTTGTGTCTCCTCATTTGATTATACAGGGGAAAAAAACACCACGCTAGGCAATCAGAATAGATAATAAACAGTGTGCATGGCATCAATATGCATGTGTGTTTGTTTTGTGTGTGTGCGAAAGTACTGTATGCAGTGTGTGAGTGTGAGTATGTTTATGTGAGTGTAGTATGTGTGTGTTTGTGGGTAGAGTCCAGTGAATGTACATAGAGCCAGTGCAAGTTCAATTTAAATAGTCCGGGTGGCCATTTGATTAACTGTTCAGCGGTCTTATGTCTTGGGGGTTGAAGCTGTTCTGCTACTGTGTGGTAGAAGAGAGAACAGTCTAAGACTTTGGTGGCTGGAGTCTTTGACAATATTAAGGGCCTTCATCTGACACGGCCTGGTATGGAGGTCCTGGATGGCAGGGAGCTCGTCCCCAGTGATGTACGCACTACCCTATGTAGCGTGGGGATCTGAGGGCCCATGCCAAATCTTTTCAGTCTGAGGGTAAGTTAGTAACCTTAACCCTGGTGTTACGCCCCTCCAACTGCCCAAGGCCGCGCACACTGGCTGAGGGAACTGGTGTGATGGTGAGTTCACTGGCTAAAGTAAAGTACGCCACAGGCACTGTTTTCTTAATATTTACTTAAACAATTATAAAATTACAATTACACAAATCACAATACACAATCAGGGAAGGAGGACAGCAGGTAGGGCGGTCTGTCAAATCAAAAAGACCCTGCACCTCTAAACCCTGCCTGTCACAAACTACCCTAAACACAAACCTACCTCACTGCTACAATACACTGGGTGACAGCCGCTTGCTTCTATCCTAGTGTATATAACAGTGGGTTACCTACGGGTGGATGTAAACCCCAGGGTATCTTACCTAGCCCTACTCCACAGAGGTTCTAGGATAAGGATCAGGTTTACAAACTAAACAACGGGTATCAAACACATGGGTATCAAACACATGGGTATCAAACACATGGGTATCAAACACATGGGTATCAAACACATGGGTATCAAACACATGGGTATCAAACACATGGGTATCAAACACATGGGTATCAAACACATGGGTATCAAACACATGGGTATCAAACAAAATTCTCACCTAACCTAACACAAACAAACTGAAACATTTATAGGGTGATTAGCCGCACCGGATTGGCCCGAAGAGGAATGAAGCCACGCCCACTCCATTAGCAGCAACTCACCACACCTGAGAGGAATTCGAGAAAAGAGCCAAGGGGAGAAGAAAACAAACCTCCGAGCTCCCAAACAGAGAGAGGACGTAACACTGGTAATACATTGTATTCACAGCAGTAGAGCTAATGGAAGGCTAAGCATAAACTTAACCCTAACCCTATCCTTGGCTACATCCACACACACAAACACAGGAAAGGGCATTATCAATATGTCATCCATCAAACCTTCATGCACCATCTGTATAAAATGCACTTATAATTGTGATAAGGCAGTGTGATTTCAGAAGAAATCAGAGCCTACTGAAAATGACCCTGCGACCATTCATAGAAGCTTATTCCAATATTTTATCGAAGGAAGCAGAAATTGACCAGGGATTGCGTTATTTCAAAGAAAGTGCCACTTGAATCAGAAAGTGCACTGAATCAGTGCTTTCATTCAAAATTTATTTCAAATGTTATAGCCCACATTCATGCCTGCTACAATGTATTCCCTGGGAGTAAGCATATAGTGGACTACCAGGCAGCCCCCCAAAAAACAGCTTCATTTTTTTTCTATTTCAAAAACACAGAATCCATCAAACTCTGCACAATAGCAGAGAAAGCAATTTGCTAACAAATGTTTTGACAATGGCTTTCCTTTTTTTTTTTTACCCGAGCATTCAGAGATGTACGCACAATTTAATACCCACAAACAATCAGCGCTGTGAATGGCTCCACAGATATTCTGGATTTTTTTCTCATTATTGTTCCTGTGCATTATCTCATCCTGTCATCCACTCCCTCAGCACACACAGCTTAATTAATTCCGTTTATGACCAAACAATATTCGCCAGCTTGGTCAGAGGTTATTATGAAAGTCTGTAGCTAATTGTTTTTATGACAAACTCACCGGCATACTAAACACACTAAAGTGTGATTAGAGAGAGATGTGATTTATGGTCCAAGAACAGCAAAGGCTTGCTTTGTACATGTTTCAGATGAAAGACATCTGTCTTTTAGGTGAAAACCAACCACTGGGCACAGTGATTTCAATGTCTAGTTTTGATTGACATTTGGTTGTCAACTAAGATGAATTCCACGTGAAATCAATAAAACATGTCATCAAGTAATAGGATTCAGGATAAAATTGGGTGAAAAAAAAATACCAAATTCCCTTACGTTGATGACTTTTTGCAAGTCTTCTCAGTTTTCCACGTTGATTCAACATCATCACATAGATTTATTTTGTTGAAATGACGTGGAAACAACAATGATTCAACCAGTTTTTGCCCAGCAGGAAGATACCATACCATTGTTTAACACTGTATGTGCGTTCCTGACAAGACTGACAACATGAGTGAATCCAGCGGCAAGTAGATGTGGAGATAAACTGTGTGTGACATAAAGGGCAAGCAGAAGAGTGTGCTGGGGCACTTGGGGCTCAATGCTACAAGCAGCCAGTGGTTCACCTGAGGCACAGCCCACAGGCACAGGAAGTTTACCCCACCATTCTCCCAGAGACGATTTAGTATTCCACACACACAGATAGCAGGGTGTCACTGTTAATGAAATGCCTTTTGGACTAATTCAGCATTGCATCCTGAATAGATTCCAGCATATATCTCCCTCATATCCACTTTCCTCTCTGCGTACTCTCCCCTTCTACCACTCAGGTTATTTAATCACGATGGCATTTGATGCTAAAACACTAAGGCATGCAGAAATGGGCTGTGTTCTCAGCATGGTGTTGCCGGTGTTTCTCTGTCTGATGTGTTCTGGGGCTCAAATCCTCTCTCTGGTGTATGGGCCGTCACTGTATCATCTGTGACATTCTACCATTACAAACACGCCGACAAATATGACAGCACCCGTCTGCTTCCTTTTTTTCTGTACGGAAATAGAATATAAATGTTTGACAGCGATATTTACCTAGACTTTCAGATTATTTAAATTCCTTTCTATTCTGGTAGATATCAGCTTTTGACCAATGAGGTGCCACCACTGTGTGTGGGAAAGTACCAAGGAGCAGCGCTGTAGTAGTTTGACATTTTTATTACGAACTGAAAAAACAACCATAACGCGTGCGTGCGTGCGTGCGTGCGTGCGTGCGTGCGTGCGTGCGTGCGTGCGTGCGTGCGTGCGTGCGTGCATGCATGCATGCTCAAGAGAACCTAAACACAACAATGGCACACAACACAGGTGGAAAATGAAGCAACTTAAATAAGATCCCCAATTAGAGACAACGCATAGCAGCTGCCTCTAATTGGGGACCAAACACAAATTTAACCATAGAGTTACATAGAACTCTTCTGTCAGGCCCTGACCGTGACAGCCATAGAGAAGCCAGAGGCCTCCCTACGGTCAACTGGCAGCTTCATTAAATAGTACCCGCAAAACACCAGTCTCAACGTCAACAGTGAAGAGGCGACTCCGGGATGCTGGCCTTCTAGGCAGAGTTGCAAAGAAAAAGCCATATCTTCCTCTGTCCAGTGTCTGTGTTCTTTTGCCCATCTTAATCTTTTATTTTTCTTTGCAACTCTGCCTAGATAAATCTACAAAAAAATGATGGAGTATTGTGTGTAGATAGATGGGCAAGAAAAACATATATTTAATAAATGTTGAATTTGGGCTGTAACACAACAAAATGTGGAATAAGTCACAGGTTATGAATACTATCTGGAGGCACTGTAGTAAAAGGAAATCCACTGAGCTCAGACGAGCTGCAGAAAATATTGGTTTACATTTGATAACACTAAAATGATCCCACTCTGTGGACCAGGTGCCAGCTGTGATCTGTTGGAGATGGTTAAAGTACCTTCTGTTGAATTTGATCCTCTTATAGATGCCATTAAATATTGATCAGGCCTAGGAATGGTCAATAAGCTGCTATTTAGATGTGTGGCTGTGAGCCTGGGATCCACAGTCTGGTGACTTGTGAGTCACGACTTACAGCCGAGGGACATGACGAGTAAGGCACAGACAAGAGCCCAGCCTGCCCCCCCTTTAGCTACACACACACATCCTATTCCTGGGCGGAGCATGCAATTAAAATAAATATAGATCACTTTAAATCACCAGATATACTTTTATCACACGCAAACATATGGGGTTCACCAACATCATTCTCTGGCTTCCCTGCTTGGTTGAGAAGTTTCTGTTGTTTTCATCTCTTGATGGCCGGGGTGCAAAAGGTTGGGACACACATCATTCATCATTTCCACAGCAACTGTCCCTGTATTGGACAGCTATGCAATCAATGGCCCATCAGATCTCCAGTCTGGCTGTAGGCCCTTTGTCCCTCTCTGCTAGCCATCATAGTCAGATAAGATTATCACTGACAACCTCAACTCTGACTGAGCAGCTCCAGTCTGGACGACAAGAATGAAAAAGGGAGGGGCTTTATTTATAGCCGAATCTCCAGAAGAAGCCTCTTCCTGTCTTGTCAAGCTGGCGCTTCTATTTTCAAACTCTGCAGAAGGAATTGCCTTTCAGAACCCAATTGGTCAAGGGCAAAGCACGGCCTTCCAAGGAAAGGCCTTGGCAGCTGCATTGAGATCAGTGGCAACTTTATCAAACCACACATCAGGAGGATATAAAGCGCCACATCAATGAATAAGGAGATACATAAAGATGATAAACACTCCAAGAGACAGTCATCGTCCGTCGCCCTGAAGACACTGACATGTCATCGTCCGTCGCCCTGAAGACACTGACATGTCATCGTCCGTCGCCCTGAAGACACTGACATGTCATCGTCCGTCGCCCTGAAGACCCTGACATGTCATCGTCCGTCGCCCTGAAGACCCTGACATGTCATCGTCCGTCGCCCTGAAGACACTGACATGTCATCGTCCATGCTAATGTTTCAAGAGGATTAATTTGTCACGGCAGCAAAAGGAAAATTACAAAATACATTTGATCATTTCTAAGTAGGGGAGAGTGGGGTAAGTTAAGCCACCCTTGATTGTAGGAAACCGTACACAAAATGTATAATTTGACAACATGTTCAGGAAGAGGTAATTATGGTAAGTAAGTGCAAAGTCCAAAAAAGTGAAATGAATGTATTGTGTTGAGGTTTATGCCTGTATCTAAACCAAAGTAGATAATTTTAAGATTGTTCTATAAATCAGATGGGGTCTCTATAAGCATCAATATGAGGTCCTAAACCTACCATGAAAGTGCATCCTTGTAGCTGTGTGGGCTAATATAGTCAAAATGTTTGCCTTGGGGTAAGTTGAGCCAACGGTCAAGCCAATGGCAAGTTGAAGTGTTTTCTTTCCAGGAATAATGCAAGGCATTATCGCTGGAGTATGAGCTAACAACCCAGCTAACAATTCTAAGGAGAGCGTTTTTGTAATGGCAGCCGTAATGTCCTGTGATGGAAATGTTTATTTTGTGAAAAGACAGCCTTGAAATTGTTCATATTGTCTTAGTGTCATAAATAATCCTTAGTTCCTGCCTGTTCATGGTAAAGATATGTTCTTTAAGTTAAGAAAGGAGACGGTACCAGACACCAAAACCAACCCTATGAACGATGCCTATGTAACGTGTCTGTAACCAGTATATAAGGGAACTAACAGAACTGCCCCAAGCAGAGCTCCTGATGTGTACTTGGTGCATTGAGTTGGTTGGAACCTCTACAGCGTGCTGATAATACAAAATGTTTAATTTAAGATTGACTTTGAGTGTCCCTGTGTAGAATTTCCACGACAGTTCCCCTAATGTTTGAGTGTCCAGTTTTCCGTTAGTTAGGGGAAGATTTTACCTATGTTAGCAAAAACCTGTTGAGAAACGTTTTAGCATTTTTTTTTACGTTAAAGTTAGGAGAACATTTCCTTAATGTCAAACAGAAATTGTATATCTAGAACATGGTTACAATGTTCTCAGAATATACAACATGAGTGTTCAAAATGCATTTTATTGGACGTTGCAAGAACATTCGTGTCCAGTAGAATATTCCATCAACGTCACACCGAACATAGTGGCCATGTTCTCAGAATGTAAGATATTCATGTTCTAGACACACTTGATTGGAACATTTTTCCCCCAACAGTTTTTTTATGACACATTGTTACTGTTGACAAGCACATCAAGGCCCTGATTGGTGAACCACAGATCCATTCACAGCCCTTATGTCTCTTGGCAAGGTTAGGGATACTCACACACACAGTACTTTTAACATACAGTGTTTTCAACTTACATATTTGACATAGTTTGACAAACATGATACATTGTGCATGTTAACCTATAATGGAATTATTATTCAACAGGTATTGGGATTTGAACTCACATCCTCTTGGTTTACGGCATTCATATCTTCCTGCTACACCAATCATGTCTGTGTCAGTTATCAGTTATTGACTATTCTATCATCATTGATTTGATTTACTTATTTCAACAATTTAAAGGGCGTTCTGTATAGTTGTCTAATGTTGGTGGGGCATATTAACCAGTTTTAATGAGCTGAGATTTACTTCAAAAGTGCAATGACCCCAGTGCTTGCACCTATCTAGTTTCAGATCTACACAAGTGCCTAGGTAGGAGAGGTTAGGGTTTCTACTCGACAGTGCCTAACTACACTGGACCAATAAGCACATGCCCTAGATATATCCCTTATTGGGACAGTGGTTAGGGTGTTTGTCATTGGTGCTGGTGGCCTGGGTTTGAGACCCGCTAGGGCAGTCACCCAACTCTCACATTCTTAGCAATATATGTTAACGTCATTATTTGGCAAAGATTACACCACACCCATCTGTTCAAATAAAAACGTGTTTCATGTTGAAACGTGAAATTGGTAAAATTCTATATAGCTGATTATCCACACCACATATACATACCATGTAAAACAAACGCGTCTCTCATAAGGAATCACATCAGCTCTCGTCATCTGTAACATTCCTAACATTGCACAAAATATGGCCCAGGTGGTAGTGTTACTTCTGATCAAAACATACCCAGAACATGGTTGCCATATTCTCAGAATATCAGAAATGTGTTTATTTACAGTAACATGTCTGTACTTTCTCACATTTGTCATTTAAGCAATGATGATGCCAGTTATACCAAAACAATACACAACACAGAGTTCCATCTCCAAGTTTTAATGTGGAAAAACAAAAATCACTGATTTCGGCTTACAAGGGTAATATATTACTTAAAGTATCTTTCCATGACAGACTGACCAGGTGAAAACTATGATCCCTTATTGATGTCACTTGTTAAATCCACTTCAATTATTGTAGATGAATGGGAGGAGACAGGCTAAAGAAGATCTTTAAGAGACAATTGAGACATGGATTACGCATGTGTGCAATTCAGAGGCAGAATTACATGACAAAGAGCTACAGTGAAGGAGTATTACATGACAATGCATACCCATGCCGTTTTTGTGCAGCCATGCTTTGGCGAGGGTTATCACTTACCTTATAATGTTGACCTTTGATCTCAATATCATATTGGGTCTCCATTTGTTTTTATTCCATTTTAGTGAGCGACAGAGTCGGTAAGTGGGACTCTGGGCTGAGGCTTGGTCATCACCGCTTCCTACCACTGTCAGAAATGAACCTGCATTATTTATTTAAAGCACAACTTAATAAAGGTCAGATTCATCATAGTCTTCTTCCTCTTATAGTTTAAATGTTTAATGTTATTCAGCGGACAAAAAGAAGCTCTCTCTCTTCCATTCCTGATTTCGGTGACATCTGTGATATCCCTTTACTCATGTGTTCTCACTCTGGGACTCATGCAGTGCATTCAGAAAATATTCAGACCCCTTCCCTTTTTCCACATTTTGTTACAGCCTTATTCTAAAATAGATTTAAAAAATGTAATCCTCATCAATCTACACACAATATCCCATAAATGACAAAGTGAACAGGTTTTTAGACATTTTTGCAAATGTTTTAAAAATACAAAAACAGAAATCTTATTTACATAAGTATTCAGACCCTTTTGCTATGAGACTCGAAATTGAGCTCAAGTGTTTCCTGTTTCCATTGAGATGTTTCTACAACTTGATTGGAGTCCACCTGTGGTAAAGTCAATTGATTGGACATGATTTGGAAAGGCACACACCTGTCTATATAAGGTCCCACAGTTGACAGTGAATGTCAGAGCAAAAACCAAGCCATGAGGTCGAAGGAATTGTCCATTGAGCGCTGAGACAGTATTGTGTTGAGGCACAGATCTGGGGAAGGGTTCCAAAACATTTATGCAGCACTGAAGGTCCCCAAGAACACAGTGGCCTCCATCATTCTTAAATTGAAGAAGTTTGGAACCACCAAGACTCTTCCTAGAGCTGGCCGCCGGCCAAACTGAGTAATTGTGGGAGAAGGGCCTTGGTCAGGGAGGTGACCAAGAACCTGATGGTCACTCCAACAGAGCTCCAGAGTTCCTGTGTGGAGATGGGAGAACCTTCCAGAAGGACAACCATCTCTGCAGCACTCCACCAATCAAGCCTTTATGGTAGAGTGGCCAGACAGAAGCCACTCCTCAGTAAAAGGCAGACAGCCTGCTTGGATTTTTCCAAAAGGCACTTAAAGACTCTCAGACCATGAGAAACAAGATTCTCTGGTCTGATGAAACCAAGATTGAACTCTTTTTCCTGAATGCCAAGTGTCACGTTTGGAGGAAACCTGGCACCATCCCTACGGTGAAGCATGGTGGTGGCAGCATCATGCTGTGGGGATGTTTTTCAGCGGTAGGGACTGGGAGACTAGTCGGGATCGAGGGAAAGACGAACTGAGAAAAGTACAGAGAGATCCTTGATGAAAACTTCCTCCAGAGCGCTCAGGACCTCATATTGGGGCGAAGGTTCATCGACCAACAGGACAACGACACTAAGCACACAGCCAAGACAACGCAGGAGTGGCTTCGGAACAAGTCTCTGAATGTCCTTGAGTGGCCCAGCCAGAGCCCGGACTTGAACCTGATCGAACATCTCTGGAGAGACCTGAAAATAGCTGTGCAGCGACACTCCCCATCCAACCTGACAGAGCTTGAGAGGATCTGCAGAGAAAGAATGGGAAAAACTCCCCAAATACAGGTGTGCCAAGCTTGTAGCGTCATACCCAAAAGGGTATTTCAACAAAGTACTGAGTAAAGGGTCTAAATACTTATGTAAATGTGTGTAGATTGATGGGGGGGGTCTGAAACTTGAAGTCTGTGAAACTTTCCAAATGCACTGTATATCTGCATAGACCTGGCAGGTGCTGTGAATGCAACTACTTAAAGCAGCATGAGGATTGTCACTGTTTAAGGTTATTTCTGCTCTCTAGAGAAAGAGCAGCAATTTAGAAAACAAAAATAAGTATTTCATAAACATACTCAGTTTATATCTAGGCTCTACCTTTTAGCACAACCTTTAAAAAAAAGAGAGTACACCAATGCCGAAGAAAGAATAATTATAATAATTTTATATCCTGATATCTTAGACCTCAAATATTTTTTAATTCAGTCCCAACTAGATACAATCATTTTTTAAAAGACATTCTTATGAAATGGTCATTAAATGCTAGATTGTGTGTAGCCTTGTTGAAGTAGATAGAGTGGGCATTTGGATTACTTCAGCCAATTACTGACAGCTTTTACAGTCTTATGAAAAAAGACCTTGATGCTCAGAAACAGGTTGGTGTAATTCAGCGGTGGGCAATAATTTAGGCTCGAGGGCCATATTGGGATTTTAAAATTAGCAGAGGGCCTCACACGATTTGTTTGTCAAAAGCAATTTGTGGGCCAGCAAAGGGCAGTTATTTGAAAACGTATAGGTCCATTATAATGTCTACATACACTACCGTTTGCGGTCACTTAGAAATGTCCTTTTAAGGAAAAAAGCACATTTTTGTCCATTAAAATAACATAAAATTAATCAGAAATACAGTGTAGACACTGTTAATGTTGTAAATGACTATTGTAGCTGGAAACGGCAGATTTTCTATGGAATATCTACATAGGCGTGTTAGCTAATCCAAATTTATAATTTTAAAAAGGCTAATTGATCATTAGAAAAGCCTTTTGCAAATATGTTAGCACAGCTAAAAAAACTGTTGTGCTGATTAAATAAGTAATAAAACTGGCCTTCTTTAGACTAGTTGAGTATCTGGAGCATCAGCATTTGTGGGTTCGATTACAGGCTCAAAATGGCCAGAAACAAAGAAATGTATTCTAAAACTCGTCAGTCTATTCTTGTTCTGAGAAATGAAGACAATTCCATGCGAGAAATTGCCAAGAAACTGAAGATCTCATACAACGCTAAGTACTACTCCCTTCACAGAACAGCGCAAACTGTCTAACCAGAATAGAAAGAGGAGTGGGAGGTCCCGGTGCACAACTGCACATTAGAGTGACTAGTCTGAGAAACAAGTCCTCAACTGGTAGCTTCATTAAATAGTACCCACAAAACACCAGTCTCAATGTCAACAGTGAAGAGGCGACTCCGGGATGCTGGCCTTCTAGGCAGAGTTGCAAAGAAAAAGACATCTCTCCGACTGGCCAATAAAAAGACAGGATTAAGATGGCAAAATAACACAGACACTGGACAGAGAAAGGTTGGAAAAAAGTGTTATGGCCAGAAGAATCTAAGTTTGATGTGTTCGGATCACAAAGAAGAACATTCGTGAGACGCAGACCAAATGAAAAGATGCTGGTGGAGTGTTTGATGCCATCTGTCAAGCATGATGGAGGCAATGTGATGGTCTGGGGGTGCTTTGGTGGGGGTAAAGTGGGAGATTTGTACAGGGTAAAAGGGATCTTGAAGAAGGAAGGCTATCACTCTATTTTGCAACGCCATGCCATACCCTGTGGACGGCGCTTAATTGGAGCCAATTTCCTCCTACAACAGGACAATGACCCAAAGCACAGCTCCAAACTATGCAATAACTATTTAGGGAAGAAGCAGTCAGCTGGTATTCTGTCTATAATGGAGTGGCCAGCACAGTCACCGGATCTCAACCCTATTGAGCTGTTGTGGGAGCAGTTTGACCGTATGGTATGTAAGAAGGGCCCATCAAGCCAATCCAACTTGTGGGAGGTGCTTCAGGAAGCATGGGGTGAAATCTCTTCAGATTACCTCAACAAATTGACAACTAGAATGCCAAAGCTCTGCAGGGCTGTAATTGCTGCAAATGGAGGATTCTTTGACGAAAACAAAGTTTGAAGGACACAATTATTATTTCAATTAAAAATCATTATTTATAACCTTGTCAACGTCTTGACTATATTATATTTTGCAACTCAATTTATGTATGTTTTCATGGAAAACAAGGACATTTTTAAGTGAACCCAAACTTTACTTTCTATTTAGTTTACGTTCTAGAATGGCCTGAAGTGTTTAACTCAAAATAATATCGTATTTCTTACTCAAACCTCACAGCATTGGTGCTCACCGCTTTGGGTGAGACAGGATCTTCCCAGCACTGATAAGACGCTCCTACAATGCTGTGTTTGGTAGAGGAGGCCAGGTCTTTGAACTCTCTCTCACACAGACACATACAGCCCACACAGCTCTCTCTGAGCCCAACTCCACCTATGTAAGAAGCTCTTATTGGCTTTATAGGTACACTGAACAAAAATAAAACGCAATAAGTGCGTTACAGTTCATATAAGGAGTCATATGTGTTATATTGCATACAGTCAGTAGCTGGGAAACAGAGGCCGATCTGGCTGAGTTCCTTCACTTTCTCCTGTACTACCCGGACACAGGGAGGGAGGGGGACTGGGCCTGTCCTGTACTACCCGGACACAGGGAGGGAGGGGGACTGGGCCTGTCCTGTACTACACGGACACAGGGAGGGAGGGGGACTGGGCCTGTCCTGTACTACAGGGACACAGGGAGGCAGGGGGACTGGGCCTGTATCCTTGTTTATTCTCAGCCAGGCTGGTGGCAGCAGGTGCGTCCTTAACTTGTAGTTATGGCATCAATTTAAATGACAGATAATTACTTTTGTGACAATGTGCCAATTAGATTAGGCCCAGGCAAACAACATAACAGCAATTTGCTATGCTCTGGTGAGCAATAACACACCAATCATCATTAAGAGCTATGACCAAAATAGCATGCTGCTGTGAATTGCAAATACTACTACAAACCAAACGGAAAAGGAGGGATCATTTGCTCAGAAGGATTATATTTCTCTGACCTGCTAAATAACTTGAATAAACATTAATTAACTTATTTAGCCTTGCTTCAGGCCACAATGATTGGTAAAGGTAGGCTTCAAGACAGCAACTGTCTGATAAGTTTTTCCAAACACTATATGTTGTCAGTTTATGTTGTGTCTACGACGTCAATGATTCTTTGAATATACAGGTAAATGCCAAAATAAAGGAAACACTTGAGTAAATGAGAGATACAAAAGAATATTGAAAGCAGGTGCTTCCACACACAGGTGTGGTTCCTGAGTTAATTAAGCAATGAACATACCGCCATGCTTAAGGTCATGTACAGTGGGGAGAACAAGTATTTGATACACTGCCGATTTTGCAGGTTTTCCCACTTACAAAGCATGTAGAAGTCTGTAATTTTTATCATAGGACCTCTTCAACTGTGAGTGACGGAATCTAAAACAAAAATCCAGAAAATCACATTGTATGATTTTTTATTAATTAATTAGCATTTTATTGCATGACATAAGTATTTGATACATCAGAAAAGCAGAACTTAATATTTGGTACAGAAACCTTTGTTTGCAATTACATAGATCATACGTTTCCTGTAGTTCTTGACCAGGTTTGCACACACAGCAGCAGGGATTTTGGCCCACTCCTCCATACAGACCTTCTCCAGATCCTTCAGGTTTCGGGGCTGTCGCTGGGCAATACGGACTTTCAGCTCCCTCCAAAGATTTTCTATTGGGTTCAGGTCTGGAGACTGGCTAGGCCACTCCAGGACCTTGAGATGCTTCTTACGGAGCCACTCCTTAGTTGCCCTGGCTGTGTGTTTCGGATCGTTGTCATGCTAGAAGACCCAGCCACGACCCATCTTCAATGCTCTTACTGAGGGAAGGAGGTTGTTGGCCAAGATCTCGCGATACATGGCCCCATCCATCCTCCCCTCAATACGGTGCAGTCGTCCTATCCCCTTTGCAGAAAAGCATCCCCAAAGAATGATGTTTCCACCTCCATGCTTCACGGTTGGGATGGTGTTCTTGGGGTTGTACTCATCCTTCTTCTTCCTCCAAACACGGCGAGTGGAGTTTAGAACAAAAAGCTATATTTTTGTCTCATCAGACCACATGACCTTCTCCCATTCCTCCTCTGGATCATCCACATGGCCATTGGTAAACTTCAGACGGGCCTGGACATGCGCTGGCTTGAGCAGGGGGACCTTGCGTGCGCTGCAGGATTTGAATCCATGACGGCGTAGTGTGTTACTAATGGTTTTCTTTGAGACTGTGGTCCCAGCTCTCTTCAGGTCTTTGACCAGGTCCTGCCGTGTAGTTCTGGGCTGATCCCTCACCTTCCTCATGATCATTGATGCCCCACGAGGTGAGATCTTGCATGGTGCCCCAGACCGAGGGAGATTGACCGTCATCTTGAACTTCTTCCATTTTCTAATAATTGCGCCAACAGTTGTTGCCTTCTCACCAAGCTGCTTGCCTATTGTCCTGTAGCCCATCCCAGCCTTGTGCAGGTCTACAATTTTATCCCTGATGTCCTTACACAGCTCTCTGGTCTTGGCCATTGTGGAGAGGTTGGAGTCTGTTTGATTGAGTGTGTGGACAGGTGTATTTTATACAGGTAACGAGTTCAAACAGGTGCAGTTAATACAGGTAATGAGTGGAGAACAGGAGGGCTTCTTAAAGAAAAACTAACAGGTCTGTGAGAGCCGGAATTCTTACTGGTTGGTAGGTGATCAAATACTTATGTCATGCAATAAAATGCAAATTAATTATTTAAAAATCATACAATGTGATTTTCTGGATTTTTGTTTTAGATTCCGTCTCTCACAGTTGAAGTGTACCTATGATACAAATTACAGACCTCTACATGCTTTGTAAGTAGGAAAACCTGCAAAATCGGCAGTGTATCAAATACTTGTTCTCCCCACTGTATAAAAATGCCCAGTTGCCCATTATTTTGGCTACCATGGCTAGAAGAAGAGATCTCAGTGACTTAAAAGGAGTATAGGGGGTTTAAAGGGGGTGTGTGTGTCTCAGTCACCAGATCTCAACCCAATTGAACACTTATGGGAGATTCTGTAGTGGCGCCTGAGACAGTGTTTTCCACCACCATCAACAAAACACTAAATGATGGAATTTCTCGTGGAAGAATGATGCTTCCCTCCAATAGAGTTTCAGACACTATTAAAAGAGTCCCTCATACCTACAATTGATTACGCTGATGTCATTCTCAGTTAAACAGAGAGACTAGCTTGGAGGTTTTCCATGAACGCACATCTCTCTTCTCCGCTCTTCATTGAACAAAATGAGACTAAAGCAGAGGGGCCATATGTTTATAATATTCAGTCTTCGTTTACAACCCATTTATGACTGCCTACCAGGGGAGTCTTCAGCATAATTCATTGTTATTATGATCTAATTGGTTTGCAAAAGGCTTAATCTTCCTTCAGGAATGAACAGGGTGGTGTTGGGGGCGGGAGGGTGCTGTGGGTAGGTGGTAAAGGATTTGAATAACTAAAGCTTGCGGAGAGGCATTCTCTCTTTTTTGTTCGCTCTGACTGACACTTTGGCAGCACCACGACGCATCGCTTGGGGTGGCTCCCAGAGCGAGGCGCCTAGCTAACGAGAACTCAGTCATGGCAGCCAACTCCATGTTGTTTATCTGAAACAGACGCCGCCTCTTCCCCTACATCCTCACGCCTGAATGACCGGCATGAAGAACGCCAGGGGCCAGCGTCAAAGCATGAGGGCACCTTTACCCATAAACGTCTCATTTGAAATAGGCTTTGGGAGGTGCTACCTGTTAGAAACGGTGTGGGCCGGAGACGGCACAGTCACACAGAGGAATATGCACCAGGGAACTTTCCCCGGCTTCCTGTCAATAGAGCTTGGAGTGAGGCTCCATGAATAATATATCTTCTGGCATTTGCCATCGGGGGTCTTAAGAGGGATGAAGCAGCCGTGATTCCAGTCATCCGGCACACAGCGTGACAATTGTTCTCTCTCAGTTGTCATGGGGATTCTTATTTATTTATTTGTTTTACAGTTTTATTCAGATATGGTGATGGACTGGGGGGGGGGGGGGGGGTGATTCATGCCTCTCTAAAGGCTGATCTTAAATGTATTTATTTGCTCTGCTACGCGCAGAGTAATTGCCATGCGCTCCCAGATGTACTTCTTACTGGCCTGTTATTCACAAACTCATATTTACACCTGGCTTCTTCAGTTGTGAGCCGCGCACACACACACACACACACACACACTTACTTATAGATATCTCAAATATATATACACTGAACAAAAATATAAAAACACAATAAGTGCGTTACAGTTCATATAAGGAAATAAGTCAATTTAAATAAATTAATTAGGCCCTAATCTATGTATTCCACATGACTGGGCAGGGGCACAGCCATGGGTGGGCCTGGGAGGGCACCTGGGAGCCAGGACCACCCACTGGGGAGCCAGGCCCAGACAATCAAAATGACTTTTTCCCCACAAAAGGGCTTTATTACAGACAGAAATACTGCTCAGTTTCATCAGCTATCCAGGTGACTAGTCTCAGACGATCCCGCAGGTGAAGAAGCCGGATATGGAGGTCCTGGGCTGGTGTGGTTACACGTGGTCTGCGGTTGTGAAGCCGGTTGGACATACTGCCAAATTCTCTAAAACACAGTTGGAGGTGGTTTATGGTAGAGAAATTAACATCCAATTATCTGGCAACAGCTCTGGTGGAGATTCCTGCAGTCAGAATGCTAATTGCACACTCCCTCAAAACTTGATACATCTGTGGCTTTGTGTTGTGTGACAAAACTGCACATTTTAGAGTGGCCTTTTATTGTCCCCAGCACAAGGTGCACCTGTGTAATGATCAAGCTGTTTAATCAGTTTCTTGATATCCCACACCTGTCAGGATTATCTTGGCAATGTCACACCCTGAGATGTTTCACCTGTTGTCTTGTCTCCGCCCCACACCAGGTGTTCCCTATTCACCATTAGTCCTCTGTTCTGTCAGTTGCCAGATCATCTTGTCCTGTACAGTCGTTTCCAGCGTTCCATGTTACCAGTGTTTTTCCCCGTTCCCCTTGTCGATATCTGCCTGTTTTACCCGACTACGAGCCTGCCTACTCCTTTGTACCTCAGCCCTTCTGCCTCGACTATCGCCTTCTGCCTGTCCACCGACCAACGAGTCTGCCTACCCCAGTGTACCTCTGCCGTGCTATCCTGTTGCCAACCTTTGCCTGTCCTCTGACTACGAGATTGTCTACCCATTAAATATCATATCTTTTATTGGAATCTACTCTGCCTCTGTGTCCGCATTTGGGTCCACTTGCCTGCGCTGTGTCAGGCAAATGAGAAATGCTCACCAACAAGGATGTAATCACATTTTCTGAAAAAGATTTGAGAAATAAGCTTTTTGTGCATATGGAACATTTCTGGGATCTTTTATTTAAGCTCATGAAACATGACCAACACTTTACATATTGGGTTTATATTTTTTGTGCACACGTGGGAATGTTACTGTACATATATCTGATATATGACAAAAGCAGACTCTTACTCTGTCTACCATACATATATACATATATACATATATATACATATATACAGTATGGATAGCAATTGTGAAGGCAATTTCTGAAAGCTTCTGTCTCATCTCCCTCATTCTGGGCACTTTACTGAGGTGACTGACAGAGATGATCTGTACGTTTTCAGCCTTCAGTCTGATTTCACGGCACCTAGTTTCTTTGTTGCACTATACTTAACTACAGATTCAAAAATAAAGAGCTAAAAAAAGGGAAGACAAAATCAAAGGCCTTCCGAAGAGCCCGTGCTACTTCGCATGGTTTCAGTAGGAAGTACACTGCAGCAGGCATCTGCCCTTCAATTTGCTACAGATGACAACTGCTCAGTGAACTGTGCTGCACGCAGTTTAGACTGAAAGGCCTTCCTGTCCAGGCACAGATGGAGCCGAACGATAACAGCTTCACCCAGTGGCCGCAGAGGAACGCTACCCTCTCTTGTCAGAGAACCTCTCATGGCTTCAGGCTATTATTCAACAATGACATTTCCCAGCTAATCAATATCTCATCATTGGCAGTCAACACAGCCTGATCCCAGTCCCTGGAAATAGCTGGAGTTCTAAGCACACAGATACCAACATGCACAGTGTGTTTGTGTGTATTTGTGCGTGTGTATGTGTGCATATGTCAGTTGTCACATCTCACAGCTACTATTTCACGATGAATACTTAGGCTACATCAATTAATTGATAAATGTGTGACAGACATTATTAGATTAGATTTCCTAGACATCTAATCTTCTCATACATGAGAATGAGGTGTGAAAATGATCTCTGTTTACTTTGGTTTCTTTCTCTCTATTCAAATCATCAAAGAAACACATACAGTAAACACCACAAAACAAAAACGCACATCAGGCTCAGAATGGTAAAATGTCAGTCATAGTTCATAAGCTAATAAGCTTTAAGGCCCCATGAGAGATTCCCATTCTTGTGCAAGACAAAGCCGTTCAGGAGGCGGATGATGGAGTGAGATGTGATGATAGGGGGGAGGTTTATGGTAAATATGAGCAGGATATAAGTCAACAGATAAAATAAGTCACTCAAAGCCATTTCCTCTCCATTTCACATACCGCGATATAGTTACATTTTAGAGCTGTCCGTCAAAGTGACTGGCAGCCAGTCGCTCTTCAGCGATAACACAAAAAAACCTGACTGTGCTTTCAATATAGAATAATATCCTGTTTTCTATGATAATTACAGACACCATGCCGATTTCATTGATGTTTTGGGGAAACCTTAGATATTACCATGTGCCAGGATCTTTAACGACAAAGTGTCGGCTCAATCAGAAATTACCTTTACATTTCTATCGCACAATCTGTAGCACTTTAGCGATATTTTGAATAGAGTCTTATACCAAGGTAGGAGGTAGAAACACAATAATGTATTGAGAAACTAAATATTGAAAAATGATTTGTCTTTTGCATAGAAGTGCGGGCTATAGAATTTACTTTGAAATAGTTTTCTAATCAAGCAATAATGCCCGAGGGGGTGTGGAATATGGCCAATATACACACACATTATATATATATATATATGGCCAATATACCACGGCTAAGGGCGCTGAGTTGTGCATAAGAACAGTCCTTAGCCGTGGTATATTGGCTATATACCACAAACCCTAGAGGTGACTTAATGTTATTATAAATTGGTTACCAATGTAATTAGAGCAGAAAAAATATGTTTTGTCATACCCGTTGTATACGGTCTGATATACCACGGCTGTCAACCAATCAGCATTCAGTGCTCGAACCACCCAGTTTATAATTACAATCAGTCTTGCAGAAAAGGCGGACAGTGTATGGCACTCGCTATAGGCAGCATGCATGCTTTGAAAAAGTCACTGCAAAAATCAAAACATTCTGTCCACACAGCTACAGAAATTGTATAAAATGTGCAATTGCTCTTTATTTTAGAAAATGCATTCATAACCAAATGGGAAGGTGGTATTTACCACATACGACTGTGAATAATCCAGTTGAACACCCCTCGAACTAGTGATAATGCTGCGTTCATGTCATGTCGGGAATTCGTAAATACGACCTTCCTACTGGGAATAATGCATGTGAACGCCCCTCCAACTCGTAATTACAACTAGGAAGACCTCAATCTTTGGCCGCCAATCAAACATGGCCGCGATTTCAACTGTCAATGGTGAGAGTTCTTTAGATCCTTCCGCGCTCCAAGCACGTGAACATTACATTACTAGTGGGAAACTCATCTATCATCCCTGGGGGATATTCCAATAGTTCCAAATTATACTGCAAATAAAGTGCGTAATTTTCACCATAAATGGCGAATGGAGTGTGTTTTCCAGGTCAGAGTTATAACGCTCATTTTTAAAATGTACAAATCTCAATATTTTGAGACACGTTTTCTTTTTCAGAAACGGTGCACATATTTAGTGTGAAATGTATGCAACGGTTATAAATGCGGCCCCTGGGCCCTGCTTTCAGTCTTACTGCAGGCCTGCCTCCTGCCCCATGGAGGAGGACTGGTGTCTGGGTAGTGGGCCTCCCATTCCTGGGTGAGCCATCTTTCCATTTATCAAAGTTGGAGGGTGGCTGGGTGGGCTGGCAGTGGGGGCGGATGGATGGGTGGTAATCAAAGGAGGGACGGTGTTGCTGAATTACCTGCAAAAGGGATGGGCCCTCCTGATGTGACAGCTCCGTTGAAGGCCCACACTCAGCACTCAACGTGTATTCTGATATTAATTGGTGTGTTTGGCACGGGCCCCCGCTGCTGCTTGGCACTGCCTCATCCGCTAGCCTGCCAGACGTCGTAAACTTTTCTCCTTTTCTGCATTCATTACACTCAGTCCACTTGATTGGCAGAGTAGAAAGCATTCCGATCAATTCCATTCCAGCCCATGCTCCATTGGCATCATTTATACCTACACTACAGATCCTTGCCAGGAATTTAACTGAAAAAAAACGAATTACCTGCCTGGGAAGACGTTTTCAAAGGAAATATTGGGAAAGCTTGGACTGGTGCCAGAAGGAGGAAATACAGCTGAGAGTTGCAGTCCCTGCAGCATCAGCCTCACACACACTGACAACACCTAGTACACTTTTAGTCAGTCTCCATTCAATCACAGCATGCATGCATTGTAGTAGTACAGTGTATACAAATCCTATGCTTTTATTAGATTCTGTGTATTTGGGAGTCCCATTGTGACCAAGCTCTGAAGCACATTACAGTATGTTGGCTTACACCACTACTACATCAATGGCAGGTAGAATTATTTTATTGAGGAATTCTTTGCAATTTACTGAATATGACTTGAACACTTAAATACACACTTAAAGGTGTATTTACAGGAAAGAGAGAGAGCGCTTCATTTTACGCTTAAAAACTCTAAATGTCAGCCTCTGTTGAGCCAATGTTATCATTGTTCACAGTCACTCTGGAATTCATGGCCTATTTTTTAATTTTTTTACAATCTATAATTTTTCCATTGCTTTAATTTTATAACTCATCTCCACGCCAAAGCCAGGCCTCTTAACATCAGGATTGCATTCCAGTCGATTGTACGCGAACAATCACAGGTTCTACTTATTATCATGGAGGCCTTTCCAGGTACAACAGGGTGAGAGGAAGCATCAAGAAGAACACTGTCTTTTTTCACAGCAAAAATAAGGTTAATGATAAAAAAAGACAAGGACTGCTTTCAAATATCTCTTCACCTGATCTCAAATATCTCTTCGCCTGATCTCAAATATCTCTTCGCCTGATCTCTAATATCTCTTTTCTAGCTTTCATGAAGGCAAACACCACAAAAATACCCTTTTATTTAACCCCTTGGCTTTGTAAGCCCTGACTCGCTGGGTTCCTTTTGAATGGAGACCCGGGTGTAGAGAGCAAAATGAATAGAATCAAATCTCCCTTCTGGTGCTGGGACATGGAAAGGAATTCTCCTTTGGTCAGGAACAGGTAGGGAGGCCATTCATGCACTTCATGCCAATCCTAATTACTTCACTATAGAATTTATACAGGACTTCAGGTACAACAGACTGGTAGATTCATGGTATGAACTGGAAATATTGTAAAGATATTTCTAGGGTTTTTTGAAAATAATATTGGATAGAAAGTAACATTTAAAATGGCAGCTTTTAGTGGATATCTTACAGTATGTGGTGAGGATCACTTGCTCTCTCACGTCTATTTTAAATGCTGCTATTCTACTACAGTATAACAAGCACGCCTTATGAATACACACAGCCAGAATGGTATGCAGGAAGCTCTCATTTTTCTCTTCCATATCCTCTGGTGTGTATCAGCAATATACTTTCAGTGTTGACACAATACTATCATTATTTTTATTTGCTGTGCTATTTTTCCCCTCGCTGCAATCAAATTAAATAATAGCACAGTGACAGTTTGTGCATTGCTGTATTCAACGGCTTTTATCAACCTCCTCCATTCACACCACTGAGAGCTGGACTGGAGCTGACACACAGACAGAGACACAGAGAGAGAGAGACACAGAGAGAGAGACACCAGAGAGAGACACAGAGAGAGAGACACCAGAGAGAGACACAGAGAGAGAGACAGAGACAGAGACAGAGAGGAGAGAGAGACAGACAGAGAGACAGAGAGAGAGAGAGAGCGAGAGAGAGAGAGAGAGAGAGAGACACAGACAGACAGACAGACAGAGAGAGACAGAGACAGAGACAGAGACAGAGAGAGAGAGAGAGAGAGACCCAACCTGGTCTCAGAGCGTTTTGTATTATTCTGTATGTAATTCCAACACTCCATTAAGTATGATGTTTTGCAAATTCGTAAACATATTGTATACTTTTCAAATTTGTAACATAATAAGATTTGCAATTCATAACATAGACGAAATGGCTGATTGACATCCACAAATTAATACACAACATGCAAAGCGTAATATATCATATTAAATGGAGTACCTCGAATTTACGTACAAAATAATACAAAATGCAAGGACACCATCTGAGACAAAACCTCAGTCTTATCCATCCCGCCCCCATGTCAAGGGTAATCTCGTTCCCTGTTCGTCATATTGGCCACCACAATGAGAGGCATCATTACTCTTGCCTGGGCCGACAAAAACGGACAGTGACGTTTAACAGAGAGGACCCATGTTGGACCACAGAGAAAGGGGAGGGCGACAACAACACTTTCTCTACCATTCAAAGCAAAGAGATCTGGAGGCCATCTTTTCAAACCCTCTTTACCTGTGAATTCGTTCAATGACACAATTAATAACAAATACTTGCTTTACTTTGCAAAGGTCACATTTTGGCAACATGTCGTGTTATTTCATACAGACATGCACAGTGCATCTGTGCTGCTTGACCTGTTTTCTTACTCATGATTCAACACCATGTATATGTCAATCGAAATATTGTCTCTAGTGTATTTAATCCTTGTTGCATTGCAGACAACTACATTCTAATCAAAAGCATAAATATTCAAATAAAAGTCCATTTAAACCCAACAGAAAAATCAAGTTTTATTAAAGAACTGAAAAGCTTTTTATTTTGAACTGAAAAGCTTTCAAGAGGCATGTTGAAGCGGCTTCTGCTTTTCCTTTCCTTAAGAATAATCATGGGCCCACAGCACCATCTATAGGGGATCAGCATTTATGGTAACCATTGGTAGTACAACTGTAGTGAAAGTGAAACAAAATCAGGGGGCTCAATATTTTCTCTTTGTCTAACACCAAAAATGTTACATAATTTCAGCAACAACGACTCAGCCGCAAGGTGGTAGGCCACACAAGCTCACAGAACTGGACCGCCGAGTGCTGAAACGTGTAGCGCGTAACAAATTTGTCTGTCCTCGGTTGCAACACTCACTACCGAGTTCCAAACTGCCTCTGTTTTGTCAGGAGCTTCATGAAATGGGTTTCCATGGCCGAGCAACCGCACGCAAGCCTAAGATCACCATGTGCAATGCCAAGCGTCAGCTGGAGTGGTGTAAAGCTCGCCGCCATTGGACTCTGGAGAAGTGGAAACACGTTCTCTGGAGAGATGAATCACGCTTCACCATCTGGCAGTCCTAAGGACTAATCTATGTTTGGCAGATTGCCAGGAGAATGCTACCTGCCCGAATACATAGTGCCAACAGTAAAGAGATGTTTTTTATGGTTCGGTCTAGGCCCCTAAGTTCCAGTGAAGATAAATCTTAACACTACAGCATACAAAGACATTCTACACTTGAAAAATACTAATTATCTCAAAACTATACATTTTGCAGATAGAACATTATAGTCCCAAGTCCTTGATTATTCATATCTTCGGTTCTGGTCCTCTTTTTCCATGAATGGCCATAACCTTAGCTCTTCATGGAAAACAAATAAATACATACACGTGCCTTAGAGCATGTTTAAGGCCATTAGGAGAGGCTTTGCTGTTTTCGTCTGGTTCTATATCAACACGAAAACATGCAAGTAAAGAGTATTTCACAAAAATTACAAACCTACCAAATTTTATTGATTAATAGCAATTAGTTCATATCAGTTTACTCATCTAAGCTTTAGCAATGTTGCTAGTTATCCATAGGATATAGTATATTTGTCATTTTAGGGAACTACCCCTTTAACAAATATGTGATGAACCTTAATTTATATATTTGATGATGTGATTAGAATGAAGGAAGTGTATTTTCTTTTATTGAAATTGAAATAATATTTACATTCTGTGCCAGATAGAACCTTATGGCTGAAGGTCTCCGATTGCACCCCCCTAAAAAAAAACGGATTTATAAATATATATAATTTTGATACTTTAAGGTGAGGCCCTTAAATGGTTTATGAACAAAGAATTCACAAAAAAAAACAGTTCTGAGATGCGAAACTTTCATACTCAATATCTCAGAATTATGCGCAGATCGAACCTTATAGTCCCAAGGTCTCAATACACTAAGTCAAAAACCAACTCTCTACTTTAAGGAGAGGCAGACAGGCTGGCCAGGTAAGACACACAGTCCACATTCTAGGAGGGGACAGATATACTGCTTAGGCTGAAATAGGGGTAGATTAGAAATACAATGTGGTAAAGAAAACCCATTAAATCAACGCATACTGTGGAAAGCAACAAAGTGTTCAAGATGCTACATGCATCTTCCCTTTCCCTGGGGCATGGCAAGAGCTCATGGCCATCCAGAGGGACTGGATGATCAATAAGGTCACACAGAACACAAACACCACACCCCATACTGTACACCAGTCATATGTACCAGAGATAGGGCTTCATGTTACAGGCATTTCGCTACACCCGCAATAACATGTGTATGTGACCAATAACATTTGATTTGATTTGATTGTTAGGAAAAAAACAGTTGGCTACCAGGAACCAAGCTAATCCCCTAGTGGAGATAATGCCGAGAGAAAGAGGAAGAAGACACAGTTTATTTTGGTGGTAGGACTGCCTTAAGCCCACAACCTTCTAATACCTGCTGACAGACTAGGCCACAAATCCAAAGCTGTGGCACAGGATGACAGTCCATTACAGGAACACACATCCCTTAGGGGATTTCACCAGGCCATGATGGAAGCATTATTACTATCAGCAGAGTAATAGCCTCAGGAATGGATCAGTGTCATAAACACTGACTGATGCACCATAAGCTCACATGGGAGGTGAGGCAACGGAGGGCTCAGAGCAGGGCCCAACAGCAGTCTGAACCACTAACCAGGAGGTAGGAAGGGGAGGCGAGCGAGAGAGTTACATGGAACATGTTCGGTTGTGGATGACCTTTGACCCCTCCAGACAGCAGACAGATCCTTCTCAGAACGCCATCATATAACTTATAAGCAGTGACAAGCTCAAAGTGGCATGTTTAGACCTGGCTGGTAGCGGCCAAGCCAAAATATGCAACAAAGGAGGTGACCAGTCTCATGAGAGGCCTAGTTGGATAAGTAGAGCAGGAAATAAAGTGATGCCTATGAGGGTGAAAAACAGCCAAAGCAACATCAACGTTATCAACCTTTTACTGAAATAGGGGAGACCGGGGATGGTTGTAACACTTTTTGTTTGTGTGTGTGTGTGTGTGTGTGTGTGTGTGTGTGTGTGTGTGGACTGTATTCCTGAATGTGTCACATAAGAGTTCAATCACTGTCACAGTTGTAGATGGCCTTCCCTGGGGTGCAGGCTTTGTTGGCCTAGAACTGACAATTAATTAATTAATTTTTAATGAACTGTTTCAACTAACCCCACCCCAAGCAGCCATTACATAGCTAACTGTTTTAGCATGTGGGTTTGAAGTTAGCATGAATGCAAAGCAAGTTAAACTAGAGAAACTGCTACTTTCTGTTATGTAAGTCAAACCATTGGATCTTCAATACAATGAACACTAGGCAAAAAATCATCTTGATCCGTTTTTTGGTTGTAAAATCCACAATGTTGCTCACAGAGACATGCCACTTCTCCTGTGAGCTGAAAAGGGAAATGGGAGTGTACGATATTGATGACATCACCGCAGCTCTTTTCTGATTGGTCAAACTGACAGCGTTACAACTAACCCAGTGTTACAACACTCCCCGGTATAAGTCACTGCCCAGCTATCACATACCTTTCTGAGAAATATGTTTCTTAGAGTTTGGTGAGTGCGTGGTTGTCCTATGGTTATTTTGCATACAACCTTCCCACAATGTTCTGGGAATGGTGCAGGATACCCAGATAGCACCTGATGTTCTGAGAACTATATCCCGGTGGGCACACACTGGTCGAATCAACGTTGTTAAATTACGTTGAACCAACTTGGAATAGACATTTAATTGATGTCAGTGGGATATTTCTTAGGTGGTTTCACTGTTAATTTCAGTACTTCAGCATAACGTTTTCTGTAGGTTTCCTCATGGTTCTATTTAAAGACATGTTCTCAGAAAAGAAAACATTAGTAACATTCAAAGAATGTTTTGGGAATGTTATAAAAAATATGTACGTTTCATTCCCAGCACCAATAAAACTCTCTCTATCCTCTATCTTGTTAAATGATCTTAATGAGAGCTTGTTTCCTTTGAAATGTGCTCTGTTTGAATAGACTAAAATGAACAGCTTTGTATGAGTTAAAAAAACTAATTCCATGGGTAGAGACCAAGATCATAGGTATGAATCTCACTGATGCTGTGCCACAATAAAAACATTAATGTGTTTGCATGATATCAATACCTAAGGAAATAATTGTCTATCTGTGCTTGTAGTTCAAAACATTTAACCTAAGCGAGCATTGTTATTACAATTCTTATTGAAACATGTTTTCAGAACATTAATTACCCTCAAATAACCTATGATTTCCATTCTCAGAACATTAATAAAACCTCCCAGGCAACCTAAAACATAACATTCCCCGAAAAGGTGAAATTTCCACTTCCGTTCTCAGAATGTGTAAAAAAAAAAACGTTCAGTTTTACTGGTTAAAAAATATATGGCTTTGTTCCCAGAACCAATTGGGAACCAAAAACCTACATTCCCACAACTTCCAAGGAACTAAATGTGCTGGCTGGGCATTGCAATCCTTCCCATTTCTCTCTGCACATTCTCCCAGTGGGATTTAAAAACAAGCTTCAATTATAATTTCTTCCCCTTGGTTGCATTTTCATGAGCAGCCAAGAAGTACAGTACTGTCTGGTGATTCATTCGTGAAGTGATGGCTTTCTGCCCTCCCAAAGTCACTTCATCAAAACAGATAGCTACAGTAGCTCTGCTATACCAACCAATCCACCCACTGATAAGAGCAATGCAGTGAAAAGGTCATGGACTGGCAGGGGCTGTTCATAACAGAGGCGGCTTAGAGCCCCAGCAAGTCAAAATGAGACAGTGCGCATCCGGACCCTAGAATTACATCCTCCATAATTGTTGTTCCCTGACTTACTCCATAAAAGTCCCAAAAGGGCTGGGGACATCTCAGAGCTGTGTGAACTCCACTGTCAGGAAATCTCTGGGTTTTAAACTTTCTTTCCCCTCGCCATTTCCTTCATATTGAACTTGTAAGACTACATCTTGAGAGGCCTCATCTGTCCTTCCAATGTCCCCTCAAGCCTCACCCCGGCTATCAACAAATCTTCTCGCTGCACCACTCCTGTCAACCCCCCCACCAACCCCTCTTCTCTCTCACTTTTCTTCTCATCTGTTGGCACCCTTTACCCTCCACCCTTTAGAGAAAAAAAGAGGGGCAGAGAGAGTGAGCGGAAGAGAAATGAGAGCAACACTAAGTGTGTCTGTGAATGATACAGATAGAGACCCAGACACTGGCAGTCTGGGAACTAAAGTATGTTGACTTTCCTTTCATCTCAGTCCTCTCCTCCACACCTCCTGTCTACCCTGCAACTGCCAGACTTTCTCTCAGACCTGCTGAGGATGCTAAAGGGACCACAACAAAACACAGATTTAAGCTTTTCTGATGCTTATCTGTCTTCAAGCCATTCCAGACTTGAGGGGATACACAACAAATCTCTGGAATTAAGCAGGATTCCTAGCTGATTCAGAACAAGATAACAACATGCTAGTCGTTTGCAGCTAAATGAATCTAAGCCTTTCCATAGTTCACAAAAATCTATGCCAGGAAATAGCAATATCATATCCATGTTCCACAGAATTCATAATCCATCTAACACTATCTAACCTACTAATACTCCCACTTACTCTACCGCAGTTCCATTCATGGTTCCCTCCTGAACACACTCCTCTTTGTTTAAAGCTGTAACAGACACCTGAGTGGCAGAAGTCTAAGTGAAAAAAGGCCTCAAAGGTAGACTCAGCAATGACATCATCATACATATGTTGACAACTTCCTGCAGACAGAAAATCAACAACAACAATATTCAGAGACCTTTCGTCATCAATGACAAAAAGGAGATCATTAAAGCTTATAACACGATGGGTTAATCAGGCAAGGTGTGTGGGTGAAAACACCTCATGACTGAGAGGAAGCTAAATAAATAAATAGTGGCCAATCCTCAAAAAAGGGCTTTATTTTTGAGATACCCCTACCCAAGGTATAACAAAACACATCCCTACCCAAGGTATAACAAAACACATCCCTACCCAAGGTATAACAAAACACATCCCTACCCAAGGTATAACAAAACACATCCCTACCCAAGGTATAACAAAACACATGCCTACCCAAGGTAGAACAAAACACATGCCTACCCAAGGTAGAACAAAACACACCCCTACCCAAGGTAGAACAAAACACACCCCTACCCAAGGTAGAACAAAACACAACACCCCTACCCAAGGTAGAACAAAACACACCCCTACCCAAGGTATAACAAAACACATCCCTACCCAAGGTATAACAAAACACATGCCTACCCAAGGTAGAACAAAACACATCCCTACCCAAGGTAGAACAAAACACACCCCTACCCAAGGTATAACAAAACACATCCCTACCCAAGGTATAACAAAACACATGCCTACCCAAGGTAGAACAAAACACATCCCTACCCAAGGTAGAACAAAACACACCCCTACCCAAGGTAGAACAAAACACACCCCTACCCAAGGTAGAACAAAACACAACACCCCTACCCAAGGTATAACAAAACACAACACCCCTACCCAAGGTAGAACAAAACACACCCCTACCCAAGGTAGAACAAAACACATCCCTACCCAAGGTAGAACAAAACACACCCCTACCCAAGGTAGAACAAAACACACCCCTACCCAAGGTAGAACAAAACACAACACCCCTACCCAAGGTAGAACAAAACACACCCCTACCCAAGGTATAACAAAACACAACACCCCTACCCAAGGTATAACAAAACACAACACCCCTACCCAAGGTAGAACAAAACACACCCCTACCCAAGGTAGAACAAAACACACCCCTACCCAAGGTAGAACAAAACACACCCCTACCCAAGGTAGAACAAAACACACCCCTACCCAAGGTATAACAAAACACAACACCCCTACCCAAGGTATAACAAAACACAACACCCCTACCCAAGGTAGAACAAAACACACCCCTACCCAAGGTAGAACAAAACACACCCCTACCCAAGGTAGAACAAAACACACCCCTACCCAAGGTAGAACAAAACACAAAAATGTTTTTTTCACATCTATAATGTCTCCACACACAAATACACAAACAGCATTGGGATATTTTAATATAGAATACAAAACCCAATATGGCTTCCATTAAACAATACCATTAAATGGTGGTTTAATCACTACATGTTTTAAATTAGACATTGTTCTGATTTGTATACCTGTATGCGATACCATTTTTGTGTATTTCAACTATGTTGGGAATCCAATAGGCCTGCCATAATTACACTCAAACTGTCTGGATATAGAAGGCAGCAGATTGCTTAGCATGGCAACATCAAGTACTCCAAGTCACAAGCCTCTTTGAGGTTCAATGAGGCAACTCGGACACTCCAACGAAAGGAAAGAGAACCCTGGACACCCTACAACTTGAAGTATAGCAACTGTGGTAGAACTTGTGCCTCCAGTATTGGGCTCTTAAGTCACTCCTTATTATTTAGAGGTAAGCTTTGATTCATTGCGAGTCCAATACGGCTGCCTGAATCCAACATGACCTTCCGCTGGCTCACTACATTCTTCATGTGCATTGGGATGTTCCCGTGCACTTTTATGCTGTTTGGGTTGAGCTGGCACATTTCTTAAATAAAAAAAAAAGATGTCTGTCCACCATCCTGGCTGTCTGCCGTGGAATTGCTGTATATGTTGACTTGGTGACATTATGGTGTACTCAATGACAAGAAATGCTATCAACTTAGTGGGCTCTCACAAATGTCATAAGAACTGTGCCTATCCAATGCCTCTCCAATGTCAATGCGATACTGAATCTCCCAGTTTGACCTGGATTTGCCGTACATTTTGACTTGGTGACATTATGGTTTATGGAGAGGATGCAACCACATACGATGACAAGCTCATAAGGAAGGTAGGCCCATCTAACATCAGTTCCCCCTCTGGCAAGTAATAAAGAAAGAAGCACCATGGAACTGGACTGCCACATGTCAGGAGGCCATTCAACAGCCAAAATGTCATCTGGCGTCCATTGCCATCTTATGTACCTATTTTGTTACCACCCATAGCTGGCCAGCCCATGTGACACCTGAATATGAAGAATAAGCTGTCATGCTGTGGTGACTCATGTATTGGACTGGGAAACTGTTCAGTAATCCCAACAAGGACATAATGCCAGCTATGGCGAACAAGAGGCCCCTTAGGATGGTCAAACTTAAACGAGGATGCTGTATGTGATTGTGTAAGGTGGCTGGGGATTGACTGTGAGATAGTGATATTAATGCACCATGTTAGATCAAGCCCTTTACTTTCCTTCAAAGTGCAGGCATCATCTTCAAATGTATATGTGCAGCATCCCTCATAACCAATGCTTCACTCTAAGTAACCTCTAGGTTCTGTCACTCTCCTCATCTTCTGCTTGACCTGCCCCAGACCATAATCACAACCAACTACCCACAGTAAATATCAGCCAAATAATCATCCTACACTCTTAGAAATAAAGGTGCTATCTAGAACCTAAAAGGTTTTTTTTGTGTATTTGGAGGTTTTTGAATAACTGAATGTTTCAATAAGACTTTTAATAACACTTTACTCCAAGCACAGATAGGACACATGGAAATGAATTTCCTTAAGACTTAATCATGCAAACACATGAATTGTATTATCGTCACACAGCATCGTTGAGATTTGATCCTATAATCTTCTGTTCTCTATAAAGGGAATTAGTCCACTGCGCCACCAGGATGGAGATAGCATGCCATGTTATTTACACATCCAAAGCTGTTAATTTCAGTCTATTGCAATGGTCTCCATTTCAAAGGGAACAATCAGTCATTAAGACCAAGTGTGGCCAATTAGTTGGAGCTTCCAACAAACCTGAACACACTTAATTAAGAGTCTATTGACGCACTGGCGCATCAATCTAAGTAACATCGTAAATAAATCCCCATCAAAATCCGTCAGTTTAAGCTAGCGGTGGTTGTCGAGCAATAGCGGTATTTGTCAGACCATGAGACATCCCGAAAATCGGTATTCTCACAAAAACGTCTGTAGCGTCTGAACGGTTTGGCCTACAAAACTAATATTGAATCACAAACATGATGGTGTTCTCCATTTTGCTCTATGACCCCCACAAGCCGGACGGGACTTGTCTTATGTCGGTATGGTTGATGTGCCAACTTCTGTTTATAGCGTCTGAACCGTGTGGGCTATAAACTAATGTAACCCCACTGTGGAACGGGGAGATTCTCTCAGTCTTCCTTTAGGACTTGTCTGAAGGTAACCGGTACCGGTTTTAAAAAATGTATGGAAGTATGGAGGCAGTTTGTGCCCGCCAAAAAAGGGTTTAAATATGTGTCCAAAAAAACAAAATGTTTTCCTTAGTTTTCTTATATCTCCTAGATAAAGGACAGACACTTCAAAATCTTATTCCTTCTGATTTATATTTGGACGGTCTGTTTTGCCATTATAGTAGTAAAGGCGAAATTCATTATTTCATCAAATAATCTTTAAATATATACTTTTTTTATACCTAAAGGGGTCAAATCGCTACATTATCCACATTATCTTCAAACCCCCCCTGTCTTGTGTTTCCTTAACGATCTCGGAACAATTTGAGAACATTACTTTAAGTAGAACCATGGGAAACCTGTAGGAAACATTATGCTGAAGTACTGAAATTCCCACAGAAGATGTTGTTTCTTAACCTCTACAGGATTGTGTACTGCCCTCGGGACGCTTGAGCTAACGTGCGCTAATGTGATTAGCATGACGTTGTGAGTAACAAGAACATTTCCAAGGACATAGACATATCTTATATGGGCAGAAAGCTTAAATTCTTGTTAATATAACTGCACTGTCCAATTTACAGTAGCTATTACAGTCAAAGAATACCATGCTATTGTTTGAAGAGAGTGCACAGTTTTGTACTTGAAAATGTATCAATAAACCAATAGGCAGATTTGGCAAGACTTGATACAACATTTTGAACAGTAATGCAATGGTTCATTGCATATGTCTAAAACTTTGCACATACACTGCTGCCATCTAGTGGCCAAAATCTAAATTGCTTCTGGACTCCTAAGTAATATTATGTCCTTTCTCTTGCGTTTCAAAGATGAAATGCAAAAAGTGCATGTTTTTTTCTTTGTATTATCTTTTACCAGATCTAATGTGTTCTATTCTCCTACATTAATTTCACATTTCCACAAACTTCGAAGTGTTTCCTTTCAAATGGTATCAAGAATATGCATATCCTTGCTTCAGGTCCTGACATACAGGAAGTTAGATGTCATTTTAGGTGAAAATTTGAAAAAAAACGTCCGAACCTTGTTCTTAGAACAATTTGTGAATATTCCCAATGTCAAACCAGTTTGAACTTTTAGGAAACGTTCTGTTAAAGTACTGAAAAGTTTTTTTCGTCAAGTTCCTTAAATGTGCCTGGAGCCATATGAAACCCTTAAAGACAGAATAACACGATACAAAGTGTAGAAAGAGCCTGTAGAAAGATATGAATAACACAATACAAAGTGTAATTATGTTGGCTATATTGGATTCTGAATAAAATTGATTTCCACCAAAACATCTTTATGGTGTTGTAAACAATTCACAAAAAATGTCTCATCTACAAAATTCATATTTACATGTGATTTGACCTCAAATGGTATTATGGAGATAATATGTGGTGGCCCCTTGACCAAATTGCAAGGGGATAAATGCTTCAAGGAACCTTGGACTCCAAAAATGTAATTTCGATGTCTGAGCCCACTTGTTTTCCTTAGTGCTGATTACATTAGCCACAACATCAAAAGACTTGAAACTATATGCATTATTGTACCTCTGTGTTTACAAGTCTATATTTCCAAGATGCATTAAGATATGTTAATGCAGTTTTTTTTGTGTATATAGGGCAGACAACTGACTACTTGTATTCCACATTTTAGCAATATCAGAGCTTGCAACATTGGGTTACAATAGTTTAGGGGGTGTCTCACAATATCTATAACTAGCTAGCTAGGTTTCCATCAAATTGACTTGTTGCACATAAAAGGCTATGTGTGATGACGTAGTGCACAAAATAAATGTGTGTTCTGAGACCCGTGAAGGGTGAAGAAAAACATGTTACTACGTATTTGTTTTATATATATATATTGTTATTTTATTGTAAGTGCAAAAGTGTCTGTAGTGGTCATTAGGACGTAAATATGAAAACATTTACATTACAGTCAATCGGTACAGTAGGTGAAAAACAGTCACGGCATCTGGGTGTCCACTACAAAGGGGGGGGGGGGGGGAGTATTAGACAGTCCTGAACTCACTGAACTATTCCTGGGATGTTCACTTACTAAAAACAATTTGAATATCACTTACACAAATTATACACTGAACGCAACATGCAACAATTTCAAAGATTTTACTGAGTTACAGTTCATATAAGGAAATTGGATTTCACATGACTGGGAATACAGATATGCATCTGTTGGTCACAGATACTTAAAAAAAAAAAGACAGGGGCATGGATTAGCAAACCAGTCAGTATCTGGTGTGACCACCATTTGCCTCATTCAGCGCAACACATCTACATTGCATAGAGTTGATCAGGCTGTTGATTGTGGCCTTTGGAATGTTGTCCCACTCCTCTTCAATGGCTGTGCGAAGTTGCTGGATATTGTCAGGAACTGGAACACACTGTCGTACATGTCGATCCAGAGTATCTCAAAACGTGCTCAATGGGTGACATGTCCGGTGAGTATGCAGGTCATGGAAGAACTGGGACATTTTCAGCTTCCAGGAATTGTGCACAGATCCTTGAAACATACATTATCCTGCTGAAACATGAGGTGATGGCGGAGGATGAATGGCACGACAATGGGCCTCAGGATCTCGTGACGCTATCTCTCTGCATTCAAATTTCCCAATAGATAAAATGCAATTGTGTTCGTTGTCCGTATCTTATGCCTGCCCATACCAAAACCCCACCATAGGGTACTCTGTTCACAACGTTGACATCAGCAAACTGCTCGCCCACACAACGCCATACACGCTGTCTGCTATCTGCCCGGTACAGTTGAAACTGGGATTCATCCTTGAAGAGCACACTTCTCCAGCGTGCCAGTGGCCATCGAAGGTGACCGTTTGCCGGTTGGACGTACTGCCAAATTCTCTAAAACGACGTTGGAGGCGGCTTATGGTAGAGAAATTAACATTAAATTCTCTGAAAACCGCTCTGGTGGACATTCCTACAGTCACCATGCCAACTGAACGCTCCCTCAAAACTTGAGACATCTGTAGCATTGTGGTGTTGTGACAAAACTGCACATTTTCCCCAGCACAAGGTGCACTTGTGTAATGATCATGCTGTTTAATCAGCTTTTTGATATGACACACCTGTCAGGTGGATGGATTATCTTGGCAAAGGAGAAATGCTCACTAACAGGGATGGCACCAAAAATATGTTTTTTGTGTGTATGGAACATATCTGGAATCTTTTATTTCAGCTCATGAAACATGGGATCAACAATTTGCATGATGCATTTATATTTTTGTTCATTGTAATTAATAATTACACAAGCTTCATTTAACATTTCCATAAAATGTGCTAATTTTGATGGCAGAGGTTTTTTTTTTAAGAACCTGGGAGATAAAGTTGTCAAGGTCACACCCCACACATAATATATAATTGAAAAGCCCAGAATGTCCTCTCAAAGGGAGAATATGACTTAATACAGTGGCTTGTATGGCCTCAGAGATACGGACCAAGAACTGATGTCCACTTAATTGCTGGGTCTCAGGAGGCTATAGTGAGTGTGCCCACTCTGGTATTGGCATGTGCGCTCTAGCCAACAGCGCATGTATAACCTACATAATGAGATTATTATGGACAATTTGTATTTTTCAAACGGCAGTCAAGCATTGATTATCATGTCACTATCCTCGATATTTATTGGAAAGGAGCATCAAACTCCTCACCTTGCACTTTCACCACCCTGTGAAGTTCATAATTGATTTAATCTGTAGCCTAATAAATCGCATGCTTTCCCCGAGGAGTCGTAGCGGGCGGACCGCAATGTCATGGCGTGACTCCAAGTTTACTTTGATATTATGTTATTTGCGCATTAAAAGCTTTTCCACCGACATTTCTCGCTTAATTCATTTTATCGACACAAAAAATATCCCACCTTGTCAAGCATATTATGTTTTGTCGACATTTGGAAAGGTTACCGAAAAATGGTCTGTTTCCATCAGCCCTGTCAAAACATGTTTTATTTGACATGTACTTTACTCGCACAAAAAGGTTGGATAGAAACCTGGTTAATTTAACCACTTTTTCAGTAATATATTTGTACACAACCATCCATTTCATAAATAGGAGACATTAGAGGTGTGAAAAAACATGGTTGTGTTTTGTTCTACCAAATGTGGAGGCCTTGCCCCTAGCCTAAAAAGTGAGGCCCAGCCTGAACTGCACAGGATATTATTAGAAGCAAATGACCCTTCTACCAAAGCACTAATAAACAATAACAGAGCTACTCCTGGAAAGTATTCATGCAGTACATGGATCATACACTATTGAAAAGAGATATGTACTATTTATTCATATTGCCTTATACTTATTAGATAAATATCAAGTCTACAGTGAATTTGTTTGAACAGCAGCCATACTTGCTGGATGAGGCTGTGGGCCTTGAAGAGGATTTGTCAGATAAGAGATGTGATAATTTAAACCAGAACTAACTTAGCCACAAAGATATGATACAAATGCAGAAAGATAAATAGTAAAATACTAAACTAAGGTTAGCACAGGAGGAGAAGAACCATATTTGACAAGTGGGTTGTTGTTCTGGCTTCAGGAATGGATGTTCAACTCCACTCTCTTCCCTCCTGTTGCTACACTCCACTTGGGCTTTGCGGATGGATGCCACCAACGCCACCAAGCGAGGCAGACAGTCAAACTAGATCAGAGAACAATTTAAGATCTGCTACGCAGCCCCTGAGACAGTCTGAGAGAAACAGAAAGCCCAGATGCACAGAAACATAGACACAGGCATCAGCTTTACATAGCGTCATTCCAGCTAACAGCAAACTCAATCCCCAGGTGCTGCCTGCCACAATGTATGACTGGCTGTACTGTAGTGGTTCAGAACTTCCAGGAGATGGGGGATGTTATCAGGGTAACTGAGACACGCTTCACCACTCGTGTTCATTTTTTATAACATACACAAATGACAGGGTGTTTCTCTGCTATCTAAAGACTTGCATAGTTAAATAAAGGTTTCAAAGTATTTCCCTGCCTTCAAAGGTAGCGTCAAATGTGTATGGACAGGTTACCAAATGTAGCCTCTGCTTTGGGTACTTGTTGTTCCTCATTTGCCCACAGAGTTCCCATGTGTTGTCCTCTACCTGTAGCATAGAAGGAACTGTGCTTAGAATTACAAACAACATGTTGTTGTTCCTTGGCCAGATCAGGGCAAATGGTGTTTCAACATTTGTTCATCCCAAAATACTGATATAAAAATGGCAGAATGGTGGCAGAAATCAAACATGGTATTACTCAACTTTCAATGCTCACCAACATAGCATGAATTGAGGTGCTGCAGCAACCTTCAATTTCATGGAAATTCAGCACTAGGCGAGTGAGGTGCACTTATAATTTTCCACGTCCCGGACCTACTGTGAAATCCTTTATTTCCACGCAATGAGATTTCAATTGAAAATGTTAGGGGAGAACAAAACAACTGAAACCAGTGAGGATTTTAAAAAGAAAATGTAAGATTTTAATGGAAACTAATTGTGAACACTGAATTTATTTTATTTATTACATTGGTTTGGAAATTGAGGGATATTATCATGCTTAAAAATAAAAAATAAAAAAAATAAACATTTATGTACTCATAATGTGATGCATTTGTTAAATTCAGAAAATGAAACCATTTTAGACATCACACAAACTTTTAAAATGTCAAATTATAAAACATGAAAAACATACTTTTCTGCTGTTGCCTCAAATTCTGGAGGGGCAAAATGTCCTAGGAGCAGATCGATAACGAAGCAACAGGCACAGAGATCACAGAAAGAAAGAGCATGAAGATGGACTTGACACCACACACAGCAGTATTCTTCAGACACACATCTCAGTACGATCACAAAAAGAACAGTAGCACTGTGGAGCTCCAGAAATTAACACTTCTTCCCTTGTCGTTAACACAGATTTGCGTCTACAAATAGCTCTCATGTGCCAAAGAGAGTAAACAAAAAGCCCCCCACCCCAACCAACCCAAAATATTTTTTTACAGGAGGCATGGGAGACAAGTGTTTGCTCCATTCTCACCCTAGGTCCAGCATTTCCCATTAAAGACAATCTATAACTGGATGAAGAAGCAGCACTTTCGGTATTTGTGATTTATTTTAGATTTGTCCTCACTCATACCAACACAGACTCCCACCGTGGCATTCAGCTGCTGCTGTGGTTGGCTCAGACAAAGGCTGGCTTAAACCATCAAAGTCTTTCTAATGTAAGAGCATGCTGTAGCTGAATATCTGAGTTGTGTACCTTTGGCGAACGCGAAAATACAGTTGTCAAACAATATATCAATCCTCTTTACGTCCCTCCCCTTTAACACGTGATAAAGAACATCAGGGAGAAATTCTTTAAAGGAGCACTCTGGATTTCTATCAGTGCTCATATCTCCACCATTACTATTTGAGGAAATGCATTGAACATAAATCATGTGTACTCTGAAAAATAGCAAAACGAAGCAAGGACTAGGCTTAACATTGTTTTCAGACAAGGATCTGAACATTGGGGCTTTATATAAAATTATGAGCATTGAGCTTCAATAACTAAATGGTCCTAAAGGTAGGTACTTATGATTAAAAAATAAAACATCTTAGGAAAATTATGGGGAGAATTAGGCTGACGCAAAATAGTTGCTCTAGTTGTGCATCTAGAATAAATTAAGTGACAATTCAAAAATAAAACACAGCTTAAACATACACATAAAAATTTAATGCGTTAGATCAATTCAAAAGTTAAGTTAGTAGCGCAAACTTGAATTTAACAATGGACTGACTATAATATAAAGCAGTTTTCATTAAAATGCCCACTGAAAAATTATCTGCAGGTCATATGATTTTGAGCCGTGAAATTTTCCTTCAAAACATCTAAAAACGCACATTACTTTCAGCTTCTTCCATGTTAGTGAAAGGAAGCGGCAAAGGAAGCTGTAAAAAATGTATGAACAGAATTGCAAATGTTGTAGAATGAAAACATGGCACAAATCATTTTTTCAAACACAAAAAAAAAATATCAAAAATGACTGTAAAAGCATCCTTTTCACACAGGCACCTGAACATGATACAACACGGGTATTGAAAAAAAAAAACTTGCATATAATTGGAAGAGCTCACTTTTCCCGCACATCTAACAGCAGTCCTCCCATTCAGAAGTCAGAGGACTGGGTGAGTATCCTTGAGGTGATTGCACATCCTTAACGGGGATGAAAATACAGACAGAAACACTTTGATGATTTTCTTTCCCAACACAAAGCACATCAACTCGCTCTCTCGCAGCAGAGTATTTCTCAAACCAACTCCATTAAGAACCAGTTTTTTGGTTTAAAGGCTACAACACTATCGTTAAAGTAATATAGCTATATTTTTTACTTAAATTCATATTAAAAAAAAATACCCATGTCACTTAATTAAATGCTTTAAAATATTTAAAGGGAAATCAATGAGAAATCAATGAGCCCTCTTAAGAATCAAATTAAAAGGAGATGTCTGGATCTAAACAATGAATATATTACGTACTTAGGACTGTTAGAGCACTTTAACACGACGACTCCAAAGAGACGGCCTACCCGGTTTCACAAAAAAAAATATTAAAAAAAATAAAAAAAATAAAGGTTAGGGCTATAAAAAGACAATGACCTTGTTTCCACTTTTTCACCCCATGGTATGTTCTGGTGTTTTCTATTCCAATATTTAGGGGAACCCAGTAAAGTAACATTGACTGTGCATGAACATTCATAGTACAATGTCACCATTGCAAACGATTCAATCTCGGTTGTCCATCGCACAAAAAAAAAAAAACTATTCCCACTACCGATCAAGACAAAATAAAAACAGATCTATTCGCCATTGTCCAGCATTAGCCAAATAAGTTATTATTTTGCTCTTGATTGGAGTTTACCTAACTGATAACACTTATTCAACATACCATGGAAGCAAATCAAAACGTTTTAAAACACCACGTTCCAGAGGCCTATCCTTTGTGAAGGAGTGGTTCCACAGTGAAGTAACTTTAAATTGGCAATTTCACCACTTTTCAACCTCACTTCATTATCTCCAGCGCAATGCCAGTGTCTACATACGTGAAAATGATGCATTATTAAAGGTTCCAACCAACCACAGTGATTTTCAAACGCTATGAGATTCACGATGATATTGGGAGTAAGAAAATACCCTCCCTCTGGCTAGAAAATCGTTGCCGGTTTTGAAAAATATGTTTTTCTTACTTTTAAAATCCAACCCTGTGATGTCACAACCATTTTTCTTTTTACCTTAAAACCACAGATCATAGAAACGTGCGGTTTTCACATTTGTAGACACTGGTATGGTGCTGGAGATAATGAATGAGGTTGAAAAGTGGCAGAATTGCCCATTAAGTGTATGTGAGAGACACAGTTTTGTCTGCTGTCTGCAAGAACAAGCCACGACGTGACCAGAAAACCCAAGAGGGCTGGACTAGGAAGCACATACATAGATCCATACCGTTGTATATAACCTGGACTGGTACACAGAGAAGTGCTTCACCCATGAACGACAAAAGAATCAAGGACTGTAAGAGATCACACTGTCCAATAACAGATGGTAAACCGGTGCAAATCAGGGTGCTTAAAGTGAAATAGCATAAAACAGAGAACTTTAAAAAGGTTATGGTTACTGCTTACAAGCGATATCAGTGTTTACTACAAGTCAAATAGCTTGTAGTTTATTATTAATAAATGACTCCAATTCAATATTTTAGCAATTCAAATTAGCACAATACAAGGATCTTGTTCTGAACAATTTGGCAGAAAACAACGTTGTTCCAACTTTGTCATGGCTTTACCAATGCTACCTGAGTGACATTTTGTATTTCAGTATTTCTTAATTATTTTTTTCAAAAAAAAAAAAAAAAAGAACAGCCCAAAGCCATTCTTAAAAGAAGTTAGTGTTTCATGCCATATATACTATACTGTAGTGATTGAAATAAAAAAATAAAAAATTAGTTAAATAAAGTGCTATTAATCCACACAACCAAATAATTTATGCTAGAGAAAAGAAACTAAGAAATGTCCTTCCTTAGCTCAAAACCAAAACCTCAACAGAGTGAGATGGTAGTACCAATGACATTGTGGCTGTACACTCATTAAATTTGGCCTGCCTTGACATGTTTAGGCCTCTTGACGCCGTCACTTTGATCAAAAGACACTAACTCGACGATACGGTATTATGAAACGTCATCACCACCAGATCTCTACACAGTATAACAAAGGGTGATCTGTGACATGAAATGGTTAGTATTGCGATTGTTTTCTGTCTGTAATCTTTGCTTGGTTATATTATTACTGCAACTTCTCACATGTCATCCACAACAGTAAACATGTGCAAGAAATACATTCTCCTAAGAACTAGAGAGAGATTAAAAACCAAATGTTGAAATGGCACAAAGTATCATACGCTGAATAGGTTGGTTAGCAAATCAAAAGCAAATTGCTTGAGCAAGAAAATTAGTCATTTCTCCATGTGGTGTCAGCAAATATAGCCTAGACAGGCCTAATGAATTAGACGGACATCTAGAACCTGCTTACTGATGAAATACACCAAACAAAAAACGTTTCCTTTTTTTTCTTTTTCTATATATATATATATATTTTTTTTTTTAAATATCACATACATAGATAGCCCTTGCTCTACAATGTCACCTTCCTCATCTTCCCGAAAACTCCAGCAATCAGGTGAAAACCTCAAGAGAACCTACCAAACGAAAATGAAGGAATAGCCTACATCAACCTTAATCTGAAATTAATTAATGAAATATGTAGACTGAAAATTGCAAGGGTTTTAAGAAGAAATAAAAGTTAAAAAAAAAAAAAAAATCTAAACTTGATGAAGACAATTAATACAAAGTGTTTTTTTTTGTTTTTTTTTTACTGATTAGCACGGCTCCCAAAAAACAGACAACCAAACCACAAGATTATGTCATGGCTTTAGTTTCATTCTAATTTGACACGTCTCCATCTGTGCTCTAGGAATTTGTTCCTACTGTAGACAAACTAAAAGTTGTCAAAAACGACAGATACCCAGCAGTCGAGTCTTTGCTGGGCATAGTTATTTCACTAAAGTAATTAAGACAAATGCACTCCCTCAACAAATATATTTCTCATTTAACCTGCAGCCTAACAGGACTACCAATACTACCAGCCTTCTCGTAATCTTCAAATTTTGTAAATTCAAGGCATTCTTAGAATTTATAGTTAATTTGATTTTAAAATGCATTCAAAGGTGGACATATACTGATGTGTTTGCATAAATCATAAACACACACATCTACTGGACTAATTTGAAGGCATGAGGAAATAAAAAGATTCGAGGCATCCTACTCTCAGACTGATAGTCACTACAGTTCAATGGGTAACAGGATAAAGGCTCGGGAGGTGCAGTTTGCGCCTCACTCAGTCTTATTTGTCCCCAACACCCAGAAGGAGGAGCTACGAGACCGATGTCTATTACAGCAGAAAGTGTCACAAGTGTCCATTCACATGGGAGACGCACCCAACATTTCTTTCTTTCTAGTGTTTGAGTCTTTGTGTAGTCCAGAGCGACAGAAGAAGCTCTTGCGCTCAACCTAATGCCAATAACTGGATTAATATGTCCTCATATTACACCTCCCCTTGTCATCTTCCTCTTCTCCGATGCACCCCCGCCAAAAACAAATCCCCATTAACCCGTTCTGTATTCCAATAAATGTATGTCACAGGACATGCATCTTTCAGTCCCGATATCACAGTCGACTTGATTTTGTTTTCCAAAGGGATCATAACCGCCAAAGAAGATAACTGCAGCACCCAGGTAGGTCTTACTGATCAGGTCCATCCTTGGTCTTGTCATAACAGACTACTCTTTTTGGATCTGGGGGGGAAGAACGGGACATAGATTGAGTGTGTAGGCCCTGGGGAACTTAGTTAGTGCATGTTATTCAAACTTCAGCTGTATAGCTTTGAACATCAAATAGAAAACCAATTTCACAACTTTAAAAATACACTGCACAGAAAATAAACATTTTACTTTACCTTGTTTTTGCAAATTGAAAACATATTCCATTTCTGTAGAGAACAAACAAAGATTGATTATTATCTCCAGATGCACAAAACATTTTATTAGACACATTGTCTTTAATGTGGTGCAAATGAAATAGTAGGTTAAAACTACTAATATGTAATACATAAGTTCATAGAATTGGTACAGCAGGGGAAGAGGAGTTACCTTTAGTGTGATAAGTAACAGCAGCTTTCAGATCAAACATCCCCCAGCTACCTCTGTCCAGGCTCTTAGAGTGGGCCTGCTCTTTAGACAGACCCAACACCATGTTGGTCAGGGGGACCTGGGCAGGCTCAGCACTAATGTCTTTACAAGAGACCAACAGAACTGCACCTGGACTCTTACCCTCGCCCTTTGTCTTGTCCCGTCTAGACAGCTGAGCCATTTCCCCATCCTCACCCTTCACTGTAGCAGGGGGGCAAGCTGGGGCACTAGTCCTTTTCTCTGAGCCTTGAGCCAAAATGAGAGGCAAAGGCTCTGGGATTGATAGATTACAGTCAAGGCCTGACTTAGCAGCAGCAGCAGCAGCAGCAGGGCTTTGCTCCCCTTGAAAAGTTACCACCGCAGCCTTGCCCTCCACAGCAGCCACCGGCCCGCTTCCTCCTTCTGGCCCCACGTTTGGCTCATTGATGAAAGACAGCCCCCACTGATTCTGGAAGATTTCCCCCAAGGCTTTCTGATTTGTCTGAGCAGCCCGAGTGTCCACTTGGTGAGCACTAGGGAGCACAGGTTGCATATTTAAAGGGTTCAGGGGGTAAATGAAAAGAGTACACTTTATCTGATCTACATCTGCTGCTGCAGGATTGGTTAAATAGTTACAGTCATTGTCCAGAGTGTATGCTACGTTCTCCCCACATGGGAAAGAGGGGGCTGGTGGAATACTACTAGCAGCAGCGAAGAAGGTACCAACAGACGGGCAACTATTTACATCTCCAGAAACTGGGCCATTAGTAAAGCTAGCTGAGATGATGGTTTTCATGGCGGACATGGGGACCTGTGACAGTCTACCAGGCACCTGAGGAGGCTGTACCTCTCCTCCAGCCTGGGCTGCTTTGTTGAGGTTCTCCTTAACTTTACTTGCATAACTAATCTTGGGCACTATTTTAGCACTACTGTTGTCTACAGGAAATACTGGAGGGGGCTTGAATAAAGTCCACGAGTCCTCTTTTGAAGAGGAGGAGAGTTTGGCTTTGTGTCTGTTCTCTAACTTTTTACCAAAGGCACCTGCAGCGGTCTTAGTGTCTGAGTTTTTCTTCTGCAGTTCACCCATAGCCACCTCTGGAGCATCCATCCGCCTGACTGCTGTCTGAGCGTCTGCTTTATGGACAAGTCGCGAGCTCAGCAGTTTCTCTGTCGGTTCTAGTCCAGAAACCTCTGGCTCCTGTGTGGCACTGCCCTGCTGCATGGCTCTCTCCTTGTCTCTTGTCACATGCTCTGTGTTCTGGATGCTGTTACGTCTGACCTTCTTAAGAGTAATACATCCACCTTGTGAGCCACTGCCATCATTATCAGGGGGTGGCTTGCTGAGATAACCATTTTTAATATGAGCAGAGTTCACCACCCCATTCAGAAACAACACTGACTCCTTTTTGTCCAAAAACTTTCCCTCGTAGTGATTAGTGAAATCCAAGGCCTTGTTATTTATGCAGTCCATATTCTTCTTGTGGACAAGACCCTCTTTGCTGCCCACTTTTGAAAGAGTGGTAAAAACATTGCGTGTTGACTTCTGTTTCACGTTAGCATTTATCAAATGTCTGTTACCATTGCTGTTGGTGGGATGAGGGATACCAACAAAATAATTTACAGACAGAATCTTCTCCCCCTCCACGTCACTGGTGTTTATTGTTCCATTGCCTGTAAAAGAAAACAAAAGCAAGTTAGTTGCACTGCCAGTAATACGCGTGTAGCTTAATTCCCTACCACCGCACTCTCGCAAGTATATAAATTGGGACTAACAGACCTAATCTGTTTGCAAGAATGCAACCTCGCAGCTCCTTCTGCAGGAAACATGGCAAGGCCTTTATAAGATGATGCTGTATCATGACTATTTAGACTGAATGTCAGCTGGTAGAAAACAACAACACACCAGCGCCCAGATCAGATTCCCTTTAACATAGTAGTCCCATAGCCAATTTATGAATAGATACCATACATAAATCACTGAAGAAAATAGTGCTGTAGGTAGAACTCACCATTACATGGTTCTATAACTTTTGATAAGGGGAAGGTGGTTGACAGACAGTGTAACTGGGCTTGACTTAGCTAGTTAATAAAAAAATAAAATAAAAAACCTCTTGCCACACTAGCATCTAAAGACATTTTAAACTAGATGTAAGATTAGCCATTGCTCCTAAGACACTTGTATAAAATATGAATGAACAAATAACACATTAAGTAATGTTATAACCAGAGTAACAAAAATGGTGTTAAGAGGGTTGTTCTATTTTCTTGTCTGAACTGAAGCCAAGGTATGGAACAGTTTGTCTTCATGCATGCCATCAAGTCTGAAACAATAAGAAAGTGGTTCTGGATTGTTCATTAAAATCAAGTCATCCACCCAGGCTCCATGTCTAACTAAAGGCAACAGGCCCGACCGAGCCGAAGCTGTAACATGTCCGACACTAACTAGCTACTTAATCCCTGAGAAATCGGGCCAGTAAATTAGCTGGCCATGATGTTTCTGCAGCCAGGTGGTTAGTAAAGTACATGTAATCCCGCTGGTTACTAGGATTAACTAGTCATCTCGGTACCTTTGGACTCACTTTCTAACATGGCCGACGGGCCATTCCAGTGGAGCCGGCGGTTTGTCTCTCTGCGAACACTCCTACCAAAAACCAGCACGAGTTGCTTTTCCCTTTTAACAAAAGTCAATGTATGTAGGTGACAAAAAACTATTTAACTAGTAAAAATGACTCATTAGTAACACGGGGGCGTTTTTGTCAGGGAGTAACAGTACCATACATGTAGAAATGGAGGGTGGAACCGGCGCACAAGGTCAATCCCCATCTGTCAAACCACCAGCCGACGTTTAACGACCCCTGTCCGACATTCACCTCTAGACCCAGCGAACTAATTCACTAAATATGTTTTTAAACAGCTTGCTACCGCCCTGCTTTGACTGTCACGCTACGCCGACGTGGGTAATAAAAACGGGCCAGCCAGCCAGCTAAACCATTGACATTAGCTAGCTTCGCTAACTTCCCCGGATGACCCAACCTGTTTTCTCCGTCTGCGTTTCCTGATGCTGGATGTAGATCTGTTCATTTTTTAGATCTTTTTTGTATTGAATAGGGTTTCTTCCTTCTCCATGGCGGTGGTATCGTCTGTCTTGTGCCCGATCGTCGGGCTGTTCCTCCATTGAAGTGTAATATAATATCTGAGCCCGTCGGGTGGAGAGCAGAACCCGGTTCTGTCCAATCAGCGCCGCCGACACAACCGGAAGTTACCCCAGGCCTCTGCATCCGTCAGCAGTATGACATGTCTAAGAAGTATCCCCCCCCCCAAAAAAAAATAATCTTTGGTGGTTTCCCTCTCCCCACCCCCACCATTGCAAATGTATTGTCAATATATGCATTCGTGCATGTTGAACAACTGAACATGTGATATAAGCATAGAGAGATGATATTTGATTCAAGCAAATCTGACTTGCCCTAAGTGGCCTTCCCAGTCACACACCATTGAGACCTGCTGAGACATGTGTCCACACACGGCCTATGCATGTAGCACATTGTGGGGGTACAACTATAATTATGTATCATGCATAATTCTAGCCAGCATTCAACTGACATGGGATATAATTTAATCAACATACTGTCTGTGTAAAAATCATACCAATTAGAAAATATAGTTGAACACATTTTGAAATCTGTGTTGCAGCCATCTGACATGTATTGCGTGGGGTGTGGTGTGTGGTGGACAGCTCTTCCCCTGTTAGAGCTACTGTAAATGGCTATCCAGGCACCAGGTGGTGCCATTTCATAGTTTATAGATTTCATCCCACCCTTAATTTCAAATACTGGTAGTCAATGTTTGACAACTAAGTGACCACTCAATTTCTCTTTTAAAAGCACATAATGAAACGAATTATTGTACAGACATATAACCTAAGGGTACTACTATGCCATAAGGATTCATCCTTGAACTGTGAATAGCTTTCATATAGTATGATAATATGCTACACCATGAAGATAAACCCAATATTTCCCATTATTTATTGATTAACATAAGGCACCAGCACCACTTGACATCTCACCACAGAGGAGATGTAATATTGGTTAAACACATTTCGTCCTGTTTAACTGAGATATTGTGCCACACTGTAACTGTATGATGTGTAATATTGGGTTATTTAGTCAAATGTCACTGCCCTTGAAGTTAAGTCTGTCACATGCACTTTGTTTTTCCAGGCAATCCATGCCTTATGGTAGTAGTGCTGGAGAGCATGACACCCAGTATGCAGTAATGCCAAGTCTCATAGAATGGCTGGCTTATTTGCAGTGACACATCTTACTGCAGTGTGTACAGTGGCTTAGTGTGTATCACAACATTTCATAAAGGTCAGAACAGATACAGTATATGGTTTGCAGGAATAAATCACTTTAAGATTCACTCAGATATGTATCTATATTTGTTGTCTATTTGTCTGTATTTTAATGGCCATCTGACTATACTGTCATGTGTCCCTGTTTGTCTCCTCTAGCTCGGGCACGCCTCTCCATGCCACAGTATCAGTGTGAACCACAGCAACACCCTGCGGGGTCCGTGAGGTCCTGGGGTTTCGAGGGGTCCTGGGGGTACTGGGGATCAGAGGATCAGCCAACCAGCAGGGAAGGCAGTGTGAAGACTGTGAGATGTGTTTCTGGCAGTGTGAAGGCTGTGAGATGTGTTTCTGGCAGTGTGAAGGCTGTGAGATGTGTTTCTGGCCGTGTGAAGGCTGTGAGATGTGTTTCTGGTGTAGGGAAGTCCAACAGAATCCTCATAACACCAGGTAGGACAGTGCAAACGGAAGGTTTGTGTTTGCCTATTTCAAATCCGAATGTGGAAGTCTCCGTACTCGTCTCTAGTATACAGTTTCTTTACAAGTCAGAATGTTAAATAAACGTTAACTTACTCTATCTGTTGTCTGCTGATGTTGTCCTTCTGCCGTTGAACATTTTAGCCAAAATATCCACAGGAAAGTATTATTAAAACCGACTTCAAAATGCAGGTCTCACAATTAGTTTCAGGCACATGCACAAGACGTAAGTGTATACTAATGGAAGTCTTGCAGGTGTTTACATGGTTTTGCGCATGTGTCAGGTGATAGAAATATCAATGGCAGTACCAGTGTTTTAAAAGTCGGTTTAATAATCCTGTGGGTATTTTTTCTCAAATTTGTAGATGCATAAGGACGAACACCACAGAAAACCGGTAGACAACTGGTAAGTTCAAATGATATTTTATTCAACATTCTGACTTGTAGATCTCGTGAGAGTACTTTTCCAGACAAATGTATGGCATTGGCTCAGACTGTGTAACCAGAGGTATCACAGTCTGATTTATTAGGCAAGATGTGTGTATAACGCTTTATTCCTAACGCTTGGAGAAAAGTGTATAGCACTGAGCAGAAAGGATGTATCTCTGTTGACGGGCCCTGTCTGAAATGTTATCGTTAGCCTTGGGTCTGCAGAGACCATACATACTTAGTATGAACTGTATGTCATGTATGCACATATTCATATATGTAATGTAATGTATTGTGCATGAATGTGTTTGCATAATATAATGTGTTAGTTGGGTCTTTATACGAGCTTGGGTCTATTAAAGAGTCCACAAAGAGCATGAGTATTTGTGTAGTGTGTATGCGTGTGTGTAGTTGTCTCTCTCTGTGTGTGTGTGTGTGTGTGTGTGTGTGTGTGTGTGTGTGTGTGTGTGTCTAGTATACGCTGATGCAAAAACTGGGTTAATTAATACGTAAGGTAAGCCAGTCAAGCAGAAGGAGAGAGATGCAACCCTGTGTTTGCCCATGCATTAGCTTTCAGCTTCAGTACAGAACAACCCTTCGTGCTTTTGACTGTGTTGCCAGTAGAAGTCAAACTCAAACCTGATAGTTTGAAGGATGCATTTGTGTGATGGTAACATCACATAATAGACATTTACTCCACAGCATCCTTAACTGGGGTGTGTTATCTTTAGAAAATGTGCTGTGATGTGCCCTTCTAGATGTGTTTATATCATGGGACTTATCATCTGCCATCTGTTCATTTAGCCCCTGACATTCTGTACCTGTTACTGTGGCTCTGTTTGTCAATTCCATATATTCCTGTTTGTTTATGGTTTACAATTTTGATAAATTGCTACTTTGTTTGTGTTATGTTGGTTTTGTCACTATCGAGGAGGATGAACCATGGAGAATTATATTTTATTTTAAGCTGCTGCTACTCTCTGTTTATCATCTATGCATAGCCACTTTAACTATAACCACATGTACATAATACCTCAATTAGCCCGACTAACCGGTGCCCCCTCACATTGACTCTGTACTGGTACCACCTGTATATACCCTCCTCACATTGACTCTGTACTGGTACCACCTGTATAGAGCCCCCTCACATTGACTCTGTACTGGTACCACCTGTATATAGCCTCCTCACATTGACTCTGTACTGGTACCACCTGTATATACCCTCCTCACATTGACTCTGTACTGGTACCACCTGTATATAGCCTCCTCACATTGACTCTGGGGCGGCAGGTAGCCCAGTGGTTAGAGTGTTGGGCCCGTAACCGAAAGGTTGCTGGATTGAATCCCCGAGCTGACAAGGTAAAAATCTGTCGTTCTGCCCCTGAACAAGGCAGTTAACCCACTGTTCCTAGGCCGTCATTGAAAATAAGAATTTGTTCTTAACTGACTTGCCTAGTAAAATAAAGGTAAAATAAAATAAAATATAGTCTCCTCACATTGACTCTGTACTGGTACTTCCTGTATATAGCCTCCTCACATTGACTCTGTACTGGTACTTCCTGTATATAGCCTCCTCACATTGACTCTGTACTGGTACTTCCTGTATATAGCCTCCTCACATTGACTCTGTACTGGTACCACCTGTATATAAATTGCTACTGTTATTTTTTACTGTCTTTTTACTGTTTTTATTTTTTTATTTATCTATTGTTTACCTAATACTTATTTTTTACTTAAAAATTGCGCTGTTGGTTAGGGCTTGTAAGTAAGCATTTCACTGTAAGGTTTACACCTGTTGTATTCGGCGCACGTGACAAATAAACTTTGATTTGATTTGATTTATCTCTGAGGCTTTCATTGGCACATAAACCATGAAGGGACCCCCCACTGACTCTCACAGTACTGGATTTAACATTTTGATTGCTGGTGTTGACGTTGAACTGACTGAATCATAGATAGCACAGAGGGAAACATGCCCTGCAAGAATGTTACTTGTCCTTACCATATTGGATTGAGCGTTTGAGGATTCCACCAGACTGCTGGGCTCAGAGGTGGCCTCTGTCAAGGTATTGATTGGCTCTGGAGGCTGAGGTCAGGTCATGGGTCACTGGTGAACTATAGGGCATCTTTGTCTGTCTGTAGCTGGTAGGCTTGGTCTGGTGTGGTGTTAGGAGGAAGTCACTACAGTACATTTCAAACACATCCATTAACCAACCACACATAATGATTTCACACTTTCAAACTTTTCCCATGATTTGTCACATGATTCGTGAGAAAAATGCTGTATTTATATGTACAAGATCAGTGTCTGTGTTTCAAAATGTATTTCCTATCCACACAGTGTAGGACTGGAGAATCTCTCTGACATCAATGAGAGGCTACAACGTTTGCTACAAGAGATAATTAATTAGTTATCTGTGAAAGATGAGGAAGTATCTCTGACAGTTTGCTTTCACATGGCGATGTAACAACCTACCAGCAACAGACTGAGGTACATCAGGCAGGCCAAAACAATCTGAGATATAGCTTTTTATTTGTTTAAATATTGTTGTGTATTTATTGCAGGATATGTACACAATATTCATTGAGTGCACAAAACATTAGGAACACCTCCCCACTATTGAGTTGCACCCCCTTTTGCCCTCAGAACAGCCTCAATTCATCAAGGCATGGACTCCACAAGGTGTCGAAAGCTTCCCACAGTTGTGTCAAGTTGGTTGGATGACCTTTGGGCAACACGGGAAAACTGTTGAGCATGAAAAACCCAGCAGCGTAACAGTTCTTGACACACTCAAACCGGTGAACTTGGGACCTACTACCATACCCTGTTCAAAGGCACTTAAATCTTTTGTCTTGCCCATTCACCCTCTGAATGGCACAAACACAATCTGTGTCTCAAGGCTTAGAAATCCTTCCTTAACCTGTCTCCTCCCCTTCATCTACACTGATTGAAGTGTAGAGGGCTCCCGGCACTGCATCTCAGTGCTAGAGGCGTCACTACAGACCCTGGCTCGATCCCGGGCTGTATCACGCGCACAATTGGCCCAGCGTCGTCCGGGTTATGGCAGGGTTTGGCCGGGGTAGGCCGTCATTGTAAATAAGAATTTGTTCTTAACTGACTTGCCTAGTAAAAAAAAGGTTAAATAAAATAAAGTGGATTTAACAGGTGATATCAAGAAGGGATCATAGCTTTCACCTGGATTCGCCAGGGAAGTCCATCTCATGGAAAGAGCAGGTGTTCCTAATGTTTTGTACACTCCGTGCTGTATATAAATCAATGATGAACATTAAAATGGCCTTGTAAAGCTCTTATACATTGAGCCATTGTTTATGAGGTGGTTGGCAAGAACGGTTTCTATAGGTTATCTTTATATGCCCATGTCCAAATCATCTCTAAAGTCTTTGACGTCTGTCTGTACAGAATCACATGGAATGCATAAAATGTAGTTCTTATTTATAAATTATAAATAGAGAGTACTTTAATCCACATTATGATCTAGTATGGATAATCATCATTGGAAAACAACACAGCTTCAGTCTAGAGAATGATCTTGTGAATATTTATTCTCTTGTTAGCTCCTGGCTATATTTGCCAGTCCACAAAGGTCTGTTATCTAATTCAGTTACAAGGGAGAACAAAACAAGATATATTATGTATACTTCAGTTTTCTGGTTTTATTAACATTAAGTCTTGTTATGCTGCTATGTGCAGCACTTCAACCAGAGCGATAGAATGATGATGGAATGGATGTCTGTTCTGTTGATCTCAGCCGTAGGTTTTCGTTGAGGAGTCTTTTTTTGACACAGTGTTGGATTCTGCTCAGGACTTTCTGTCATAATGTGCCACTATGGATCAGAGGACAGCAAAGGAATTCGACAGGATATGGCAAACCCAATGATCAGATCGATAAATCAAGAAATTAGCAGTAGCGGTGTGTGGGTAAAATCACTGGAGAAGCGATGCCAGAAAAAAAGCCATATTACGTGTTGTGATAATTGCATTGTTTGCTCTATAACCTGTTAATTCATATGCCTTGCAACCGTGACATACAGTGTAGGCCTAAAGGCCTGAGACAATAAGAAGACACAGTGGCAGAATAAATTCAACCACACCTTTGTTTCATCACAAAACCGGAGAGCAACATCTGTCTGGTGAAGTCCACAAAAGCATATTGCACGTAACAGACAGTTACATGACCTACAGCATGGTCAAGCAAGTTAATGTTTAGGTGCCGAGGCAGGCTGCAGTAGCTGGAGACATGTGGGAGAGAGTGATGTCACGCAGTGTCCAGCACCACAAACACATGCAGTGTACACAGAGCTGCAGGGGGGCATGGAGAAGCTGTGCCTGGACATGGTAGGCTGAAGGGATGCAGGAGGCCTGTGGGCCCATAGGAGACTGACTCATTCACTCACTGCAGGACCACAGTGATGCCACCAAGGTATCCAGGAATCAACAACACAAAGCCCCATTTTTATTTTCCACTACTTACTGTAGGTCAACAATAAAAAATTCCATTATATAATGACTACTGAGCCTAACCTTTAAAATGAGCTAATATGCTTCAAATGCTTAAAGGAGCTATATGTGCCAGGGTCGTGACGCCTCTAGCACTGAGATGCAGTGCCTTAGACCGCTGCACCACTCGGGAGCCCTCTACACTTCAATTTCTTTGTCAAGCAGCTACAAACAACACAGGACAGGTGCAAATTGCCAGAACGAAATATACAAAAGACAGATACACGATACATGATACATAGTGCAGCAGTATGAAAAAGTATAAAAATACAAGAAGTCTGGAGTGCAAAAAGCTATAAAAAGGCATTGCATATTATGAGTGAATGACTGAATATGTACACTATACATTGTTATAAAGTGTTAGTTGAAAAAATTATACAATTATTTCAAGTTGATATAAATAAATAAAACATATTTGCATGGTTAACTATACAGGTCGATGGCAGAGAAAGATACTTAAATAGCTAAATGAGCGTATGATATAAATGAGGGTAATAATAGTTTACTTAATATACAGTCTGGTTAAATGTACAGGTAAATTAATATTTGCATGGTTCAATTAACTGTACATGACAGAACGACAGATATATGGGACCCAAAAGCGGACACGGAGGCAGGGATATGATTGACTGTTTAATAGTAGATATGGGGCAAGACAGGCTCGTAGTCAATAACAGGCAGTGTTGGTAATAGGGAATCAGAATGGCAGTCGTCCAATAAGGGGAGTCAGGCTCGTAGTCGTAGTTCAGGCAGAGTTCGGTACCGGGAATCAGAAGGATGGCAGTACAGAGGAGTAGACAGTCTCGTAATCCGTAATGCAGGCAGAGTTCGTTTGGCAGCAGATCAGATGGTCGAAGGCACATGAGGGGGCTAGACAGGAACGTAATCCAACAGGCAGGTAGAGGTCCAAATACCGGGAAACAGACTGGCAGAGTTAGTAATACGAGAAAGAGTGCTGGAAACGACTGACTAGGCAAGACGATCTGGCAAAACCCTAACAGAACCCAAGGGACTAAATAACCAAACTGATTGACAAAGGAGATAGGGTGCACCTGGTGTGGGGAGGGGACAAACACAGACAGGTGAAACAAATCAGGACATGACAGTACCCCTCCTCCTACGGGCGCCACCTGGCGACCGACCCGGGTGCATACCTGGCTGACCGGGATGCCGTCGATGAAAGTCGGCGATGAGCTCCGGGGTCGAGGATGTCCCTGGTAGAGACCCAAGACCGCTCCTCTGGCCCGTAGCCCTCCCAGTCAACCAGGTACTGGAAACCCCGGCCCCGGGGACGGACTCTCAGGAGGCGACGCACCGTCCAGGCAGGTTGATTGTCAATAACCCGAGGAGGAGGAGCAGACCTAGGAACAGGAGACAAAGGACAATGAGAGACAGGTTTAACACGGGACACATGAAAGGTGGGATTAATGCGGAGGGACCGGGGCAACATGAGGCGTATGGCTGAACGGTTGATAATCCGGGAGATCTGATAGGGACCGATGTAACGGGATGAGAGCTTGCGACTCTCCACCCGAAGGGGCAGATCTCGGGTGGACAGCCACACCCTCTGGCCCACACGATAGTGGGGAGCCGGGGTCCTGCGACGGTCAGCCTGCCGCCGATACCTGGCATTGGTGCGTAATAGAACCGCCCGGGCCTTTCTCCATGTCCGACGGCAGCGCCTTACAAACAACTGGGCCGACGGAACGCCAACCTCCTCCTCCTGCTCCGGAAACAGCGGAGGCTGGTAGCCCAAGGAGCATTCGAAAGGGGAAAGCCCAGTAGCGGAGGAAGGCAGGGTGTTGCGGGCATATTCCACCCAAACGAGTTGCCGGCTCCAGGTGGTGGGATTGTCCGAAACCAGGCAACGTAGAACAGTCTCGAGATCTTGATTGGCCCGCTCTGATTGGCCGTTAGACTCTGGGTGGAAACCTGAGGACAGGCTGATAGAGGAACCAATAAGGGTACAGAAAGCCCTCCAGAACTGGGAAGTGAACTGAGGACCCCGGTCGGAGACGATGTCAATGGGTAATCCGTGGATTCTAAAAACGTGCTGCACCATCAGTTGGGCCGTTTCCTTGGCCGATGGCAGCTTAGGCAGGGCGATGAAGTGTGCCGCCTTCGAGAACCGGTCCACAATGGTGAGGATAGCGGTATTGCCGTCGGATTGCGGCAGGCCTGTGACAAAATCCAGGGAGATGTGCGACCATGGACGATGAGGAACCGGAAGAGGCTGTAGGAGACCAGCCGGGGCCTGGCGGGGCGTCTTGTTTTGGTTACACACTGTGCAGGCAGAGACGAAAGAGGGGACATCCACTCCCATGGTGGGCCACCAAAACCTTCGACGTATAAATGCCAGGGTCCGGCGAGAACCGGGGTGGCAGGTCAGTTTAGATGAATGACCCCATTCCAGGACTCGGGACCGGACAGGGTCAGGCACGAACAGGCAGCCTGGCGGACCCCCTCCGGGGTCAGGGCTCAACTGTTGTGCGTTACGCACATCCTCTTCAATACCCCAGACCAAGGATGTAGCCAAACAAGAAACTGGGAGAATGTGCTCATTACCTTGGGCAGCAGCAGGACTGAACACACGGGAGAGGGCGTCCGGTTTAGTGTTCTTAGAGCCGGGTCGATAAGACAGGGTAAAGTTAAAGCGAGTAAAAAACAGGGCCCACCTGGCTTGTCGGGCATTGAGCCTCCTGGCTGAGCGTAGATACTCCAGGTTCTTGTGGTCTGTCCACACAAGAAATGGTTGTTCCGCTCCCTCCAGCCAATGTCTCCACTCCTCCAATGCAGTCTTGACCGCCAGCAATTCCCTGTTGCCGACGTCATAGTTAACCTCAGCAGGTGTCAAACGACGGGAGAGGAATGCACAGGGGTGCAGCTTCTGGTCGCCGTCCGACCTTTGTGACAACACGGCCCCCACGCCGACGTTGGAGGCGTCCACCTCCACCACAAACTGCCGGGCCGGATCTGGGTGAATCAGAATGGGGGCTGAAGTGAAGCGCTGTTTGAGGGCCGCGAAGGCCTGGGCTGCTTGGGAGGACCATACAAAGTTCACTTTAGTCGAGGTTAAAGCCGTGAGTGGGGCTGCCAAAATACTGTAATTACGGATGAATCGCCGATAAAAATTGGCAAACCCCAGGAAACGTTGCAGATCCAGGCGTGAAGAGGGCTGTGGCCAATCAGTGACGGCTTGGACCTTGCCTGGATCCATTCGGATGCTACCTGCAGCCACTATGTAACCCAAGAAAGGAATGACAGAGCGATGGAACTCACACTTTTCTGCTTTTACAAACAGTTGGTTCTCTAATAATCGCTGGAGGACCTGTCGTACGTGTGCCGTGTGTTCCTGGGCTGAGTGGGAAAAAATCAAGATATCGTCCAGATACACAAAAACAAAACGATTAATCATGTCCCGGAGTACGTCATTTACCAGAGCCTGGAAGACAGCGGGAGCGTTCGTCAATCCAAATGGCATCACCAGGTATTCATAGTGTCCACTAGCAGTGTTAAACGCAGTCTTCCATTCATCCCCTTCTCGTATCCGTACCAGGTGATAAGCATTTCGGAGATCCAGCTTCGAGAAGATTGTGGCTCCTTGGAGCAACTCAAAGGCAGAGGCAAGCAGGGGAAGTGGATAACGGTTTTTCACCGTTATGTCATTCAGGCCCCGGTAATCAATGCATGGGCGTAGAGTTTTATCCTTCTTGGCCACGAAGAAAAACCCAGCCCCAGCAGAAGAGGATGATGGCCGAATAATCCCAGCCCTGAGGGAGGTCTCCACATAATCCGCCATGGCCTTAGTTTCCGGACCGGACAGGGAGTACAGACGTCCACGGGGGGGTGATGTACCTGGATGGAGGTCTATGGCACAGTCGTATGGCCGATGAGGTGGTAAAGAGGTAGCCCGAGACTTATTGAACACCTCTCTTAGATCCCAGTATTCAGGAGGAACAGATGACACATCGATGTTCTCTGTGGAAGGTGGAACCTGTCTGTTAAGAACATGTGGTGCAGCCCTCAGGCAATGAGCAAGGCAAAAAGGGCTCCAGTTAATAACAGAACCAGTAGTCCAGTCGATGTGAGGGTTGTGTTTGACAAGCCAAGAATGGCCTAACACAATCGGAGTGTTTGGAGAATGTAAGGGCAGGAACTGGATCTCCTCCCTGTGGTTACCAGACAGGATCAGAGTGATGGGCACCGATATCTGAGACATCCGTCCAATAGAACGACCGTCCAGAGCAGTGGCCTCGATGGGCGTGCTTAGAGGGCGTGAGGGAATGCCTAACTTAACCAGAAGTGAATTATCAATGAAGCAATCGTCAGCCCCTGAATCCATAAGGACATTTACTTTCAGGGTTAGAGAACCCCAAATAATAGTGGCAGGAAAAGGAAAACGAACCGGGGATACCCACGGGGTTTTAGTTTGACTCACCCGTATTCCTATTTGCATGGGTTCAGGCGTAAGGACCTCGGACGCCCTCGATGGTTCTCGGAAGAATTTGGGTAGTCCCGTCAGTCCCCGTGACGTTCTACCACCCGATCCGCTGAAATGCGGAAGTGTCTGAGCAGGACGACAATATTTTCTCTCTCGATTACGTTCCTGAAGTCTACTGCCTATACGCATGGCCATGGAGATGAGACTATCTAAACTGGGAGGTACCTCTCGGGCGGCGAGCTCATCTTTAATGGAATCACATAGTCCATCATAAAATGCATCGAGCAGAGCCTCTGAATTCCATGAGCACTCCGCTGCCAGGGTCCGGAATGTAATGGAGTAATCCGACACGCTGCTAGTCCCCTGTTTTAGATTTAACAGCTGACGTGCCGCTTCTCTGCCGGATAGTGGAGCGTCGAAAACTTTTTTTACCTCCGCAGTAAACGCTGCCAGGCTGTAACAGACTGGAAGTTGCTGGTCCCAGATCGGCGTAGCCCAGGCCAGGGCTCGCCCCGTCATCATGGTTATCATATATGCCACCCGTGACTTCTCTGTGGGAAAGGAGGATGGCTGCAGCTCAAAGATACGCGAGCATTGGGACAAAAACGGACCACAATAACTCGAATCACCTGAGAACCGTTCGGGAGCAGGTAAGTGCGGCTCTCTTAGGGATACCGGGGAAGGTGTTGGATTGCTGGGAATAGGTGGGACAGGAGACGGGGGGGAAGCTCTCTGTGCCGGTAGTGCCAGTGTTAATCTCTCCAAGTGTTGGAGCAGGCATTCGGTGACCCGCTGCTGGTTATCTCTCTGCTCATGGATTTCCTCTGCTATTGAACGTAGCACCTCCTCGTGTCGACCCACAACAACCTCTTGGTGGGCTATTGCGTTCTGTAGCTGAGTCAACTCCGCTGGGTCCGTCATGGCCAGATCGTTCTGACAGAACGACAGATATATGGGACCCAAAAGCGGACACGGAGGCAGAGATATGATTGACTGTTTAATAGTAGATATGGGGCAAGACAGGCTCGTAGTCAATAACAGGCAGTGTTGGTAACAGGGAATCAGAATGGCAGTCGTCCAATAAGGGGAGTCAGGCTCGTAGTCGTAGTTCAGGCAGAGTTCGGTACCGGGAATCAGAAGGATGGTAGTACAGAGGAGTAGACAGTCTCGTAATCCGTAATGCAGGCAGGGTTCGTTTGGCAGCAGATCAGATGGTCGAAGGCACATGAGGGGGCTAGACAGGAACGTAATCCAACAGGCAGGTAGAGGTCCAAATACCGGGAAACAGACTGGCAGAGTTACTAATACAAGGGAGTGCTGGAAACGACTGACTAGGCAAGACGATCTGGCAAAACCCTAACAGAACCCAAGGGACTAAATAACCAAACTGATTGACAAAGGAGATAGGGTGCACCTGGTGTGGGGAGGGGACAAACACAGACAGGTGAAACAAATCAGGACGTGACAGTACAGGTAAATGACAGGAAGAGATACTTAAATAGTTAAATGTGCGTATGATATAATTTAGGGTAATAATAATAATTCCCTTAAAATACAGTCCTTAGTACAGGGTTTAATTACAGATAAATGCACGTATTGCACATTCAATATACTATATGCAATGAAAAAAGTTACTACTGACAGGATACTAATTTACAGTCCTGAGTGAATGACTACGTAAGTTCAGTCCAAGAATGACTTACAATATTGCACGTGATATGATATAACAACTGTATATGAATATGTATAGTCGTGGCCAAAAGTTTTAAAATGACACAAGTATTGGTCTCCACAAAGTTTGCTGCCTCAGTGTTGATGATGGAAATTTGCAGAAGAGTGATCAGATGAAGTCCCTCTTTGCCATGAAAATGAACTTAATCCCCAAAAATCATTTCCACTGCATTTCAGCCCTGCCACAAAAGGACCAGCTGCCATCATGTCAGTGATTGTCTCGTTAACACAGGTGAGAGTGTTGACGAGGACAAGGCTGGAGATCACTCTGTCATGCTGATTGAGTCAGAATAACAGACTGGAAGCTTTAAAAGGAGGGTGGTACTTGAAATCATTGTTCTTCCTCCGTCAACCATGGTTACCTGCAAGGAAACACGTGCCGTCATCATTGCTTTGCACAAAAAGGGCTTCACAGGCAAGGATATTGCTGCTGGTAAGATTACACCTAAATCAACCATTTATCGGATCATCAAGAACTTCAAGGAGAGAGGTTCAATTGTTGTGAAGAAAGCATCAGGGTGCCCAAGAAAGTCCAGCAAGCGCCAGGACCGTCTCCTAAAGTTGATTCAGCTGCGGGATTGGGGCATCACCAGTGCAGAGCTTGCTCAGGAATGGCAGCAGACAGGTGTGAGTGCATCTGCACGCACAGTGAGGTGAAGACTTTTGGAGGATGGCCTGGTGTCAAGAAGGGCAGCAAAGAAGCCACTTCTCAGGGACAGACTGATATTCTGCAAAAGGTACAGGGATTGGACTGCTGAGGACTGAGGTAGAGTCATTTTCTCTGATGAATCCCCTTTCCGATTGTTTGGGAGATAAGGAAAACACTTTGTCCGGAGAAGACAAGGTGAGCGCTACCATCAGTCCTGTGTCATGCCAACCGTAAATCATCCTGAGACCATTCATGTGTGGGGTTGCTTTTCAGCCAAGGGAGTGGGCTCACTCACAATTTTGCCTAAGAACACAGCCATGAATAAAGAATGGTACCAACACATCCTCCGAGAGCAACTTCTCCCAACCATCCAAGAACAGTTTGGTGACGACCAATGCCTTTTCTAGCATGATGGAGCACCTTGCTATAAGGCAAAAGTGATAACTAAGTGGCTCGGGGAACAAAACATCAACATTTTGGGTCCATGGCCAGGAAACTCCACAGACCTTAATCCCAGAACTTGTGGTCGATCCTCAAGAGGCGGGTGGACAAACAAAAACCCACAACTTCTGACAAGCTCCAAGCATTGATTATGCAAGAATGGCCTGCCATTAGTCGAGATGTGGCCCAGAAGTTAATTGACAGCATGCCAGGGCGGATTGCAGAGGTCTTGAAAAAGAAGGGTCAACACTGCAAATATTGACTCTTTGCATAAACTGAATGTCATTGTCAATGAAAGCCTTTGACACTTATGGAATACTTGTAATTCAGTGTACCATAGTAACTACTGACATAAAGATCTAAGAACACTGAAGCAGCAAACTTTGTGGAGACCAATACTTGTGTCATTCTCAAAACTTTTGGCCACGACTGTATATACAGTCCTGAATGAATGAGTGCTGAATGAATGAGTCCTGAGTGAATGAGTGATTACAGACTAGAAAGTTACTCACGGATGGATGGATGCCTAATTGTTAAACTAGGTCCAAACACCCTAACACTTCCAGGCCTATGTTGCCGACGGCACGGCACCCAGGTGAGGCATTAAATAGTCTAATAGCCGCCGGCAGGAAGGACCTCCTGTAGCGCTCTCTGGCACACCGTGGTGGGATCAGTTTGTGACTGAAGGTGCTCCTCTGAATCATAACCATGGCATGCAGAGGGTGGGTGACATTGTCCATGATGGCCAGCAGTTTTGGCCAGGATCCGTCTCTCCACCACCTCCTCTAGAGTGTCAAGGTTAATCCCCTGAACATTTTAAATCTAATCTTTAAAGCTAATATCCTGCCATTCTCAGAGATGTGTGCGCTGCAATGTGTCTGTTTCCCTGTTGCAGGAGTCCACCGAGGAGAGGATGAGGCAGCTACAGGATTGCTACAGAGACTTTGGGCCCAGGTCCTAGCATTTCCCAGCTTCTACTGGAGAACCCCCTCAGAACAATGGTTTGATTTGCCATGCTGTGTGCAAAAGCCCTCCTGGTTAAATCTGCCATGCTGCATAACTCATTTACATTGCTGTTTGTTTTATTTATTTATTTTATTTTAGGTTCAGAGCAGATTCCATGGGAACGTGCCATATTGCCCAACAAAGTGCCATACTACATTAAGTAAGCAAATAAAAACAGAAAACGCTCATGGGCCAAGTAGAGGTAATTAGGGGAAAGTGCCAGCCAGCCAACCATGCAGGTTTTTTTTTTTTGTTTAACCTTTATTTAACTAGGCAGGCGGTGCAGGCCACACAAAGGGAGCACCATGGCAACACCGCAAGGAGGACAAAGAGGGAGGCAAGGAGTGAGCCTACTGAGGGAAACAAAGCTATGAGAAGAAGTTCAGAGCCAACCCTGAATTATTTTGTTGTCATCTTTATTCTTATGTTGCCTAGCAAAGTCATGTTTTTCTGACTAGAACCTCCCTGTCTCTGTGTCCATCTATGCACGCTCAACTCAACACCCCACGGTTTACCACACATGTTTACTGTGACCCCTGTCCTTCACTGTTTCTCTACATTTGAACTCTCACCCCTACAGCCATCAAACCCAGACCACTTGTTGGGATCGTCCTCAGATGAAGGTGCTCTACCAGACACTTGGTATGATTGGATTATTACAGTATAACAAGAATGTGTGAAATACAGTGTCTAAGCTGAAGAGACAGCAATTAGCTCTTTATGTCACTGCAAACAATCTGGATACACCTGGTTGTGAGGACACTACATTATCTAGTGCTGATCTAAACATGTGAGGACACTACATTATCTAGTGCTGATCTAAACATGTGAGGACACTACATTATCTAGTGCTGATCTAAACATGTGAGGACACTCCATTATCTAGTGCTGATCTAAACATGCGAGGACACTACATTATCTAGTGCTGATCTAAACATGTGAGGACACTCCATTATCTAGTGCTGATCTAAACATGCGAGGACACTCCATTATCTAGTGCTGATCTAAACATGCGAGGACACTCCATTATCTAGTGCTGATCTAAACATGTGAGGACACTCCATTATCTAGTGCTGATCTAAACATGTGAGGACACTCCATTATCTAGTGCTGATCTAAACATGCGAGGACACTCCATTATCTAGTGCTGATCTAAACATGTGAGGACACTCCATTATCTAGTGCTGATCTAAACATGTGAGGACACTCCGTTATCTAGTGCTGATCTAAACATGTGAGGACACTCCGTTATCTAGTGCTGATCTAAACATGCGAGGACACTCCATTATCTATTGCTGATCTAAACATGCACATATTGCCCTCCTTTCCTCAGCTGATCTGAACAGTACCAGGTTCTCTGCCTACCGAACAGCCATGAAGCTGCGACGTGTACAACAGGCCTTGAGATGTGAATATGTTACTGTGTCCAGTGGCCTGTAATAGTAATAGCCACACTCAGTCGCCACAGCAGTAGTGTCACAGCCCTTTTCGCCCTCTCTCCTCAGTGGACAAGCGGAGCCTGGGCTGTGTGGTAGCGGTGTCTCAGGGCCTGGGGCCAGGGGACAGTGACCCCATGGTGGACACCGTGGAGGCCATGGATGTCCTGGAGGTCGTCCATGCTCTGACCAGCCTGTACGGGCAGCTGAAGGTGACACATCCCCGTCTGTGTCTCAACTGACATGACCTGCCTAACCGTAAAAACTCTCATACATTTTCTACAGTTCATTCACCTTCATCTTTATCCATTCCCAATCTCTGCATCACTTCCTCTGCCTCTTCTTCTCTTCCTCTAAGAGGCATCCCAGGTCAGCCTCCACAGCAGGGCTTGCTCTCTCTTTCAATTAGGTATTTTGTATGTTGCATTACACTGGGCTGAACTACACTCCAATGTATTTTGTAACAAGATACTTTCGAAAGCTGTAATTTCATCATTTTCTATACCATTTCGTTATAACGGTTCACAATTTTGGGGTCCCCTTTCACCCTGCATTGTTATTAAAAGTATGTTGCTAAATGAACTAAATGTACACTGGGGGCCAAAAGGTTTTCTTTTTTTGCACTATTTTTTACATTGTAGAATAAAAGTGAAGACATCAAAACTATAACATAACACATATGGAATCATGTAGTAACCAAAACAGTGTTAAACAAATCAAAATATATTTTATATTCTTCAAAGTAGCCACCCTTTGCCTTGATGACAGCTTTGCACACTCATGGCATTCTCTAAACCAGCTTCATGTATTTTAATTCATACAATACTTTGGTCTTTTTGTAGTTGTAATTAATTAATGTAATTAATGTCCATCCTTGGCTGTGTCCTATGTCTGGTCTAAGGAGAGGATGTTCTGTTCTGGCAGGTGTCTGGTCCTGGTGGATGTGCTGACCAGCAACACCTCAATGCCCTTCTCCAGGAGCTCATCCAGAGCCCACGGCAGCTAGGAGAGGTGGCCGCCTTCGGAGGGAGCAACGTGGAGCCCAGCGTGGCCAGCTGCTTCTGCATGGTGAGCTTGGATTTACATTGGTCAAACTAAGCATTAGCTACCACTGTTAAGTATAGCCCAAGGTCTTCCCCATGTTAGTCCCTGTTATTGTGCAAGATTACAAAAATAAGTGCATTAGTAAAATCCAATCGGTTTTAAAAAACTGTCATTAGATTATCTACAATCTTGACATGTGATGCTGTTGCTTTTCATTCTGAACATTCTTTATGCATTGGTAAGGTGTGCTTTACACCATTGTGTTAGCAGCAGACTAACGTCACAGAAGATTAGAGGCTATTTATAATTCTTTGAGAGTAGCTCTGAGACCGTGGTGGAGAGATGCAGATGCCTGAACACTTTGAGCTCTATTAAACTGAGCACCTATAACGACAGTTACGCTAACGGAACCCCTCAAACATTCATGATGAATACTGTTAGACATCAATGCCTCTTCTAGGTTAGTCAGTCATACATCTGCTGCCTCAGTCTTATCTTGTCTGAGATTAGTATACACTAAACTGTTTGAAGGGGTCATGGCATTTTAATAGGCTGTGTTATCTGAAAGGGTTAATCACCACACGATCTGTCACTCTGACCTCTGACCTTGTGCTGTCTGTCACTTTACTTGTGTGGGCTTTACTGGGGCACTTGTGTACATTGGCGTATTGTGTACATTGTGTGTATTTGTACACGCACACGCGTTTGTAGGTCTGTTTTTGTTGTAAATATGTGATTTGTCTGTTAAGAAATACTCCAGCAGCATCGGGATAATAGTTGACAGGTTGTATTAGAGCTGGAACCCAAATGGGAATAGCAACTTAATGATGTGTTTTCTCTCATGTAGGCCCTTAAGATATTAAAGTGCCTTTCAAAGCCTTTTAATTATAATTTTTTTAAACATTTCCTATCATACATTTCATGACTTATTTCTGGCAATAAATGACTGATTCTTGAGTAATTTACTACAGCTCTACTAAGTCAGTCTCTGAAGGGAACTACTGCGCCCTCAGGCTGCCAGAGAGCATATGCCCTGCCTCTAGATCTCTGGTGGTCTCATGGTCCTCCTTTCCTCTCTTCCTCACCATGTGGCTGCAGGCTCCTGGGAAAACCTCCATCCGTCCTGGGATTTTAACTCCTTTCCCCCCAGATACTGAAACCTCAAGCAGTTCTATGTGCTGTCATGGCCTACTACCAAGGGCAAGGCTTTAATTTACCCCATCATGGAGTACTACAGTACACCCCAGTAAAGTGTAAATCAAAGTCCACAGATGCTGAGATGCGATAGTCCGGTGTCCCATCTGAAATCACCAAAGCAGGGGATGCACATCCCCAACGCACACCTTCCCACAATTCCAAACCAACACATCTCCGGTTACGCGTCTTCTATTCATTTCAATGTGTTGACAGTTGGAGAAATTGCTTGAGCTGTGCTGAGAATTCGAAAGGTATGAAAGCCATCGACCCAATGTTCTACAACACTGCTGTGCGTATGCGCACACGCTTTGACTCATTTCGTTATGCCATCATTGTTTACTAGAATGGATTCTAGAGTATTTCCATGGAATTTAAATGTACGTTATTTTCTGACCTCTGAACAGACCACTTCAGGGGAGAGGATGAGGGATTTTGCCAAAACACTGAAGAACAATTACAGATGTAAAGTCTGTCTTGGGGGCAGGGAGTGAGGATAATTCATCCTAAAGCCTGGGAGGTCTTATGTGACTATGCCTGCAGGTATGACTCAATAAATAATTGTATAGCATCACCCGCCTTCTGCTGCCCACTAGTTGAGTAGGATTCACCTCAGGCTATTGATCAGCTGTAACACAGCTGTGAGAAGTCAGCGCTACCAGACAGCACAGGAGGAAACCACACTGAAGGTCAGCAGGTTCCTCAGAACTTCATAACCCAGTTTATCAGGCAATGACTCTTGCAGACTATACTTTGAACAGCTGGGTTGAGATCAGCAGCCCGTGCATAGTGAACTCTACGTACATGCAAAGGGTATCCCCGGCAACGTTATGTTTACTTCAACAGAGCAAATCTTAGATCAGCCACGCATCTGTCAGTTTCTTTACTTAAATGTCGGGGGGGAAAGTTATCTGTAGTAGGCTAACTCTTTAATTGTAATTTGTACATTATACATGCATGCAGTCTTTATATGTCATTATATGCTTCCCTCAGCAGCACTGCCCACGATGTGCCTTTTCTCTGAAATAATCTTCTCCACATAGATGAACATGATGCCACTAATGAGTATGTTGGAGTGGCGTGACTCCCTTGTTTGGCCTTAATCATATTAAAAGATTTGGTCTGGCGTGTCCCTTCTAGATTAGTTTCTCTGCCAGATCATGTTTATAAAAATGTAAGCAATGAGTGAAGAAAGCACAGAAATGTAATTCTACGGAAAAGCACATAAACCTGACTTAGCAGCAACAGCTAGTGTTCCCCATTTGTAATGTTAAGACTGCTGGATTTGCACTTCTTGGAATTCTCTACCATGACACATTCGTTTTACAGTGAACTATGTTTTTACTCTCTGCTTCTGTTCAACACTCGCTGAGATGGCGATTCAGGGATGAGGATCAGTATCTTGACCGCCTGGACCAGGACTCCCTGGCCTTCTATCACCATTACCTGGGTTATACAGGTTGTGAGACCTAGGATGAGCTACAGGGAACACTGGCCATGCTGGAGAATGAGAACAGGTAAGAGGTCGCTAACCCTCATGTCTTTATCATCTCATGAGTACCGAAATCAGTCCACTCACATCCAAATAAAAATTATATTTCTATGTATTTCATCCTATCCAATAGGCGAAATCCAGATAGATAACTTTAGAAAAACTGGTCCAGAGTATCTAATAATAAGAAATAAGACAAGGAGGTGGTCAGTACGATGCAGAAAACTTTAGTGAACTATTTACAGATCATATATACAAAAGAGTCCCAGCTCAACCGGCTCAGGGAGATTCCACAACAGGCGAGTCCCAGTCAGAGGTTAGCAGACAGGGGGATGCCTCGAATGCACAGTCCTATCTACATGAAGGTGCATCCTTTTATTTCCTCATGATATTAGTATATGCTTTGTGAGTCCAACAAAACAGAGAGGATTCCAAGGACAATGTATCGACTGGAACCACGTCATCTGTGTACTCTCCTGTGTTACGAAGAGACCAGCTGGGGAGACCGCTAAGCACAGGAGCCAGCAACACAGAACCCCCAGGTTACATAGTACGCTAGTTTGATATAAGGATTAACTGTCAAAAGACATGCTGCCATTAGGGGCCTGTCTAAAAGGGAGCCCTCATGCATTTGTTTTCCTCTGTGTAAGCAGGACCGGTCTTGAAGCTGGAGCAGGGTGATACAGCCTGTCACCTTCAACAGATCATAGAGCAACTGAAGAACGTCTTCCCCTTAGAGACCAGAGAGAACAGTCAACTTCCGTACAACATACTATGGGGAGTCACGCTCTCGTGACTTCGGTTGAAGGATCTACAATGAAATCTGTGCCTCGCTGGAAGCCCTGCCTTTCACAGGTGATAAGCTCGGATTCATTCCTTCAATTATTCCACTCTTCACCTCGCAGGGCTGTAACCAGGGTTTGAGTTTTAGTGAGGTCCAGAAGGGGGCTCCCAGGAAATATTCTGAAAGTTTAAGCTCATTTTCAGCATTTCTATAAAATACAAAAACTTTACAATGCTATTTGGAGAACAGCAAAAATGACCCCAGCCATTATCACCTTGGCTGCTTTAGGTTAATTCACCTCAGTAAATCTACAAACACATAGCCTATTTGCTTGTAATGTTATAACCCTGAAAGAGAGGAAATATGATAAATGATTCAAACTGACAGGTAGCATCAGTAACGAATTGAAATCATATGACATTTATAGAACTGTATAGTTTGCATTTGATTGCATTTTAATGTAGGCCCAGTGGCAATTTTAGCATGTAAATCTTGGTGGGGCAAACTCCCCAAAAATTGTTTTAGATGCATGCCAGCAAAGCCACTACACAACACAACACTAAACAATACATGAATTTCATTATAACGGTGACAAACGGTGCCCACAAACTGTTAGGGCCTACATAAAGCTGTCCCAACAGCAGTCCCAACACCTTACCACTGCTACACCTGGCTATCAGCTGAGCCTTGTCTGGCAGCGAAACAGTTAATTCAGCCTAATTTATTGCCTTTTAAAAAAACATAGCTGATATGGCTGACTTGCTTAAACAAATTAATTCTGAAATGTATTTTGAAATACTTATGCTGAAGTCATTTTAATTATTTTTTGTTTGGCACTGGAAGTATGATAGATAATGACAATCTTAACATTTCAATGTGGCCTGTGTGGATACTTGTACTATGTTGACACCAAATTTCATGCATTAACACCAAACAGAATTTGTTCAGTGGTGAATTCTGACATTGTATTAAATATGTAAATGGTTTTTAATACACATTGAAATAAATAAGAAGGCTGATGATGAAAATCATGACTCCGTTTTACAAAATCAATCTACTACTAGATGGAAATCTGATGTGTTGTTTTATGGTGTCAGGCCGTCTTTGTCTGTGTTTACGTAATATTTCACGATGTTGATATTTTTTACATTTTAAAAGAATGAATCAATTAATAATTAAATGTTTCTCTCTAACAGTTCCTTATTTTACACAAAAGTACATTTACACATGCAGTTATTAATGTCAATATTCAGTATTCTGGGCTCTCGGTAATGGTTTCAGTAAATTAAAAAGTCATATTTCATGTAGGCCTACAAGTAATTTCTTAATTCTTTAGGGACTGGGAACAGCCATAAAAAAACACTTACCTGTAACAAAGATGGTTTAGTATGGTATAGAAACTATGTGACTGTACTTTCCATGGAATTATTTTTCTGCTAGGTGGACTTGATCCACAGGAAGGCACTATTTTATTGCACAGATCTCTTCTGTCCAGCTCACACACGCATTTCCGGTTTGAATCTACACGCGCTCTTCCTTTGAGCTCCTGCGTCAGGAGTGTGCAGTCATGGTACGTTTTCTCCACGCATTGTTCATTTGCAACCCACAACTATTTCAAATATGTACATAAGCTAGCTCATATTGTATGTAGTAGTAACTATTCTTCTCGCTCCCGTTTCATACGAGCCACTTGGTTTTGGCCCTAGAGCGTATTAACAGAGGAATTAGCTAGCAACGTGGCTAGCTTAGCAAGATGAGCAATGGGGCACAGGCTACAGCGGAGAAATGAAGCCTTAACTATAGTATCTTTGGTACAGTCATTTATCTTCTTTTTTTTTGTATCGTGTATCTTAGGTAAATGTACCGAAGACCCGCAGGACGTACTGCAAGAAATGTAAGAAACATCAAACTCACAAAGTTACCCAGTACAAGAAGGGGAAGGATTCTCTGTATGCACAGGGTAAGTTTGTTATAGTCTTATCACAGATATTTCACCGGATGTATAAATGTGAAGCATCCGCTTGGCGTTTCCACTCTAACAATCTTTGGTCTAACGTTTCTTAACGTTTCCCCTGTCTGCTTAAATATTCACATGTATTTATTATGTGTGGTGTCTACCTCGGCATGTATTAATCATCTAACTGTCTTTCAGGCAAAAGGAGGTACGACAGAAAGCAATCTGGTTATGGTGGCCAGACCAAGCCTATCTTCAGGAAGAAGGTATGGGAATCATAATGGGAAAAGATTTACAAATTCACAGTGACCCTTGTCTTTGCCACTGTATTCTGTTTGTTTCCATGTCAATACTCAGTCTACTAGCCAGCACAAATTATGTCCATATTTTTGTTACTTGCTCAATCCCTTGGGATTTGTCCCTCAGGCTAAAACTACAAAGAAGATTGTGTTGAGGTTGGAGTGTGTGGAGCCCAACTGTCGGCAAAAGAGAATGGTGCCCATCAAGAGATGCAAACACTTTGAACTGGGAGGAGACAAGAAGAGAAAGGTAAGCATACTGGTTCTCCTCAGTTTTGAGAGCCAGCAAACTTGGCTTCTACTCGTAGCCTAATGGCAAACCAGAGAATTGTTTGGAAATTAGCCAGAGGGTGGTGTTAATTAAATTTTACACTAATACAGTCTGTGTGAACTCAATTTCATATCTATCCTTTTTCTCACTCTTTTCAGGGCCAGGTCATCCAGTTTTAAGCTTTCTCTTTTCATGGGTCACTGTTGTCAATAAAATGTGTATTCTAACTGTACCTGAACTTGTACTGTATTTTGTGTCAGTTAATACACCTCTATTTGTTGAAACATTGTAACCAGTCAGACAAGGGATCTTGAGTGGTCTGGCACACGTAGTTGCACATTAAAGGTGCAATATGCAGAAATAGCTGCTCCATTTCCTGGTTGCTAAAATTCAAATAGTTTGCCTAATTTCAGTTTGACAAAACAAGCAGTCATTGTGTAGAGAATCATTGTACCATCTAAACTGCTGTGAAATATATTTTCCATAACCAAAAATACTGTATTTTCAGCTATTTGAAGCTGATGTACAAAACAAAACTTAAGACGGGAAAGTGTTGAAATAAAACACGTAGAACAGATCTACCTCTTATTAGACTTGCTTTCAATGGGATTGACGGATCTATAACTCACATTTCTGTTAATTGTCAGGTCACCTAAAAGTTACATATTGCAGCATTAAATGCAGTTGAAGTCGGAAGTTTACATACACTTAAGTTGAAGTCATTAAAACTCATTTTTCAACCACTCCACAGATTTCATGTTAACAAAGTATAGTTTTGGCAAGTCGGTTAGGACATCTACTTTGCATGACACAAGTAATTTATCCAACAATTGTTTAGACATTATTTCACTTATAATTCACTATCACAATTCCAGTGGGTCAGAAGTTTACATACACTAAGTTGACTGTGTCTTTAAACAGCTTGGAAAATTCCAGAAAATGATGTCATGGCTTTAGAAGCTTCTGATAGGCTAATTGACATCGTTTGAGTCAATTGGAGGTGTACCTGTGGATGTATTTCAAGGCCTACCTTCAAAGTCAGTGCCCCTTTGCTCGACATCATGGGAAAATAAAAAGGAAGAAGTCACTGCTCCAAAACCGCCATAAAAAAGCCAGACTACGTGTTGCAACTGCACATGGGGACAAAGATCATACTTTTTGGAGAAATGTCCTCTGGTCTGACGAAACATAAATAGAACTGTTTGGCCATAATGACCATTATGTTTGGAGGAAAAGAGGGGAGTCTTGCAAGCCGAAGAACACCATCCCAACCGTGAAGCATGGGGGTGGCAGCATCATGTTGTTGGGGTGATTTGCTGCAGGAGGGACTGGTGCACTTCACAAAATAGATGGCATCTTGAGGAAGGAAAATTATGGGGATATATTGAAGCAACATCTCAAGACATCAGTCAAAGTTAAGTTAAAGCTTGGTCGCAAATGGGTCTTCCAAATGGACAATGACCCCAAGCATACTTCCAAAGTTGTGGCAAAATGGCTTAAGGACAACAAAGTAAAGATGTTGTAGTGGCCATCACAAAACCCTGACCTCAATCCTATAGAAAATGTGTGGGCAGAACTGAAAAAGTGTGTGCGAGCAAGGAGGCCGACAAACCTGACTCAGTTATACCAGTTCTGTCAGCAGGAATGGGCCAAAATTCACCCAACTTATTGTGAAACCTGAAACATTTGACCCAAGTTAAACAATTTAAAGGCAATGCTACCAAATACTAATTGAGTGTGTAAACTTCTGACCCACTGGGAATGTGATGAAAGAAATAAAAGCTGAAATAAATCATTCTCTCTACTGTTATTCTGACATTTCACATTCATAAAATAAGGTGGTGATCCTAACTGACCTAAGACAGGAATTTTTTACTAGGGTTAAATGTCAAGAATTGTGAAAAACAGTTTAATTGTATTTGGCTAAGGTGTATATAAACGTCTGACTTCAACTGTATCTGTAGTGAAGCTTGTGTGATACCTTCCCCCTAATTGACTTTCAATTGTGTAAAGTGAAATTGCTACATGATTATCTTCCATGGGGGCAGAATGTAGTTTCTAGTTAAATACTTCTGAAGGAAAACAAACTAGATAATGCCTATGTATTATTCAGTGTTTCTAATGGAATAGCTGTGGATTTCACTCTCTTGACTCCTGAAGATGCACGCTTCATCCTGAACTTGAATTCCCCTCGTGTATGTTTTCGTTCCCTAGCTTATAAATCAATGGAAGCAAGCGTAGAAGCATTAGACATCTGCATGAATTTGTTGCGATGACAGTAGTCATGGTTTTATATTTAAATAATTTATTTTCACACTAACCATTGACAATAAAAAAAATAAAACATCCACGATAAGGTGCATAAAAAAAAATCTGGCTGACAAAAGTATAATAATTAACGAAGGACTAGACAATTTAAAATGTCCAGCATTCATTTCTGCTTATGTACCAATAGTACTGTCCCATTACATAGTGTATCATATTAGGTTGAAATCAAGGGAATTATTAACGATTTTCCAATACTGTAATGTGGCACGAGTACAAAATATAAATACAATTCCGGGGGGAAATCAAACATTTCCATGCAGTCCTGCCTCTATCTGGGCTTGTGCTTGCTCCATGGGGTTGACTAAAGTATCCATAGTACTAGGTCTACAATATTTGTGCTAATTAGTGCATACCATTGGGATTGTTAAAGGGGCAATATGTGTTTGGTACATTGATATATATTTTTTTGACGTGATTTAAATATACCCATTTGATTCTTGGATAACAAACAGCCAAAAACACGGTTAACTTAAGTTTGATATCATGGAGGGTTTGATATCATGGAGGGTTTGATATCATGGAGGGTCCGTAATTGTATCCATAGCGATCTATAGATTTGAGTGTTTACATTTCTCCAGCCCCATCCCTCGGCTGTTTTACAAATCAGTGGCGGGGTGGCTATTTTTGTGATTGTATCAACTGCAGATTGCCCCTTTAAGGATGACACTTGGACGACATCAGGTTTCCTTACTTTCATAAAATAATTATTTTTCCATTGGTACAGCGGATGGATCTGACATTGTCCTTCCTAACGCCTCTGCCGGAGAGGAAGGAAACCACCCAGGTATTTCATCATAATCCCAATGGTGAGTTTAATGGCTGTGATAGGAGATAACTGAGGATGGGTCAACAACAGTTACTTCACAATACTAACATATATTACCAACTGAAGATTGCCCCTTTAAGGATGACACTTGGACGACATCAGGTTTCCTTACTTTCATGAAAAAAATGAATGGAACTGGACATGCAGTCAAACAATTATTTTTCCATTGGTACCTCGGATGGATTTGACATTGTCTGTAAAAGGGTTCTGTGGAAGACTAGGTTCAACCCTGTATTGGTTTAGTGCTGTAATTCAGTCCTCAGATGTTGCTTTGTCACAGAGTGGCTTGGATGGCTTCATTCCGCAGCACTTTGTAGGTGAGCCAATAGAAAACATTGAAGCAGAGGAAACTCAGAGGGAACACAGCCCTCGATATGGTGTCGATCCTTTTTGCCCGATCTACAAACTGCCTGCGGATGTCATACAGTGGGAACCCAGGAGATAAGGCCTGAAAGATTGGGGCGTCCATCTCTGGTGGCGCTTCGCCTGCTATTCCATAACTATGGAGAAAATAGGCCTGGCTCTGCTCCGCCAGCTCCTGCTCCTAAGGAGGAACAAAAGGAAAAGAGCCACATGTCTGTTACCCTCAGTAATAACCTGCAATGTTTTCTCCACATTACTTGCTGTATACTGGATTATGATTCAGGTGTTGCAAAATCAACAAGCCCTCTGTAGGAATTGGATTTTGTGATAAATACATTTCATGCGGTTAAACAGATGGTGATAAAAAAATCTACAGTGCCTTCAGAAAGTTTTCACACTCCTTTTTCCACATTTTGTTACAGAGTGGGATTAAAATTGATTTAATTGCAATTTGTTTGTCAATGATCTACACAAAATACTCTTTCAAAGTGGAAAAATTATATTTTATTAATGGAAAATAAAACATCTTGATTAGTAACTCCCCAGAGTCAATACATGTTTAATTACAGCTGTGAGGCTTTCTAGGTAAGTCTTTAAGAGCTTGTAAAATTGTTCAATACTTCAAGCTCTGTCAAGTTGGTTGTTGATAATTGCTAGACAGCCATTTGTCTTGCCATAGATTTTCAAGCCAAAACTATAACTACACCACTCAGGAACATTCAGTGTCGTCTTGGTAAGCAACTCCAGTGTATATTTGGCCTTCTGTTTTAGGTTATTGTCCTGCTGAAAGGTGAATTTGTCTCCCAGTGTCTGTTGGAAAGCAGACTGAACCAAGTTTTCCTCTAGGATTTTGTCTGCTTCGCTCTAAAAATATATATGAAGAGTGGTACTTGGTGATGTGTTGGATTTGCCCCAAACATAACGCTTGGTATTCAGGGAAAAAGTGTATTTCTTTGCCACTTTTTTTGCCCTTTTTCTTTAGTGCCTTATTGCAAAAAGGATGCATGTTTGGGAATATTTTTGTACCGTACAGGCTTTCTTTTCACTCTGTAATATATGTTAGTATTGTGGAGTAACTATGTTGTTGACCCATCCTCAGTTATCTCCTATCACAGCCGTTAAACTCACCATTGGAATTATGATGAAACACCTGGGTGGTTTCCTTCCTCTCCGGCAGAGGCGTTAGGAAGGGATTCTGTATCTTTGTAGTGACTGGGTGTATTGCTACACCATCCAAAGTGTAATTAATAACTACCAATAGCATCAGCTGTCAGAGAAGCTTTCTGATCACTGCACCTGTATACAGCCCATCTGTAAATAGCCCACCCTACTACCTCATCATTTTTGCTCATTTGCACTCCAGTTTCTCTATTTGCACATCATCATCTGCACATCTATCATTCCAGTGTTAATGATAATTGTAACTATTTCACCACTATGGCCTATTTATTGCCCTACCTTCCTAATCTTACTACATTTGCACACACTGTATATAGATTCTCTATTGTGTTATTGACTGTATGTTTGTTTATCCCATGTGTAACTCTGTGTTGTTGTTGTTTTCTGTCTCACTGCTTTGCTTTATCTTGGCCAGGTCGCAGTTGTGGTTGACTCTGCTTGAAATTCATTGCTCGACTGAGGGACCGTACAGATAATTGTTTGTGTGGGTCCAGAGATGTAGTAGTCATTTAAAAATCATGTTAAGCACTTATTGCAGACAGTGTGAATACTTTCTGAAGGCACTACCATTTTGTTTTTCTAAGTGAATAAAACAGTGGAATACCCCATCAAACTAAACTCCAGCCAGCGTAAGAAATGTAAGAGTTTTTACCCTGGCACAGACACTGCACTGCTGTGGGCCAGGCAGGGTCCCCTGGGAGGAGTTGTTGCCTGGCACGTTGTTACCTTTCACTTGGCTGCTCTCCACACTTCCACTTCTCTGCTAATAAACCCAGAGCAACATGGAGGTGTAGCAGGCATACAGGAATATATTGATTCAATGTAAACAACATGCAGTGACGCATTACTGATGACATTCATTTTTCAAATGTTGTACATTTAATATGTAAACAAAGTCTGAGACATACCAACTGAGTGTGTAAAGGTCTCAAAATAACACGAGAACTAGGAAAAACAGTAAGCTACCTGGTCCCTGAAACTGATATAGATACTTTTCCCTGAAACTCGTATTGAGAATTTTGGTAACACTTCATTTTATGGTGTCCTTATTACAGTGTAATTACACTAACAAGTATTGTAATAACAATGTTATACTGTAATAAAATGGGGTCTAATTATAGTGTACAAAACGCTTGTTACAAATGTGCAAGTTTCTTCTCCACTGTAATAACTGTCACAAGGTTGTAATCTCTAGTGCACACATGCGCTGGGTGTCTGAGATTACAAAGGCTGGAGGCTCCATAGGCTCCAATGACCTACTCCTGAATGTGCACTCTTCAACATTTCCACTCAGTGGTTGCTAGCACTTGCCCCAAAAAAATACCATCTGGGTTAACCTGGTTGCGTTTACAATTACAGATCAGACATAGGTTCACCTTACTGACTAGGGTCTACCATACGGGTGTCATCCCAGATTATATATATATAGAAAAATAGTAAAAATAAAGAAAACCCTGTAATGAGTAGGTGTGTCCACTTTTGACTTGTACTGTGTGTATATATATATATATATATATATATATATATATATATATATATATATATATATGTTAAGCACTATATATATACACACAGTACCAGTCAAAAGTGGACACACCTACTCATGCCAGGGTTTTCTTTATTTTTACTATTTTCTACATTGTAGAATAATAGTGAAGGCATCAAAACTATGAAATAACACCAATGGAATCAAGTAGTAACCAAAAAAGTGTTAAACATATATTTGAGATTCTTCAAAGTAGCCACCCTTTGCCTTGATGACAGCTTTGCACACTTGGCATTCTCTCAACTTCATGAGGTAGCCTTGTTAAAAATTAATTTGTGGAATTTCTTTCCTTCTTAATGCGTTTGAGCCGATCAGTTGTGTTGTGACAAGGTAGGGGTGGTATACAGAAGATAGCCCTATTTGGTAAAAGACCAAGTCCATATTATGGCAAGAACAGCTCAAATAAGCAAAAACCATCAAGTGCTATGATGAAACTGGCTCTCATGAGGACCGCCACAGGAGAGACCCAGAGTTACCTCTGGGCACACTTAACTGCAGCGATTCGCCATCTCATCTGGTTTGCGTTAGTGGGACTATCATTTGTTTTTCAACAGGACAATGACCCAACACACCTCCAGGCTGTGTAAGGGCTATTTGACCAAGAAGGAGAGTGATGGAGTGCTGCATCAGATGACCTGGCCTCCACAATCACCCGACCTCAACCCAATTGAGATGGTTTGGGATGAGTTGGACTGCAGAGTGAAGGAAAAGCAGCCAACAAGTGCTCAGCATATGTGGGAACTCCCTCAAGACCGTTGGAAAATAATTCCAGGTGAAGCTGGTTGAGAGAATGCCAAGAGTGCAAAGCTGTCATCAAGGCAAAGGGGGGCTACTTTGAAAAATAAAAATATTTGGTTACTACATGATTCCATGTGTTATTACATAGTTTTGATGTCTTTACTATTATTCTACAATGTAGAAAATTGTAAAAAATAAAGAAAAACCCTTGAATAAGTTTTAGAACACCTTCTCATTCAAGGGTTTTTACTTTCCTTCTCAACGCAGAGTCTCTGAGCGTTCACAGTCGGCCCACTGACACTCCTATCAGATCACATCAAAATCAGTCTACCTGAACAGAACGATACTCAATCAAGAAATGCTATAGATTGAGGGAAAGTAGTGTAGAAACCTACCAAAAAAACTATTATGCAACAACAAATTAAATCCCGTTTAGACAACTTCCTGGACAAAACATTTCACTGTAATAGTGAAGGTGTAAACTTGGCAGTAGAAAACCTAAACAGTATATTTGACCTTTCAGACAACCTACAAAATTGACAACAATGACAAATGGTTTGAGAAACCTACTGTATCCAACCAAAACCTGAGCTACGCCTTCACTATGGTGAATCACTAACAAAAAAGAAGGAACAGCACGTCAGAAATCATCTCAATGTGATTGAAGAATCTATCAAATCTAATCACTTGTGTGAAAATAGGAAAACACTAAACAAACAACAACACAAAGAGTTATCTATCCAAAATGGAGATGTATGGATAAACCCCTTCTCCAATCTGTATGGCTCTATAACTAAGAACAAAACAGCAAAAGTATATAAATTATCAATTAAACATCTTAGATTTAGCTGTTAAAGAACCCTCTGGATTCTCCAATTACATTGACAACTACAGGACAAATACAAACCCTTCAATCCAAAAAGACCAGTGGTGTTGATGGTATCCTATATGAAATTATAAAATATTCATTGACATTGATATACTTGACAAACAAACAAACCAAAACAAACGGTTTTCTCATGCTTTGTTGATTTCAAAAAGCTTTTTACTCCATTTGGCATGAGGGTCTTCTATAAAAAGTTGGGGGAAAAACATATAACATTATAAAATCCATGTACACAAACAACAAGGGTGTGGTTAAACCCCCCAGGGTTGTGGGGTGAGACAGGGATACAGCTTGAGCTCCACCCTCTTCAACATATATATCAACGAATTGGCGAGGGCTCTAGAACAATCTGCAGCACCCGGCCTCACCCTACTAGAATCTGAAGTCAAATGTCTGCTGATGATCTGGTGCTACTGTCCCCAACCAAGGAGGGCCTACAGCAGCACTTAGATCTTCTTTTCAGATTCTGTCAGACCTGGGATCTGACAGTACATTTAAAAATTCCATCTAGACACCGTTGCCCTAGAGCACACAAAAAACTTTTCCTAAACATCAGCACCACAGGTAACGTCCACAAAGCTGTGAACGATCTGAGAGACAAGGCAAGAAGGGCCTTCTACGCCATCAAAAGGAACATAGAATTTGACATCCCAAATACGATCTGGCAAAAAATATTTAAATCAGTTATAGAACCCATTTCCGTTCATGGTTGAGGTAGAACGTAAAACACCACATTTTGCATGCAGAGCAGAATTAGGACGATACCCAGAAAATAGCCGTTAAATTCTACAACCACCTAAAAGGAAACGATTCCCAAACCTTCCATAACAAACCCATCACTTACAGAGAGATTAACCTGGAGAAGAGTCCCATAAGCAAGCTGGTCCTTTGTTCACAAACACAACAGACCCCACAGAGCCCCAGGACAGCAACACAATTAGACCCAACCAAATCATGAGAAAACAAAAAGATAATTACTTGACACATTGGAAAAAAATTACCAAAAAACACTAGAAAACTAGAATGCTATTTGGCCCTGAACAAAGAGTACACAGTTGTACTAGAATACCTGACCACTGTGACTGACCCAATATTAAGGAACGCTTTGACTATGTACAGACTCAGTGAGCATGTCCTTGCTATTGAGAGAGGCCGCCGTAGGCAGACCTGGCTGCCAAGAGAAGAGAGGCTATGTGCACACTGCCCACAAAATGAGGTGGAAACTGAGCTGTACTTCCTGCCAAATGTATGACCAAATTAGAGACACATATTTCCACAATGAATTTAGAAATAATTCCAATTTTGATAAACACCCATATCTATTGGGTGAAATACCACAGTGTTCCATCAGAGCAGCAAGATGTGTGACCTGTTGTCACAAGAAAAGGGCAACCAGTGAAGAACAAACACCATTGTAAATACAACCCATATTTATGTTTATTTATTTTCCCTTTTGTACTTGAACTATTTGCACATTGTTACAACACTGTACATAGCCATAATATGACATTTTGAAATGTCTCTATTCCTTTGAAACTTTTGTGAGTGCACTTTCGTTTCCAATGTTTATTTCACTTTTGTTTATTATCTATTTCACTTGCTTTGGCAATGTAAACATAAGTTTCCCATGCCAATAAAGCCCTTTGAATTGAATTGAATTGAGTGAGTGAGTGGTGGGGAGGGGGAGGGCCAGAGGGGTGTGTGTGCATTGAGACTGAGCGCTGCAAGCAGGCAGCTGAGCCACATGAGTGAGTGGAGACAGAGCATACGTGCACGTCGGGCCATATTTTTACCAGTTGTAGGTAGGCTACTTAGATTGTCATTACGGAGACGCCTATTTCCAAACCTTTATCCATAAAACATAATAACACGCTTGAACTGATGCGTATCAACAAATAAGGGCGACAACAAGAAAACAACTTTAATTCAACTAATGTCGACTGCTTACGGAAACCATATGAAGTGAAGGGTTTTACGCGTGCTCAGTTCTTGGGTCTGGAGCGCAGCACGGTAAAGCCCCACAGTGGAAGTGTCCTACTACCCATAAAACCTAGCGGTCCAACGGAAATGGTTCCAAATGTTTTTCCACCATTAAATGAAAATGCTAATTAGCATCAAAGTAGACATCATGCAAGACTACAAATCCCTGCAAGCTCCTGCACGTCATCTCTAGCTGACACCTACGCTAACAGGCATTGTGTCAATTTAAAACTTGCACAAGACAGTTCACAGACTTGGCAATTTAAAGAAATGTTGCCAATTTATTCATTAAATTTAGCTAACATTAATTTCTATGCAGGCTACTGTAGCCTACCATTTTATACAATAAATATAAATACTGGAGTCATTGCAAATCAATTTGTGTCACGTGTGTAGCCTACCTGGAGCTGGCAAACAGATTTAATCAGTGGTGGAAAAAGTACCTACTTGTCATACTTGAGTAAAGATACCTTAATAGAAAATTACTCAAGTACAAGTGAAAGTTCCCAGTAAAATACTACTTGAGTAAAAGTCTAAAAGTATTTGGTTTTAAATATACTTCCGTATCAAAAGTAAATGTAATTGCTAAAATATACTTAAGTATAAATCATTTCAAATTCTTTACATTAAGAAAACCAGACTTTTTTTATTTATTTATGTATAGCCAGGGGCTATCTCCATAACTCAGACATCATTTACAAATGAAGCATGTGTGTTTAGTGAGTCCACCAGATCAGAGGCTGTAGGGATGACCAGGGATGTTCTATTGATACGTGTGTGAATTGGACCATTTAAACTGTCCTGCTAAGCATTTAAAATGGAATGAGTACTTTTGGGTGTCGGGGAAAATGTATGGAGTAAAAAGTACATTATTCACTACATTACAAAAAAAAAGTCAAAGTAAAAGCTGTCAGAATATAAATAGTAAAGTACAGATACATTCACTGCATTCAGAAGTTATTCAGACCCCTAGACTTTTTCCACATTTTGTTACGTTACAACATTATTCTAAAATGGATTAAATACATGTTTTTCCTCATCACTCTACACACAATAACCCATAATGACAAAGACAAAACAGGTTAAGAAATGTTTGCAAATGTATTAAATATATAAAAAACTGAAATACATTATTTGCAGAGCTTCTGCATAGAAGAATGGGAGAAACTCCCCAAATACAGGCGTGCCAAGCTTGTAGCGTCATACCCAAGAAGACACAAGGCTGTAATCACGGCCAAAGTTGCTTCAACTAAGTACTGAGTAAAGGGTCTGTATACTTACTGTATGAAAATGTAATATTTAAGTTTTTTTTTTATATATAATGCACAATGAACACTTGTTGTTATTTTAGCCATAATAGCATTGACATGAAATCAGTCAAAAGACATGTTATAAAGAACAAGATGAAACGAGCCACTCACGATTCCCCACATAGCCGTTTCTTGTCATTCTTGCTAGCAACCTGGCCACCCAGAATCACAATAGCTGACTTCTACCCAATGGAAACTCGCACATCATGACGTTGTCAGCTAACCCGTCTATAGGCTTACAATTTGTCAAGCACAAATTACTATCTCACAATTTTACTGATAGTTTGTTAATGGGTCTAAAAATATTTAGTTGATGGTTAAAGTAATTGACCCATTGCCAAATGCACCGTTAAATGATTTAACAATTTTAAGTATTTTATTGAGGTAAACTGTTTTCGCCATTGGGCCTGGGCATCAGACTCCAGATCTTTTTTGTAATTATGTAAATGAGGTGGTTGGTTTTCAATTGGCTTACACTCATCACATGGTTTGTGCAGGCTGAAATATGGTGCGTTTTGAATGCTAATGGAAACTTTAAGATTTGTAATAAGCATTCGTTGTTACACCCCTGTAATTACAGACTGCAATTACCACCAGTTACATGTTATTACAGTGTAACTATTAATTATTACAATTAATTACAGTACTCATAAGGACCCCTTAAAATGAAGTGTTACCAGAATTGTCATAATATTGTGGGCAGGCTAACTATGGATCTACACACAAACTACTACCACAATTCAGTTAAATATCTACACACAAACTACTACTTCAATTCAGTTAAATATCTACACACAAACTACTACCACAATTCAGTTAAATATCTACACACAAACTACTACTTCAATTCAGTTAAATATCTACACACAAACTACTACCACAATTCAGTTAAATATCTACACACAAACTACTACCACAATTCAGTTAAATATCTACACACAAACTACTACCACAATTCAGTTAAATATCTACACACAAACTACTACTTCAATTCAGTTAAATATCTACACACAAACTACTACCACAATTCAGTTAAATATCTACACACAAACTACTACCACAATTCAGTTAAATATCTACACACAAACTACTAACACAATTCAGTTAAATATCTACACACAAACTACTACCACAATTCAGTTAAATATCTAAACACAAACTACTACCACAATTCAGTTAAATAATTCCTGACAAAAAAATATTTTATATCATTCTCTTTTGCGTTACTTGTTTACTTTCATATTTGTCTCATTATTTTGAGATGCAATGGGAAACGGCAAGCCAAGCTGTTGAGCAGAGCACTTCTAGCCAGAAGAAGAAGAAGAAAGAAAAAAAAACACTTGAATTTAGCACAGGCCAGTGGATCTGTGGATCTCCCAGCATGAGATACGACAGCCAGCTGAACTGTGTAGCTGCTGCATAACTGGCCTTAGGAGGGAATAGCTGGCAACAGCAGCCTGAGGGGGTGGGCTGCACAGGGGCTTATACCAATGATTTATACACTAGATGACTGATAGGGGGGGCACTGTGTTGAAGCTTCCGTTCCCCCCCCCCCTCCCCAAAAGAAAGTATGGTGTAGAAAATATTTTGGAAGCTATAGAAATGCATTTACTATGTGTTTTAACCAAATGTATTATTTTACAGACACCTTTTTATAACAAATCTTGCTGACCCACTACAACATCTAAATACTTAGATACATGTAATTTTGTCATTTAATTGAAATACAGTAGTTCAGAATTCCATTTAATTCCTATGGAGGATTGCTCCTACTGGGGAGTGCCAATATGGCCACCGGGTGGCTTCAAAGCCTCCAGTGTTTATATACATCATTGTCTTGTACTCACAGTTCTCTGCCGCTGTTGTTCTTTCATCCTTTTCCTTAGTCTAAAGAACTCCCTGTGCTGACGTGAAACAAAGTTTACTGCTGCATACTCCAGCAGTGCAGCGAACACAAACAGAAGACACACAGCCATCCAGATATCGATGGCCTTCACATAAGACACCTACACAACCCACAAAATAAATGAATAAAGGTTAGAGTCAAAACTTCAACATGCAGGTAAACAACACAGTGATGGTGCTCTTAGTACAGGAACGTTCCCACCACTGAAATAATGATTAGATATTTATTATGGAAACTGAATTAAAGCATATTTATAATTACATTTTTATTGACTATATGTTGGTTGTCCAGACAGAACACCTGAGCAGAGTAAAATATAATTTCCCTTTGACCTTAGGCAGGGATGCTCTGGACCCAGAGCTTTGGGTTGTCATGGTGAGCACTGTGGTGATACCAAGGCCCACTCTGGCTGGGGCGGCGTCCATGTTGATCCAGAAGGAGACCCAGGAGAGGATGACGGTTAGCAGGCTGGGGATGTACATCTGGATCAGGTAGTAGCCCATCTGTCTTTCCAGGTGAAACTTTACCTCGATGCAGGCGAATTTACCTGCCAGCATGCCAGATGGTTGGAGATTAAGACATTTTCATTAAGCAAAGTGTGACAATAACATGCCATTGAGAGTCCAGAATCTACCTGTGTTGTAGTGCTTGGTGCAGTAGCCCAAGTCTTTCTCCTCTTTCAACACAAACTGAGGAAGCATCAAGTCATCTGCCACCTGGACAGGACCAATGTCCAGCCACTGGAAACACAGGTCATTCATAGTGTAGCCAACTAGAACATAGAGCAGAAGGGAGAACATCGGTTTATTTTATTCATGGTTATAGCCAGTGACAGAGGGAATGTATTTATAAAGTTGTCAACCGCAAAAGCCTGTCTAGTCAAGTGTAGAGAATGGTGGGGGGTGGGGGGGGGGGGGGGGGGGCATCAGGGAGTGAAACTACCCGAGTGCAAAGAATAGATAAAAAGAGGGAAAAGAAAACTCACAGCTTTCCAGCTGCATAGAGCACGTCTGAATGTCCATAGGGAAGTTCATCAGATCCATGGGGCAGGACAGGATCAGAGTCAACCTGGCTCACAGAACCAGAAGCACGTAGTGAGAAGATGAAGAGAACACAGGTATGGGGAGTTACCTGTGGCTTCAAATTGAGTGTAGAAGTCAAAGATGTGAATTATTGATCATTGTTGTTACTGATCAAGTTATAAATACTATTATCTATCACTATGAAGAGACACTACTTTTTTTTAGAGACACCGGTCACCTGATACTGTAGAGGACATTCCCATTTTGGAATATCCGCAGCAGTTTGTTGTCTGTGGTGACTTCGTGAAAGTTTGCCCCCTTTTCATTGGCAAAGAAAAGGTCAGGTTTCCAGATGGAGTCCAACATGGAAGGATCCAAGTCCAAAGAGTCATCGGGGTACTCCTTGTAGGCCAGTCGCGGGTCGTTCCATTGTTGACGTAGAAACACATTGAGACGATAGTCCTACAGTAGTTATAGTATAAAAGAGACTATTAAAAGGGAGCGAACAGCCACTGTTTGGATGAAAGGTGGATGACCATAATGAAAAGACCCTCACCATTGTGGTTTCTGTGATGGATCCAAAACTGTTGATGAAGAGATTAATGGTAACATTCACAGGAGGACCTGAAAAAATCATCCATGACAAACTCATATGTAATATATCTGTAATATAAATATAACTTCCAAGTTTCACTGCATGCTGCTTTCTGAAACAGGCAGTGTTTTTTGCTTCGTATGTACAGTAAAATGCATTACTTATACATGTTCGTTCATACATGTTCATTATTTCACTGAAAAGATGCAGCATCTGTGGGAAATACAAACTGATCGGAAAACATGTTCAGGTCTGCAGTATCTACATTGCAATGACATGAGGATTGTATTGTCTACCAGTGCATAATGGAATAATAGCTTACATTCATAATGTGGCAAGTTGTCTTGTATTAGACTGAGTTATCACAGACAGAATAAAATGGTGTTGTCATTTCCAATACCCTCCCATTATTATATTGCATCTCTCAACTGACATCTCTTAACTGACATCCTAATATAATTTCCTAAGAGGGTATAATTTATTGATTCTACTTGAGTTACATTAGTGTATTTATAGACATCAGCAGGGAGTTACCCTGCAAGGCATGTACTGGCATATTTCAGTGGTGTGGAGCAAGTATGAAATATATATGACGAGATGTGACCCCTGAGAAATGAAGAGGAAGTATGTCAGAGGGAATCTTCTGGCTTCGCTGGCTGTGAAGAAACAAAACAAACTAGGCCCGTGGGTGAATAAACTAGGCCCGTGGGTGAATAAACTAGGCCCGTGGGTGAATAAACTAGGCCCGTGGGTGAATAAACTAGGCCCGTGGGTGAATAAACTAGGCCCGTGGGTGAATAAACTAGGTCCGTGGGTGAATAAACTAGGTCCGTGGGTGAATAAACTAGGCCTGTGGGTGAATAAACTAGGCCCGTGGGTGAATAAACTAGGTCCGTGGGTGAATAAACTAGGTCCGTGGGTGAATAAACTAGGCCTGTGGGTGAATAAACTAGGCCCGTGGGTGAATAAACTAGGTCCGTGGGTGACTAAACTAGGCCCGTGGGTGAATAAACTAGGCCCGTGGGTGAACATGCATGCAAAATGACACTAACAAAAACAAACACACTTGCGTTATTCTGGGTTTAAGTATCACAATAAATAGAACGTGGATATCTTTCTGATTTATGTCACATTGTCTACTGTACTAAACCCACCTGTATACAATACTTTGTACTATACTGTAAAGTGTATTACTGTGTGTGTATTACTGTACTGTGTAAGCTACTGTACTATGTATTGCTATATACCTTTGAAGTTGGGTCTAATGCGGGCGTCATAGCCAGATGTCCTTCCCATAAGTTTATCCAGAAAGTCAGATGGGGAAGGGGCCTTCCCTACCCTGCTAGGTAGTTTCATCTCCTTACAGGACCCAGGCCTGCCAAATGGGAGGAGGAAACTGTGAGAGGAATGTCAGGAGTGGTATTATGTGGAACTGATGGGCAACTAGTGATTCAGATGATTGCCATGATAAAGGGACGGAATAGAGAGGATTTGATTCATGAAGGTGAAGGTGAAGAGTTACACTGTGATTTTCGCAAAAACATTTATCCGAAAATATGAGGAAATAAGATATGCTCTTTGTAGTAGCCATTTCTGTGTAATGAACCACATGAACTGAAGTAAAGTCGTTTTTTGGTAATAACATTGTAATTGTCATATAATTACAATAAAAAGGATGGTACTTCAGTGGGAGGGATATATGTAGCTTGTCCCTTTATGTAGACTGTTGTATATCTCATCCAATGGACAAAATCCTAACTCCACTGTCTTTCCCAACATTCCAAATCGTCTCTTTCCGTCTCTCGGCGGTTTACAAATCCTACAGTTATTGCTCATCACCTCAATAAAATATATATGATACATGTATTCCTTAGGCACATTTAAATAACATTAACCTTTCAAATACCTATATTTCTCTGTAGGTAATTAGTGATTTTCATATAATTGGCAAAACATTGTAAAACCCCTATGGTTAAACAACTTATCTCACTTCAAAAGTAGCTGATCTATATTTCTCCAGTTGATTACACATTATAAATGTACACTGAATCAACATATTTATTTTTTCTTAGTCTCCTCCCTAGTTTTACTCAAACAGCCAGATGCATAAGCTATAATTAAACAATAATAACTACCTAAAGGCTTAGCAAGAAAATAATTTGATGTTTCTTACCTGCCTTGTAGAAAGCAGACAGACGAGACCCATACCATCCATAGGACTAGTGAAAGCATTCTCTGCATACAGCACTATGCATAAAAGAAAACAAAAATGGATGAAGTATTCAGAGGCATATAACTCAGTGAAGAGTCTGTGAACCTATGCAGAGAAGCATGGTGTTGCTCCGCTACCCAGACACATCCTTATGGAGCCCTCTGAGCCTCCTGCTCTCTGCAGGTGTAACATCCAAGACGATGCTTGTCTATAACTCAAGGTCTGGAGAAGTTTTGCTGTGAGAGTTTGTGTGGAAGACCACGAGCTTTATCTCTTTTTCATAGCCACATGCACGCTCCGGGAATTACGTCAGGAATATTTAAAGAGACAGCAGCATTTTACTCTCTTTTCAGTGCGCTTTTGGCCCCAAGATAAATCGAGATGTTATCTTACGATGGCTTTAGACTTTGAACACAGTTTGATTCCACACTCAAGGCATTTTCTGTGGATTTAATCCGTTTTTTCACCACAAATAAAAACACAATCATAACAGAGAACATGGACATACATTCCCCAAACAGATATTTCTAGATACTTATCTACCTGCATTAATAAAATAGTAATTAATTTAAATAATTAAAAAATATTAATTGGGAAAAAGGATGAATTTGAAGTCTAGTATGAGAAGAGGGGCACTCAAGGCAGTCAAATGCAATAATTAAGTGTGCAAAGTTAAAATGAAGTACTTTCAAGGAGTACAATAAAAATGAGAAAAAGGGGGAGACATTTTTCACATTTCTTTCGTGAAATGTTTTCTCAACTAGTCAATTAAACTCTCCCTCGAAGGGTTACATCTTCTGTTCACAGGTTAATTGAACATGTAGATGAATTACAACACCTATGGAGGAACCTCCCGCACCGCCCCCACAAAACATTTTAAAAATGCACTTCTCTTTTCCCACTAGCAGACTTTGCTGATAAATACTTTGTGGGAAAATGTACATGTTACGATTGTGATGTGTAGTTGTCTCACCTAGCTACTGGATCTTAAGATGAATACACTAATTGTAAGTCTCTGGATAAGAGCGTATGGTAAATTACTAAAATATTAATGTCAGACATAAGGTGGCAATACATTTCACACGTCGTTTTTTAAAATAGTAATTATACCTACGACTACCTTAGCAACAGAGATGTTAGCTGCACACGTTGTCGTAAGACCTTTCCCTCACATCTGTAAGACCTTTCTCATCTTCCCACAGGAAAGTGTTTATGTGCCAAAGTGTCAGCAGATGGGGAAAAATCCTTACAATTGTGCAGTAAGTTCTGTATGTAAAACCATTTCCAGTTCCAGTGGTTAAGTAGGCCAGCCTTAATTTTAATGTGGCGGCCTTCTTTAAAGCATAACGTATTCTGCAGAGCATACTGCAGACACTTTTTCAGTGAGTGGTTCTGTATGCTATAACCCGCACAGGTCAGGTGAGCAGGACTGCCTGTTCCCAGCCACTCCAAAAAGAGCCATGGTACTTTAACCTGAGAACTCCCAGACCAACATTTCAATGATGCGAAACCGTGATGTCATAGTACAGCATATTTCCAAGAAAACTTTACCAGACTATAGTGCTAGCATTCCATATCAGAACCAGTTCCCCTAACTGAGTAGGCACATATTTGAAGATAATAATGCAAATGCTAGGATGATTTCAATTTCAAAATATTTGTATTGAAGTTTAACATAATGAGCTGCTCTGATCACACTGAAAAACAACCTCCACGTAACAGTAGGTTGTTTGTACTTTTGTACACAGTCACCTGTATTCCCGGGATGGACAATTTCACATACATCACAAAATGCAACATTCATACTATAGAATGGTTAGAATAGAAAATAAAAAAAAACAGATGCATGTAAATTACCAACATATGAAAATATTCCAGTGACATGAAATGTACATGTACAGAGTAGATGTGTCCAGAGAGTCTCCCTTTTCTTTTCAAGTGCATCATCATATTAGGGTCTGCCAAAGCCTGGCGATGACTGCGAAAGTTCAAAGCCTTCATGAGTAGTGACAGCACATGTCTCCCAGCATAGGCTCAGCCTCCTCAGAGTAGAGAAGACTCAGTCCTCGTGAAAATGTTGAAAAGCTTCATTCAGATCTGCATGTTCCTCTCAGTCTTTGATAATCTGCAGAGACAAGAACGCACAGCAAATCAGTCTATATTTAACTCTGACATTCACTTTTGTGTTAGAACAGAAAATATTTATCCTCTGACATTTGTGACCGTTCTCACCTTCCTTGTGACGGGTATTCTGTTGAACACGTTCCACAGGATAATGCCCACCACCACTTTGTCTCGCAAATAGAAGATCACTCCTTTACCATAGTCGTCCTTCTGCTGGAGTACTGGAGGGGGTGCAGGGGTGGAGGAGGCTACAGGGCTACTGGCCATCCCCTCAGTCTCACTCTCAGAACGGATTCCAGTTCCTGCAGCACTCAGAGGGAAGACGCTCAGTCTATGTCTTCAAATAAACTGTTAGGGGGATATTAAATATTTATTCTTGATTTGTAAAGTACACACAGAGGTCCTTCGGTAGAATCAGATGTTGACTGTAAATCAGTATATTGTGCAAGGTCATAACTGACTTCTCCGTGGCAGCTTTGGGAGTGTCCTTAGCAGTGGCTTTGGCAAACACTCCAACAGTTGGAAGGCTACTGTCTACTAATCCAATGGCCTCATAGCCTACATCACCCAGGTCACTCCTGTGGGACACAATAGGACATGAGATACATAGTCAGGGGTCAGAGGTCAAAGGAAAGGGAATCACTGGCTGAATCTCAAATGTTCCCCTTCCCTTTCCCCTCCATTTGAGCAAGTGTCCCAAAGTTGAGGGAGTGAAAATTATGGAGGGTGTAGGGGCTCATTAGACCCTCCAATAGACACTTTGACCCGAGCCAGCTACGCTGCCGGCTTCAGAGCTAAGTGGTATCCTATAAAGCACAGCGTTGATTTTTAGTTTGCGCAATTTCACACAAAATAATGAAGAGGCGTACCTAATTATCCCAAGTGGCGCAGTGGTCTACAACACTGCATCTCAGTGCCAGAGGCGTCACTACAGACAACCTGGTTCAAATCCAGACTGTATCACAACCGGCCGTGATTGGGAGCGTCGTCCCGAGTTTGGCCGGTGTAGGCCGTCATTGTAAATAAGAATTTGTTCTTAACTGACTTGCCTAGTTAAATAACGGTTAAATAATAAATAAAAACATTATGAGCCACCTGTATTTGTTGTGTCTGATTTCAAGGCTTGACACATGCATACAAAATACCTCCCAAATTAAATGTTTCACTGTTACAGAGATAGAGATAGAGACATATACAGTTGAAGTCAGAAGTTTACATACACTTAGGTTGAAGTCATTAAAAAAACTCATTTTAAAACCACTCCACAGATTTCATGTTAACAAACTATAGTTTTGGCAAGTCGGTTAGGACATCTACTTTGTGCATGACACAAGTAATTCTTCCATCAATTGTTTACAGACAGATTATTTCACTTATAATTCACTATATCACAATTCCAGTGTTTACATACACTAAGTTGACTGTGACTTTAAACAGCTTGGAAATTTTCAGAAAATGATGTCATGGCTTTAGAAGCTTCTGATAGGCTAATTGACATGTATTTCAACGTCTACCTTCAAACTCAGTGCCTCTTTGCTCGACATCATGGGAAAATCAAAAGCAACCAGCCAAGACCTCAGAAAAATAATTTTACACCTCCACAAGTCTGGTTCATCCTTGGGAGCAATTTTCAAACGCCTGAAGGTACCACGTTCATCAGTACAAACGATAGTATGCAAGTATAAACACCATGGGACCACGCAGCCGTCCTACCGCTCAGGAAGGAGATGCGTTCTGTCTCCTAGAGATTAACATACTTTGGTGCGAAAAGTGCAAATCAATCCCAGAACAACAGCAAAGGACCTTGTGAAAATGCTGGAGGAAACAGGTACAAAAGTATCTATATCCACAGTGAAATGAGTCCTATATCAACATAAACTGAAAGGCCACTCAGCAAGGAAGAAGCCACTGCTCCAAAACCGCCATAAAAAAGCCAGACTAAGCCATAATGGCCATTGTTATGTTTGGAGGAAAAAGGGGGAGGCTTGCAAGCCGAAGAACACCATCCCAACCCTGAAGCACGGGGGTGACAGCATCATGTTGTGGGGGTGCTTTGCTGCAGGAGGGACTGGTGCACTTCACAAAATAGATGTCATCATGAGGAAGGAAAATTATGTGGATATATTGAAGCAACATCTCAAGACATCAGTGAGGAAGTTAAAGCTTGGTCGCAAATGGGCCTTCCAAATGGACAATGACCCCAAGCATACTTCCAAAGTTGTGACAAAATGGCTTAAGGACAACAAAGTCAAGGTATTGGAGTGGCCATCACAAAGCCCTGATCTCAATCCTATAGAAAATGTGTGGGCAGAACTGAAAAAGCGTGTGCGAGCAAGGAGGCCTACAAACCTGACTCAGTTACACCAGTTCTGTCAGGAGGAATGGGCCAAAATTCATCCAATTTATTGTGGGAAGCTTGTGGAAGGCTACCCGAAATATTTGACCCAAGTTAAACAATTTAAAGGCAATGCTACCAAATACTAATTGAGTGTATGTAAACTTCTGACCCACTGGGAATGTGATGAAAGAAATAAAAGCTGAAATAAATCACTCTACTATTATTCTGACATTTCACATTCTTAAAATAAGGTGGTGATCCTAACTGACCTAAGACAGGGAATATTTAATAGGATTAAACGTCAGAAATTGTGAAAAACTGAGTTTAAATGTATTTGCCTAAAGTGTATATAAACTTCCGACTTCAACTGTGTACAGTACCAGTCAAAAGTATGGACATCTGCTCATTCAAGGGTTTTTCTTTATTTGTACTATTTTCTAAATTGTAGAATAAAAGTGAAGACATCAAAAAAAAGAAATAACACATATGGAATGTAGTAACCAAAAAAGTGTTAAACTACTCCAAATATATTTTAAATTTGAGATTCTTCAAAGGAGCCACCCTTTGCCTTGATGACAGCTTTGCACTCTTGGCATTCTCTCAACCAGCTTCATGAGGTAGTCACCTGAAATGCATTTCAATTAACAGGTGTGCCTTCTTAAGTTAATTTGTGGAATTTCTTTCCTTCTTAATGTGTTTGAGCCAATCAGTTGTGTTGTGACAAGGTAGGGGTGGTATACAGAAGATAACCCCATTTGGTAAAAGACCAAGTCCATATTATGGCAAGAACAGCTCAAATAAGCAAAGAGAAATGACAGTCCATCATTACTTTAAGACATGAAGGTCAGTCAATCCGGAAAATGTCAAGAACTTTGAACGTTTCTTCAAGTGCAGTCGCAAAAACCATCAAGCGCTATGATGAAAATTGCTGGTAAAACAACAGGGGACATTTTTATTTGAATTTCATGCTTGTTTATTTATTTATTTATTTAACCCTTAGGTAAGTTGACTGAGAACACATTCTCATTTACAGCAATGACCTAGGGAATAGTTACAGAAGAGGATGAATGAGCCAAATGGAAGCTGGAGATGATTAGGTGGCCATTATGATGATTAGGTGGCCATTATGATGAGGGCCATGGGATCTTTAGTGACCAGAGAGTCAGGACACCCATTTAACGTCCAATCCGAAAGATGGCACCCTACACAGGGTAATGTCCCCAATCACTGCCCTGGGGCATTGGGATATTTTTTTAGACCAGAAGAAAGAGTGCCACCTACTGGCCCTCAAAAACCACTTCAAGCAGCATCTGGTCTCCCACCCAGGGACCAACCCTAATTAGCTTCAGCCAGCAGTGGGATGCAGGGTGTATTGTTGGCAAATGTGGAACATGAATTGACTCATTCAAGTATGTAAACAGAGGACACAAAGGATCACAACAGTGGCCTACATAGTCATGGCACACCAGGTAATAAATTAGAAGACCTTTTTATAGTTTCCATATGCTTGACAATGAGAGTAAAAGATGAATAACATGAGATGTTATCAAACTTTCAAAAAAGGAGCGCTCTTCTTTACTGATTTACCTTTCAGGTGAAACTGAAATTGTTAAAATTATTTTTGTTTGTTTGTTTGACATGTACTTTAATGTGAAAAATGTGAGTCTGTCTCACTCTGTTACCCAGTAACATCCAAAGAGAACCACTTGAATTTGCCCTTACCACCCATATATTGGACCTAGCCTGCAGTTCTGCACTGACCCTTTAGCCCCCAAAGTCAGAGTCTACCTCCAGACCTGCTGACTTGGCCAGCTCTACACTGGGATCCAGCCCAACAGCTGCTACAATATGGTCCGTCTTCACCTTGTGCTCCACTTCATCTTTGTAGCTCACACCTTTTTACCAACGCTTCTGTGATGACCTTCATTCCCTCTGTAAAAGGCAAGAGATGAGCTTCAGTAGAAATAACTTCCCTTTGAAAATATTACTTCTCTTGAACAATTTATCAAATCAGGCAAGGCTGGCAATGGCTGTCTCAGTCATTTCTACCGGGGAGTAGAAGCTCCCATATACAGTCCATTAGTGAAACAAAGATAAAGATGTGTTCCGGAGAATTGAAAACCACCTCGTTATTTATTTTTTTAAACCTACTGTTTTGGACTTAATGTGTCAATGTATGTCTCATACATTGCATGATAAACACCTGCCATCATTTAGTGCACTAGACGTGTGGTGAGCGCACGCTCTGTAGCCAGGGCTGGCTATGTGATTGTATCATTAGTTATTTTGATAACGAAAATACATAGATCAAATCCATGCATCCTAAATTAGAAAATATTTGAACATTTAAAGTTAGATCTATTAGACTTTGGTTGAGTTTCATTTCTCTCTTTCAATAGCCTACATCTCTCTGGAAGAAAGCAGGAAAATGTCCACTAAAGACGGCATTGTCAACCCGATCAGAAACACTCTCTTAAATGTTGTTGCTGGTGTATTTTAGAATATATTTCTCAATAGACTAAGGTTTGAATCATATAGTTGATATATACACTGCAAACTCTCACCCACTTGTCTTTGTTGTTTCAACCATCCATCCCAATCATGTCCCGCCACATTTTGTCCTTATACGTAGACATAGAAGGTATTCAATGATAATCCAAAAACTGCAACTGATTGCCAGCGATCATCATTAATCAAGTAGACAAATACTAGTCTTATATATAATCACAACTTTAAAGGAGTGGGTCATTTGATGCAAACGTATACTGTAAGTAGGTTAACTTTTACATTGTATGAATTAAAATGATCACAATCGCTTGCTTGCCGTGATGGTCTGTAAAACAACAGGAATTAGCCACAACAAAGCCTTGAGGGGCAACGTTGATTGGCAGGTGGAATGATGTCCAATGAGGTTGCAAGGTTAAAGTGAGACGGGATCAGATCGGCACAGCATTGTCCAATAGCTCATGAACATCACATACTTTTTTTAATTCTCTTTGTGCACGCTACACAGGTTCGAGAACAATGAAGTGAACAACTTTTGACTCGTGAGCGCTACTTTCAGAACTACTGCCTAAAAAGTATAAAAATGTCTTTACCTATCCATCCATCCATCCATCCATCCATCCATCCATCCATCCATCCATCCATCCATCCATCCATCCATCCATCCATCCATCCATCCATCCATCCATCCATCCATCCATCCATCCATCCATCTATCTATCTATCTATCTATCTATCTATCTATCTATCTATCTATCTATCTATCTATCTATCTATCTATCTATCTATCTATCTATCTATCTATCTATCTATCTATCTATCTATCTATCTATCTATCTATCTATCTATCTATCTATCTATCTATCTATCTATCTATCTATCTATCTATCTATCTATCTATCTATCTATCTATCTATCTATCTATCTATCTATCTATCTATCTATCTATCTATCTATCTATCTATCTATCTATCTGACTGTGGTAAGTGTTGGTTCAGTCAGTGTAATTTCTCCCTTGATTCAGACAGTGGTGTTAACTTACATCTCCTGCCTAGGGCACAGGCCAGCTCGCTCGCCAAGAAACCTCTTCCGATGATGGCTCCCCCTGGTGGCTCTCCTTAAACACATCAGGTCAGCTGGTTTGAATACCCGAGCCAACAAGGTGAAAAACTTGTTGATGTGTCCTTGAGCAAGGCACTTAACCCTAATTCGCTCCAGGGGCTGACCCTGTAGGTAGGCCGTCATTGTAAATAAGAATTGTTCTTAACTGACTTGCCTAGTTAAATAAAGGTTTAAATACATTTTTAAAAATAAAAGATAACTACCATAACAGCCCCTACCTAACACTATGAAAGACATAGCTTCAGCGTGTTGTCAGTGGTACCACACATCTTGTGGCTACTGCCCACACCTTTCATAACATCTGATTTTGAAGGTAATGTGTTTACCTTTCTAAACAGTGTAGTCCTCTTTGTCACCTCTTCTCCGGCTCTCTCAATCACTTGCAGATTCCTTGGGACGCCACCTTAAGAGAAAAGCTTAAATGAAATGCTGCTCAGTCTACAAGTCATAGCCTGTTGTGAAGTCAGTAGCTAAACTGGATAAACTGTATTTATCATCATGGTTTACCTCTGGCAATCAGGCACTTATCATAGGAGATCTCAGTGTTGTCACTCAGTGTCACTTTGTTTCCCCTCACGTCCATGTGCACCACCTGGAGAAGGTTTGATTTTTATTTTTTTATTATTAGGAAAAAAAGCTCACTCAGATTTTTCTTCATGAGGTTGGATGCTGGATTCTCCTTAGTAAAATACATTGAGTGAAATGGACAGCACTCAAATGATACTACTTAATAATGAATTCACCAATAAATAATTCACCAATAAGTTAATTATTGAAGAGTATCCTTGGGGTGCTGTCCAATGCATTCTCCAAGAAGTTTTGATAAATCCTTTAACTAAGTCTGAAAAAGTATTGTTAGGAAAAAGATAGCATAACTAATGAAATGTAAGACATTGTTCAATTGTATGGAAAATAGCTTAAGACCAGAACGCTTTGGTACAAAAAGCACCAACTTTTTTCCCAGTGAGCACAGCCACTCATCCATTCTCCACTTTCTCCAAATCCTGAGGACTGATGTAGAATGAGGGAGGCTGGAAGTAGATGCTGAAAAACAGCATTAAAACAAGCATTAATACAGGAATGTTGCATAACATTGTGTGCATGATAATGTTAAGTTGACTGTTAACTGTAAACAGTGTGAGCAAACACACACACACACACACACCTCCTCTCCTCTCCCACTGTTTGAAGCGCAGGGTATCAACCACACTGGGATCATCAGAGAACCACAGCTCCTTGGAGAGAGGAGGCCTCATGTATGGAAGGTCTGGTTCATCAGTGATAATCAATACCTGTGGACAGATATCCCAAAAAAATATGCTTTGGTTAAGGAGCTAAAATACATTTTTCAAAGAAATCAACACAAGGTAGGAATGCATTATTTTTCCAGACTCAAACCAGAACCAGCCTACTTAGAACACTGCTTGCTAAATTATTGGTCACTCCATAGATAAACAAAAGAGAGAAGTCCACTAACCCTGGCTCCTGGGTCCCTGGCCCTGATGGAGCGTGCTGCAGCGAAGGAAGCTGTGCCTCCGCCAATCAAGAGGTAGGGGGCATGTGAGGGAAACTCTACAGGGGTGGGTGCAGGGACCTTGGCGGGTGCAACGGGTGCAGGGACCTTGGTGGGTGCAACGGGTGCAGGGACCTTGGCGGGTGCAACGGGTGCAGGTTCCGCAACTGGAGCTAGGACAGCAAAAAGAGGTAAAATCTTTACATGATCTGATACTGCGGACTCATTCATAGGTAGACCAAACATGATGCATCCTGCTGTACAGCAGAAAACCTCTAGGCTAAAAACACCAGAACCATGTGTAGGAGATTATCGTTTAGGCTACAATAAATACTTCAGCACAAGTAACCTTAAAAGGGAAAAGAGATTAACATGGGGTCATTGTTATCCATCCATGTGTGAAAGCTTTATCACTTACACTATGGTTCATTCTTTACTAGATTTGTGTGTATTGGGTATATGTTGTGTAATTGTTAGATATCAAATCAAAGTTTATTTGTCACATGCGCCGAATACAACAGGTGTCGTAGACCTTACAGTGATATGCTTACTTATAAGCTATTACTTACAATATTTTACTTGTTAGATATTACTGCACTGTCGGAGCTGGAAGCACAAGCATTTCGCTACACCTGCATTAACATCTGCTAAACACGTGTATGTGACCAATAACATTTGATTTGATTTATTGTGGCTAATCCTTTTTGTGGCTAGCTTCACATAGGTGGGACCACCAGTAATAAAAAAAATAGTAATAATAATAATAATAATGGTGAGATAAATAAATAAAGATAAATACATATTATTTAATAAAATAATAATTGTATAAATTAGGGGTATTTTAGATGATGACACCTAGCTAGATAGTTAGCTAGCAAACAATATCTACAGAACGAGAGAATGTTGTTTTGCTATGTTTTTGGGGAAGAACATTGTTTGCATTCATCAGCTAGCTTTTTTTTTTAATGACCAGCACTGTGCATAGTATGTAAAATAGTGGTTTTTGATGTGTATCTTTTTTGACCCAAACGGCGTTCCATACTGCCGCCCAGTAGCGTGACGTCAGTGTGTCGTGTACTGGAAAAGAGTCTATAGAATTATATAGAGGGATTCCTGCAGAAGCAGGAACGCCCCGAAATGCGGGTTGCAGTAGCACCACGGATCGATGAGAACATCTTTGATAGTAGAACATCTTTGGTAGCACCTTTCTCATTTTGCCAGAGACTTTTTGCTCAGCTACAATGCCGAATGGCCAGAGACGTTTTTAGGTAATCTGATTCAAAAGCGGTGTCTGTCGTCGCCCAATTCCCGCCACCCCACAAATTCCCTGGTGGTTGACGTTATGTGTGCATGATCTTTCAATAAACATATGCTCACACGCCTGTGTTCGAGCATATCAACAATCTCTCTGGTTTCAATTTTGCGCAGATGTGGCCAAGTACTCATATAGCCTTGAGAGAAATAATGTTTTTGTAGACACCAACTCCGTAGTCAGTGCTATGCGGGATCTTAGGGACGTCCCTAACCTAAACCTTAACCGTTACCCTTACTGCGAACAGATGTCAAAATATATATATTTTTAAATGACATGTCTTTAATTAATATTACTAACTAACAACATATTACACTGAACAAAAATATCAACGCAACATGTAAAGTGTTGGTCCCATGTTTCATGAGCTGAAATAAAAGAGGCCAGAAATGTTCCATACGCACAAAAAGCTTATTTCTCTCAAATGTTGTGTAGACATTTGTTTACATCTCTGTTAGTAGGCATTTAGCCAAGATAATCTATCCACTTGACAGGTGTGGCATATTAAGAAGATGATTAAACAGCATGATCATTACCCGTGGTGACCCGTCATTCAGAGCAGGTGTGTTTTGAGCTGCATATTTTTTGGTAAAAGAAATGGCCTGTTTTGCATGTTATTTCGGCATAAATACATGTCACATATCAGTTTGCAAACAATGTAAAAAAATATATATATAGCAGCATTGAGTTAGTAAAGCCACATACAAACTTGGTCTCTTTCTTTCTTGAGTAAGGGAGCCATCAGGAAAATACAGAGCATAGGTGTTGGTAATGTTCTCTAGTTTCTGCATGAATAGCTCAGTGTTCTGTCACTCATGGGGACACTAAGTCCTCACCAAGTATAGACATAAAAAATTCCAGCCCTTTGGGTGCTACCATAGTTACATTAGAAGTGCCCTTCCAAGAAGGCTCAAAGTCATTGGCCACAGATAAATTATGTCAAATCACGCTATATGTACTGTAGCTTTGATTGGACTGATCATGTCATCATACTTTCAAAATCTCAGCTAGCAGTCATCATGAATCAAGTCACAATCTACTGGCAAATCCTTTTTAATCCTTGTCATATGAAGAGAAATTAAAGATAAAACAAATCGGTGCTCATCGGCCATAAACATTACACAAGTTGGAAATCGCAAATTCAACAATGAGTGGTTTGGAAGGATTCGGTGACAGTGGCTAACTGCAAGCATTGCAATTTGGAAGTCGGGAATAAACAAGAAAGCTCTGACTGGAAAAATAAAATTTGAACGGTCATTCAACTTCATAAATTTATGTAATATGCTAGGGAGATATGTATACTGTAGCTAAAAAAAAAAGTAACAAGTGTATGTTGTGTAGTAAGCTAGCCTCACCCTAATAATTGTCACCTCTTAATTTCATCTGTTCTGACTGTGGTGCACATTTAGCCTATAATCTGTTTTGGAGATATGTAATCATTGAATGTTGTAAGAGCTTTCATTGTCTGCTTATATCCCCACTTTATTTGTTCTGACTTGGTGTACAGGGAGAACACCAAGAGTCCATGTTCTTAATTGTCGCTGTACATTTCAAAAGTGCTGAACAAATAGTTGACTAACGTTACGTCCGTCCTAGCTCGCTCATTGTCTTAATCGAAATTACTGGTTGCCTCTTATAATATAGTTTGTACATCTCAATTGTGAGTAGAAACCATATTTGTTAAAAAAAAAAAAACATGGCTGACTTGCTTAAAGGCAGTAAATTAACTATTTCGCTGCCAGACAAGGCTCCGCTGAGAGCCAGGTGTAGCATTGGTAAGGCTTTATATAGACCCTAAGAGTTTGTGGGCACCGTTTGTCACTACACAACACTAAACAATACATTAATTGCACTATAGTAGAGGCTTTGCTGGCATGCACCCACATTTATGGGGGTTTTGCCCCACCAAGATTTACATGATAAAATCGCCACTGCTCTTACGTATGCCTTCTAATCAATTGCTTTCAATACCGTCGCTGAACCAGCCATTTGAAGGAAAGGATTTAATTCTAACACGGTTAACTCACAAAAAAAAAAAAAAAAAAAAAAAAAAAAAACACATGAAAAAGTACCATGGAATTAAGATTTTATTTAAAACTGTTCAGAAAGGCTTATTGAGAGAGAATGAGAGTGACACATTTACTATTGCTATATAAAACATTGTTTTGAGGAATAAAAAAGACAACAAAAAAAAGTATACAGAAGCAGTATTCAGCTGAAATTCAAAAATGCCAACTCGTGATGCTATTTTAAAACAAAAACATTCCGAATATTTCCCATGCAATTTTCACAGTACATAATGTAGGAATTTTAAAATATAGTACAGTTGGAAAAGTAAAAAAAAAAAAAATGGACTATTTTAGAATCTGCGACGCTTGTTAGCACCAAAGTCCGCAGGGCCTTGGCCTGGGCCTCTTGGGAAGCCAGGCTGGCCTCCTCCAGGCATGTTGTTTCCTGCCCCCTGCTGGAGAAAACAAGAAGATGAGTGCAAGATGAGTGACAATGATAAATGAAAGTCTCTTGCCGCTATATATATTTACATGAGACGTAGGTGAAATTATCAAATACATATTTAGTTATCCTATGCCTGTTGGTATGTAAATATATTGTTTGTTATTCTAAAATGTCTGACATTACCAATAAAGGGGTGTTCTCGGCAGGTATGTTGGCAGCTCCTGGGATGGGCCCGCTTGGGTTTCCTTCACCACCACCCATCGAGTTTCTGTTTATTCCTTGACCTACAACAAAACAGCACATCAGCAATACAACACAGTGGAGATGGGCAAAAAAATTTACAAAAAAAAGGTAAATATTGAGCAATATTGTATGCAAAAAATAAAATACTAATTATATATTTTATACTAACGCAACTGCCCAGTTCAAAAGAACACAGAGGAATCTTAGACCATTCCTCCATACAGAATCTGTCCAGATCATTGATATCCTTCGTCTCTGCTTATGGACTGCCTGTTTCAATTCAAACCACAGGTTTTCAATGGATTCAAGTCTGGAGACAGATGGCCATCACAAAATGTAAACTTTTTACATCAAAGATTCACCAGTATATTTTACAGTACTGATTAGGTATTTTCTGCATATAGATTGTATCTGTCTTTTGTGTACTTTCGTTGTGGCATTTTGCACCTGCCCTGTGTTTTGTTGTAGCTGCTTGACAATGAAATTTCCCGCCCGGGGGATCAATAAAGTACCTATCTATCCACTGCTGGTGAGCGTGGCCAAAGACCTATTTTTGTGTTATATGACCATAGCACCAATTCCAATCCGAGTGACAATGCCATTTAGCAAACTCAAGGTCAGATGACATGAAAATAAAGCTCTTTGGCCACGCACACCAATGGTGGGAGAACAATGCATATGCAGAAAATACCTCATCCTACTGTAAAATATTGCGGTGGATCTTTGATGTTATGGGGCTATTTTGCATCTAATGGTCCTAGGGCCCTTGTTAAGGTGTCTTGTTTTCTCCAATCTCATAAAACATTTAGAAAAAAGGCTCAGTGTCATTATCCTCCAAGGGGAGGGTGCTGGAGTATTGAAAGCAGAAGAGCCAATCATTTTGACGCTGATCTTCAAGATTTTCAAAATAATTATTTATTTTACTGTCTTTTTCACTCATCTTTATCAAAGGATCCAATAATTCCAGACCCCACTGTATATACTAGATAACAAGGTGACCACTACCCTTGATAGCTCAGTGAAGATCTGAAAGGTAATGGAAACCTTACCTTGCATGAGCATCCGCATCTCTTGCTCCCGCTAAGAAAAATTATAACACATTAGAAAGGAATTCTTTCAATCAGATAGATTAAACAAAAGACAGCTTAGAATAAGCAACCAAAACATTGCCTGTGTGTGAGTGCCATTGAAGGAATTAACTGTAAAGACCATATTTGGAAGAGGAGTATTTTCTTTTTTTGAAGTAGTACATTTGACAGATGTTGGAATCTGGTCCTTTTTCCAATTGCTTAACCACAAACAATTGCAAAAATGCTTAGAAACATTAAGGCAACTTTCATTTTTGTGTATAGACGAACAATTCGATTTTTTTTGTTTAAATCAGTGTATTTAACCAGCGTCAAATAGCAATGACTCACATTTCCAGGGAAGTTCCCTTTGAAGCCCTCCTGCTGCCGCCTCATCATCTCCTCGCTGTGCATCCTCATCTCCTCCTCCCTCCTGCGACGTTCCTCTTCCTGACGCAGCTCCATCTGCTTCCTCTTCTGCAGCTCCTGGTTATGGAGCTCCTCCATTCTCCTCAGCTCCTCTTGACGCCTCAGCAGGTCTGTAATGAGAGAACACCCTGTTTGTTAGTAACCTAATCAAAAGACCTACACCATATGAATCAATTTCCAACAGGATTGCATTCAAGCGGTGTACGAGACTGACATCTGGGCTAAATCTGGTGGTAGGACACAAATACATTTCTCCACAAGACACCCCGTTTTGTGCTTATTAGTGTCCTTAACCTTGGATTGATAAGGGGTCTGTAGTGGACCCAGACAATACATGCCTTGTCTCATCAGGATAACCTGGTGCTCATGTCTGGCTGCCTCCATCTCTTGTTCCAACTTCTCCTGAGCCTCCTTGATGTTCCTGTCCACTTGCTCATACTGTTGCTTCTCCATCTCCATCAGGGCCTTCCAGCGCATGGCATACTCGTACTCAAATGTCCCTGGCTGAGCAAATCTCGGTGGCTGCTCGCGCTCCCTGGCAGAGAGATTTTACACAAGAAAACCAGCTCAATACGAAACACTTTAATGTCATGGATTGTACCCATTTGGGGCAGCATGGTGTGAGAATGTTCTACGCACAGTTCTGAACCCATACATTTGGAGAAAGTATGCCAAAACCATGATTACTCACTTGTGAAACACTTGGTTTTTGTTCACAATCCTCTCTGGCAGTCCCTCATCTTCATCAAACTGCTCCATTGGCTCAACTGTCACTGGCCTGGGGAATCTGAAAAGCAGAAAACAATCAGCATTACCTCTCCCATTTTGTAAACGTGCATTTGAAACATTACGTTTTTTATTTTAATTTACAGCCGGATACTTACGCAGTCAATAGAAAGGCTCCATCTGCACACCTATCCAGAGCCTTCCTTGCCGCAGGCTTGGCAGTGTATTCCACAATGCCTTTTCCTGTGGGTCTCCCTCTATCATCCACTATAACTATGGCCCTTTCAATCTGGCCAAAGACAGAGAAAGCCTCTTCCAGGAGCTCATTGGAAATGAACTGTGGCAAATTCCTCACAGTTAGAGCAGCACCATGCGTTGCAAATCGCACGCGCAACTGTCTGCCTCTGAATGAGGTGTCGTCAAGCTCGGCTTTAGCAATCTCCGCTACTGTTTTTGTCTCCTGTTGTTAGAGAAGGATCAAATCAGAACATTTACTAAGCAGTCACACATTAATGCTTTCCCATTCACTGTCAATATAACTGACCCAGAAAGCTAAGGCAATTCTTAATCCGGGGGTGATAGTACTTCTAGATCTCTGGAAGGCAGTAGTAACGCACTTGGTCATCCGCTACACTAACTACTTACCAGTCTAATGAATCCAAACCCCCGGTCCTTGTTGATGAAAATCTCAGCTGCCTTGCCATACTTGGAAAACAACTTCTCCACCTCCGCCTCTGTAATACCAGTTGGTAAATTTCCCACAAACAGACGGCTACGCTGAGTGTAAGTCTTCTCTCCAGGTTTCCTGAAGTTTTGTAGATCTATGGTTATCCCTGCATCTAGAGAGAAGCAACATATTAGAATCATCTAATACTGGATAATTTCATTCCAATACAGGGCTCAGGAGTCAATTAACCCAATCTTACTTGGGCTCTCCTGCTCATCTGCATGTTGTCCATTGCTGTTGGCTCCAGGGTTTTTCTGGTTTTCCATCTGGTGTCTAGATGGGCCATGATACTGCTGACCCTGGTTTCCTTGCATCTAATAAAAAAAGTACATCAGTCATTAACAGAGTCACTACATTGATTGTATAGGTAACACAATGGGGCAAAAAAAAAAAAACATGCATGAGGATGCAAGAGATTTCAAAGCCAGAGGAACGTTAAAAGCTAACGTTAAGCTGGCTAGTTAGCCAACTACGTGTTTAGTTATAACGGATCATTTCACACAGTCTAAAACACATTTTGGCTAACGTTTAACAAGCAAATATAAGATGGTAAAGAGTGGCGTTGAGAGCTAACGAAATGCGATACACTACTGTACAGTAACGTTACCGACATTTGAAAAGCCACCTTTGTTTGCTAGCTAGCATAGCTAACTAGTTCAACACGGGCATTGGCAGCTAGCAAACCAAAATCGATTTTTTAACAATCAGTTAATTAACTAACGAATTAAAATGTTTGCTAATTAACTATTAACTACTTATGTGACGCTGGCTAGCAATTTCGTTACCTACCTAAGCTAACGTTAACCATCCTCCTAAGCTAACATACCAAGCTAGCTAGCACAATAGTTTTGTTCCCAGCTAATGTATGCAACATATTGTTAGTTAGGTAATATAAGCAACTTCTCAGATGAAAGCAATATTTTTGCATATTCAACTATTACTTTTTCATACCTTTCCAAAATAAATGTTTTGGGATTGCAACACACGTAGCAGCGAAAATCGCTCTTTACAAAGAACAGAGAATGGATTTCACCAAAAAAAAAAAACCTCTTGATTCCAGTTGAGAAAGCCGATTGGCTGACTGGGAGAAGGGGGATGTAGTGTAGACATGCAGTGATTGGATGAATTCCCGTCAATTATATAGAGAAGAACAAATCTAACAATCTGATTGGTGCATATTCTATTTTGTCAGACATCTGAAAATAATGGCCATAGAAATAGAATGAATAGAACGGCCTTGGAACCTCTAACCTTGGCAATTTGACTGGTAAAATCGCAATTTTTTTATTTTATATTTAACCTTTATTTAACTAGGCAAGTTATTTAAGCTTATTTTCAATGGCGGCCTACACTCGGCCAAACTCAGACGACGCTGGGCTAATTGTACGCCGCCCTATGGGACTCCCAATCACGGCCGGTTGTGATATAGCCTAGATTTGAACACGGGTGTCTGTAGTAACGCCTCTAGCACTGAGATGCAGTGTCTTAGACCGGTGCGCCACTTGGGACCTCAATTGTATTATGATGTAATGTAGAATGTTAATTCAAATTATGTTAACTGGTGTAGGATCGTGCATTTTTATTTAGTTTTTTGATCGTCAGTAGCGTTGAATCAACAAATCACAGCACGTATTGATGGGAACACTTCCTACTTTGCTCCATAGTACCACAGTATGAGTCATAATACCCATAAAACAGTCAAACAGAGAAATGGTTCCATTAATTTTCCCCCAATATTTTTTTATAAACACTTAAAATAAGGGCTATGTTCCATGTAGGCTTATCCTGGCGTGATGTTTTGCACAATAATTGTGCAAAAACTCTTTCGGATAAGGTCACCTTTATTAATATAGTCGTCTGTATTTACCCCCCCCCCCCAAAAAAAATGAAGTGCTAATTAGCCGCTAATGTGGCTATCATACAGAACCACAGCATCTTATCGCAAAGCCTGTTTGCTAGTTGCTAACACGCTGTTTTGGTTAGGTCAAACATCTGTGGTTAGCTAGGTGCTTATGGAAATTAGCTAGATAACCACTGACTAGTTACGTAAAAAGAAAACCAGCATAGGCTAACATAATGATTGTTATCTGTTAGTGAACTAGCCAGGTAGTTAACGGCTTGGTACTCATACTTTCCCCACGTGGTTACACGCCAGCTAGCATTAGCACACCAGGGAAGGGATATTTAGCTAACGTAGGCTAGTTAACTGACTATTCGTGTAGTCAGATTTGCTAGCTAACGTTAGGACGGCACGACGGCAAGGATAGTTGGTTAGCTAGCAAGTCACCACTTAGAAAAGTCTGAATACATGAACGGTGAACTAATGTTAACTAACAAGCTATCTAAATGTCGCCTGGTGGGCTAGCTGGTTAGATAGTTGGCTAGCTAGCTCACAAAGGACATGTGTTTTGTATGGGGAAAACATTGAGCCCACAAGCTCATCATATTATACAATATTGTGTAAAACATTGAATTTGTAGATGCATCGAAATGGACGTTCTGATAGATAGATAGATAGATAGATAGATAGATAGATAGATACTTTATTGATCCCCGATGGGAAATTTCTTAGTCAAGAAGCTACGATAAAACACAGGGCAGGTGCAAAATGCCAGAACGAAAATACACAGATACATGATACATAGAGCGGCAGTATGAAAAAGTATAGAAGTCTGGAGTGCTAAAAGACATTGCATAGTATGGGTGGATGGCTGAATATGTACACTATACATTGTTACAGAGTGTTAGGTGAAAAAAAGAAGAAACATATTGCAAGTTGATATAGATAAATAAAGAATATTTGCATGGTTAACTATAATATTCAGGTCGATGGCAGATAAATACTTGAATGTACAGTTAAGTGAATATTTGCATGGTTACATTAACTGTACAGGTAAATGATAGGAAGAGATACTTAAATAGCTAAATGTGCGTATGATATAATTTAGGGTAATTATAATAATTCCCTTGTAATACAGTCCTTAGTGCAGGGTTTAATTACAGATAAATGCACATATTGCACATTCGATATACTATAAGCAATGAAAAAATATACAACTGACAGGATACTAATATGCAGTCCTGAGTGAATGACTACGTAAGTTCAGTCCAAGAATTACTTGCAATATTGCACGTGATGTGATATAACAACTGTACATGAGTATGTATCCATCTATCCTTTTCCCCATGTTTTAGACATGAGGTGGAACATCAGGCTCAACCCACGAGAAGCAGTGCATGATAAATGCCACCCTCAGCAAAGAGATCTGCTGGAAGTGATGTACTCCGTCTATGGGGGTAAGACATCATTTAAACATCACAGATATAAATTCACACTGTGCCCATGATAAAATGCAATGTGAATTGTGTTGTACTACTGAATGAAACAATGAAGAGATGCACTCAGACCAGCCTTTTTGATTTAGCTTTCGTCAACTACATTACTTTAGCTGGCTGCTTTTGAGAAAAAAAAACGTGTATAACATAACCTATTCTGGAAGCCTAGTGTGTATATGAACTATGTGGAATATTTTTTTGACCATTGGCTTCCCTGAAAACAGGTACTGACAGAAGGCACGACAAGAACGCTGATCCAGAGCCACATGCCTTTCAATGCATGACTTTGAACACCTTGAAATGTATTTGTTGTAAGAAATGTGCAATATAAATAGTTTGATTTGATTGATTACATTACTTACAGTGCCTTGCAAAAGTATTCATCCCCCTTGGCGTTTTTTCATAATTTGTTGCATTACAACCTGTAATTTAAATAGATTTTTAAACCTCCACAGCTGAGATTGGAGTATCTGTCCATAGGACCACTTTAAGCCGTACACTCCACAGAGCTGGGCTTTACGGAAGAGTGGCCAGAAAAAATCTATTGCTTAATGAAAAAAATAGCAAACACGTTTGGTGTTCGCCAAAAGGCATGTGGGAGACTCCCCAAACTCTGGTCAGATGAGACTAAAATTGAGCTTTTTGGCCATCAAGGAAAATGCTATGTCTGGCGCAAACCCAATACCTCTCATCACCCAGAGGACATCATCCACAGTGAAGCATGGTGGTGGCAGAATCATGCTGTGGGGATGTTTTTCCATCTGCAGGGACTGGGAAAATGGTCAGAATTGAAGGAATGATGGATGGCGCTAAATACAGGGAAATTATTGAAGGAAACCTATTTCAGTCTTCCAGAGATTTGAGACTGGGATAGAGGTTCACCTTCCAACAGGACAATGACCCTAAGCATACTGCTAAAGCAACACTCAAGTGGTTTAAGGGGAAATATTTAAATGTCTCGGAATGGCCTAGTCAAAGTCCAGACCTCAACCCAATTGAGAATCTGTGGTATGACTTAAAGATAGATGTACACCAGTGGAACCCATCCAACTGTGATACAGCCTGGAATCAAACCAGGGTCTGTAGTGACGCCTCTTGCACTGAGATGCAGTGCCTTAGACTGCTGTGCCACTCGGGAGCCCATTTAGGTTAGTATTGTGGAGTAACTACAATGTTGTTGATCCATCCTCAGTTTTCTCCTATCACAGCCATTAAACTCTGTAACTGTTTTAAAGTAACAATTGACCTCATGTTGAAATCCCTGAGCGGTTTCCTTCCTCTCCGGCAACTGAGTTAGGAAGGACGCCTGTATCTTTGTAGTGACTGGGTGTATTAATACACCGTCCAAAGTGTAATTAAAAACTTCACCATGCTCAAAGGGATAATCAATGTCTGCCTTTTATTTTATTTTTACCCATATATCAATAGGTGCCTTTCTTTGCGAGGCATTGGAAAACCTCCCTGGTCTTTGTGGTTGAATCTGTCTTTGAAATTCACTGCTCGACTGAGGGACCTTACAGATAATTGTATGTGTTGGGTATTAAAACATCATGTTGAACACTATTATTGCAACTTATGCCTGATGATAATGATTAATGTAATTTACTACAAATCCACTTTAAAAGTCTTCATAATGATAATTGAAATACCCATGAAGTTGTTCATTTTTATTGATCATGCATGAAACGAGAACTTCACCCTGGGTCTCTTTCTGTAAGCTTGTCTCAACCAAAATCTATTCAAACTGACACCACCGAATCACACAGAGGCACATGGTCCTCCTAAAATGAAGATGTGCCATCAGGGTTGGAAAATTGTGTGAAATAGTATTGTAGTCAGTGGGGGAAAATAATAATTTATCAAGACCTTCATAAAATAATGAAGGTCTTGACTTCATTACAGGCAGCAAACTAACAGTTTAAAAACATGGAAAGTCGAGACAGTCATGGAAACCTTGAGAACATGTCTGGGTTCTGACAGAGGAAAGCTGGAAACCAAGGCCACTGACTGGCCTAGTCATTTTGTAATGCTATACTTAAATGTTGCCTGACGACTCATCCTGATTACATCAGTCTGAACCTGCTATTCTAGAAGTCCTTTGTCCTGACGTCAAAATGATGTGATTCATGTAGATGTGTTTGCATTCGAGAAGTCGTCCGGGAGGAAGCAAATCAAGACTCATCAAATAAAAATAAAATAAAATTGTATTCGTCACATACACGTGTTTAGAAGATGTTATTGCGGGTGTAGCGAAATGCTTGTGCTTCTAGCTCCGACAGTGCAGTAATATCTAACAAGTAATATCTAACAGTTTCACAACATATACCCAAATACACATAAATCTAAGTAAGGAATGGAATAAGAATATATACATATACAGTTGAAGTCAGAAGTTTACATACACTTAGGTTGAAATCATTAAAACTCTTGTTTTTCAACCACTCCACAGATTTCATGTTAATAAAATATAGTTTTGGCAAGTTGGTTAGGACATCTACAGTCGTGGCCAAAAGTTTTGAGAATGACACAAGTATTGGTCTCCACAAAGTTTGCTGCTTCAGTGTTCTTAGATCTTTATGTCAGTAGTTACTATGGTACACTGAAGTATAATTACAAGTATTCCATAAGTGTCAAAGGCTTTCATTGACAATGACATTCAGTTTATGCAAAGAGTCAATATTTGCAGTGTTGACCCTTCTTTTTCAAGACCTCTGCAATCCGCCCTGGCATGCTGTCAATTAACTTCTGGGCCAGCCACATCCTGACTGATGGCAGGCCATTCTTGCATAATCAATGCTTGGAGTTTGTCAGAAGTTGTGGGTTTTTGTTTGTCAACCTGCCTCTTGAGGATCGACCACAAGTTCTAAATGTGATTAAGGTCTGGGGAGTTTCCTGGCCACGGACCCAAAATGTCGATGTTTTGTTCCCCGAGCCATTTGGTAATCACTTTTGCCTTATGGCAAGGTGCTCCATCATGCTGGAAAAGGCACTGGTCGTCACCAAACTGTTCTTGGATGGTTGGGAGAAGTTGCTCTCGGAGGATGTGTTGGTACCATTCTTTATTCATGGCTGTGTTGTGAGTGAGCCCACTCCCTTGGCTGAGAAGCAACCCCACACATGAATGGTCTCAGGATGCTTTGCTGTTGGCATGACACAGGACTGATGGTAGCGCTCACCTTGTCTTCTCCGGACAAGGTGTTTTCCGGATGGCCCAAACAATCGGAAAGGGGATTCATCAGAGAAAATGACTCTACCCCAGTCCTCAGCAGTCCAATCCCTGTACCTTTTGCAGAATATCAGTCTTTTTCCTGGAGAGAAGTGGCTTCTTTGCTGCCCTTCTTGACACCAGGCCATCCTCCAAAAGTCTTCGCCTCACTGTGCGTGCAGATGCACTCACACCTGCCTGCTGCCATTCCTGAGCAAGCTCTGCACTGGTATTTCACTTATAATTCACTATATCACAATTCCAGTGGGTCAGAAGTTTACATACACTAAGTTGACTGTGCCTTTAAACAGCTTGACAAATTCCAGAAAATTATGTAATGGCTTTAGAAGCTTCAGATAGGCTAATTGACATCATTTGAGTCAATTGGAGGTTTGCATGTGGATGTATTTCAAGGCCTACCTTCAAACTCAGTGCCTCTCGACATCAGGGGAAAATCAATAGACAATCAGCCAAGACCACCCAAACAATTGTAGACCTCCACAAGTCTGGTTCATCCTTGGGAGCAATTTCCAAATGCCTGAAGGTACCACGTTCATCTGTACAACCAATAGTACGCAAGTATAAACACCATGGGACCATGCAGCCGTCATAATGCTCAGGAAGGAGACGCGTTCTGTCTCCTAGAGACTTTGGTGCGAAAAGTGAAAATCAATCCCAGAACAACAGCAAAGGACCTTGTGAAGATGCTGGAGGAAACAGGTACAAGAGTATCTATATCCACAGTAAAACGTGTCCTATATCGACATAACCTGAAAGGCCACTCAGCAAGGAAGAAGCCACTGCTCCAAAACCGCCATAAAAAAGCCAGACTATGGTTTGCAACTGCACATGGGGACAAAGATTGTACTTTTTGGAGAAAAGTCCTCTGGTCTGATGAAACAAAAATATAACTGTTTGGCCATAATGATCATCGTTATGTTTGGAGGAAAAAGGGGGAGGCTTGCAAGCCGAAGAACACCATTCTAACCGTGAAGCACGGGGGTGGCATCATCATGTTGTGGGGAGGGACTGGTGCACTTCACAAAATAGATGGCATCACGAGGAAGTAAAATTATGTGGATGCATTGAAGCAACATCACAAGACATCAGTAAGGAAGTTAAAGCTTGGTCGCAAATCGGTCTTCCAAATGGACAATGACCCCAAGCATACTTAAGTTGTGGCAAAATGGCTTAAGGACAACAAAGCCAAGTTATTGGAGTGGCCATCACAAAGCCCTGACCTCAATCCTTTAGAAAATGTGTGGGCAGAACTGAAACAGCCTGTGCGAGCAAGGAGGCCTACAAACCTGACTCAATTACACCAGTTCTGTCAGGAGGAATGGGCCAAAATTCACCCAACTTATTGTGGGAAGCTTGTGGAAGGCTACTCGAAACGTTTGACCCAAGTTAAACAATTTAAAGGCAATGCTACCAAATACTCATTGAGTGTATGTAAACTTCTGACCCACTGGGAATGTGATGAAAGAAATAAAAGCTGAAATAAATCACTACTATTATTCTGACATTTCACATTCTTAAAATAAAGTGGTGATCCTAACTGACCTAAGACAGGGACTTTTTACTAGGATTAAATGTCAGTAATTGTGAAAAACTGAGTTTAAATGTATTTGGGTAAGGTGTATGAAAACTTCCGACTTCAACTGTATGTCAGAGCGGCATTGGGCTAAGATACACTGGCATAGTATAGAATACAGTTTATACATACGAGATGAGTAATGCAAGATATGGAAACATTATTAAAGTGGCTTGTGTTTTATTTCCTTAAAGTGGCCAGTGATTTCCAATCAATGTCTATAGGCAGTCACCTCTGATGTGCAAGTGATGGCTATTTAACAGTCTGTTGGCCTTGAGATAGAAGCTGTTTTTCAGTCTCTCGGTCCCAGCTTTGATGCCCCTGTACTGACCTCGCCTTCTGGATGATAGCGGGGTGAACAGGCTGTGGCTCGGGTGGTTGATGTCCTTGATGATCTTTTTGGCCTTCCTATGACATCGGGTGCTGTAGGTGTGCTGTAGGAGGGTGGGAAGTTTGCCCCCGGTAATGCGTTGGGCAGACCGCTTTGCGGTTGTGGGCAGTGCAGTTGTCGTACCATGCGGTGATACAGCCCGACAGGATGCTCTCAATTGTGCATCTGTAAAAGTTAAAGTGTGCATCTGTATAGTTTAAGCCAAATTTCTTTAGCCTCCTGAGGTTGAAGAGGCGCTGTTGCGCCTTCTTCACCACAATGTCTGTGTGGGAGGACCATTTCGGTTTGTCAGTGATCTTGGAACTTGAAGCTTTCCATCTTCTCCACTGCGGTCCCATCAATGTGGATAGGGGGGTGCTCCCTCTGCTGTTTCCTGAAGTCCACGATTATCTCCTTAGTTTTGTTGACGTTGAGTGGAGTTTATTTTCCTGGCACCACACTCCCATAGCTCTCACCTCCTCCCTGTAGGTTGTCTCATCATTGTGGGTTATCAGGCCTACTACTGTTGTGTCGTCTGCTAACTTGATGATTGAGTTGGAGGCGTGCTTGGCCATGCAGTCATGGGTGAACAGGGAGTACAGGAGGGGGCTGAGCACGCACCCTTGTGGGGCCCCAGTGTTGAGAATCAGCGAAGAGGAGATGTTGTTTCCTACCTTCACCACCTGGGGGCGACCCGTCAGGAAGTCCAGGACCCAGTTGCACAGGGCGGGGTTCAGACCCAGGGCCTCAAGCTTGATGATGAGCTTGGAGGGTACTATGGTGTTGAATGCTGAGCTATAGTCAATGAACAGCATTCTTATTGTCTCTTATCCATATGGATTAGGGCAGTGTGTAATGTGGTGGCGATTGCATCATCTGTGGATCTATTGGGGCGGTAAGCAAATTGAAGTGGGTCTAGGGTGGCAGGTAAGGTGGAGGTGATATGATCCTTGACTAGTCTCTCAAAGCACTTCCTGATGACAGAGGTGAGTTCTACGGGGCGATAGTCATTTAGTCCAGTTACCTTTGCTTTCTTAGGTACAGGAACAATGGTGGCCATCTTGAAGCATGTGGGGACAACAGACTGGGATAGGGAGAGATTGAATATATCTGTAAACACAACAGCTAGCTGATCTGCGCATGCTCTGAGGACGCTGCTAGGGATACCATCCGGGCCGGCAGCTTTGCGAGGGTTAACACGCTTAATCGTCTTACTCACTCCGGCAACGGAGAAGGAGAGACCACAGTCCTTGGTAGCACTGTATTATCCTCATCGTGGAGAGGAAATGTTAGTGGGCGTGACGTTTGTCCGGAGAGATATGGATGTGTAGCCGGGCAAACTTAAATGCCCAATGATTAAGAAATCTAACCATTCTCTCAAAGAAAAACTAGCATTATACCTCACCTTTTAGTCGGGCTGAATTTACATAAAACTTTTATATCAATGTCATAAGTAGCACCAACTAGTCCTCAGCAGGACAGTGACAGCCATGTGTTTCAGGTCATGATTGAAGTTGCGTAACTGTCCCAGTGAATTTAAGGAAAGATGGAAATATTTTTCCTTGGAACAGACAACCAATTACGCCAGCACATTCCTCGTATAAATATGGCTCTTTTTCAGCCTGTTTTCAAACTGGAATTCATGTCTGTCTCAATCCCCAACGGTTCTGTTAGATCTAGTTGAGGCAGATAGAGATCTGTTAGGCAGATAGAGATCCATTCTCAAGATACATTGTTTCCTTGTTTTAACATGATCTACATACTAATATATTGTAAAGAAACTAAAGTCTCTTAAATGTTATATAAATGAAAATACAATTTACATAAAAATACTGTACATTTAATATATTTTTAAGAAAAGATCACATACTGTATGTACTGTGTTAGTTTTGTAGGGAGGTCATGACCGGCTGTATTTCTGTTTATTATCCCCTCTCTGACTCACCATGATGGCATATCCTTAAACTGCAAGGTCTATAAGGTAAATGGGAGTTGTGTAACACAGTTTATTTCATTTACTTTTTATTGCTCCATGAATCCTGGTCAACTAATGACGAAACAAGATGTACCATGATGACTACGGTGGTGTGAGGTGTACATTGTTAATAAGGAAGTGCATCATTTATGCGACTGCTACTGTAGGATACTATGACAACCTCTAATACATGTCTAAGTGCAGGCATATAGTGATGTTTTTGTGTGTTAAACTTGAGGTTTTATGCTGTAACTCAGAGCTGAAATTTGAAGTCTAATGAAAATACATCTGCTGAAAGGTGTCTGTGGCAAAAAATGCCTTAGTCTGGCGGTATGACTTCATACAGCATTTTTAGCCGCAGACACCTTTTCCGCTAATGTATTTTCAAGCATACAGGAATCAGCGCATACTTTATTCAGCAATCCTCTAATCATTACACTATTGGATGATTATATGGTCAATTAGTGGTGAACCTTTTATAATTAAAGCCACTGCAGCAGTATCTTTGTACACTGCCTTTAATTATGAAGGTTCACCACTTTGCAGCATTTTAGAGCATCATCTAGTAATAACCCTAAAACAACATTTTCCAATTCATAAGCTTAGAATGTTCTGTATGTGATCTAATGTAGTGGTGACCAGTCACAGTACAGCCAGGGAAGACCACAAGTGTTAAGTAATGGCTGGGAGGAATCTATTGCTCTCTTCTTCTGAAATAGAATGAAGTTGCCATGGACACACATGGAACTAATATCCTGTAAGGTTATTGTGCAATGTAACTAATGGTGATTCACCAAAGAGCAGTGATTTCCATAAAGATTGTGCCATGATCAGAATTTCAAATCAATTCACTTCAGGTAAAAGCTGTTCTGGAGCGCATGTGTAACAGCAAGGACTCCTCCTCTGAATCTTTTTACTTGCGTAACCCCGGTTCTCTGATAATGAGTGGGATATGTGGGAACTCCTTCAAGACTGTTGAAAAATCGGTGAAGCTGGTTGAGAGAATGCCAAGAGTGTGCAAAGCTGTCATCAAGGCAAAGTGTGGCTACTTTGAATAATCTCAAATATAAAATATATTTAGCCAGAAAAAGCCATATCTCAGACTGGCCGATAAAAATAAAAGTAATACAGACACTGGACAGAGTAAGATATGGCTTTTTCTTTGCAACTCTGCCTAGAAGGCCAGCATCCCGGAGTCGCCTCTTCACTGTTGACGTTGTGACTGGTGTTTTGCGGGTACTATTTAATGAAGCTGCCAGTTGAGGAATTGTAAGGCGTCTGACAATCTAATGTATTTGTAATCTTGCTCAGTTGTGCACCGGGGCCTCCCACCCCTCTTTCTATTCTGGTTAGAGCCAGTTTGCGCTGTTCTGTGAAGGGAGTAGTACACAGCGTTGTACGAGATCTTCAGTTTCTTGGCAATTTCTCGCATGGAATAGCCTTCATTTCACAGAACAAGAATAGACTGACGAGTTTCTGAAGGAAGTTATTTGTTTCTGGCCATTTTGAGCCTGTAATCGAACCCACAAATGCTGATGCTCCAGATACTCAACTAGTCTAAAGAAGGCCAGTTTTCAGTTGTGCTAACATAATTGCAAAAAGTTTTTCTAATGATCCATTTGCATTTTAAAATGATAAACTTGGATTAGCTAACACAACGTGCCATTGGAACACAGTAGTGATGGTTGCTGATAATGGGCCTCTATACGCTTATGTAGATATTCCATTAAAAATCAGCCGTTTACAGCTACAATAGTCATTTACAACATTAACAATGTCTATACTGTATTTATGATCAATTTGATGTTATTTTTATGGACACAAAATGTGCTTTTCTTTCAAAAACAAGGAAATGTCTAAGTGATCCCAAACTTTTGAATGGTAGTGTATATATAAACAAAGATATTAAAATGGTTACATGCATTTGTTAAGGAATTGCACCATCCCTCAGTGCTCCTGAAATGCAGTGGTGTTACCGAGCACGCTGTGATGCAGACCCAGAGAGAAAGTACCTTGAGAAAAAGAGACGGAGATGGCAGAGAGACCGAGAGACATGGAAAAAGAGGAGATTAGCGGATGTCCGTGAGAGAGAGAAGTGTGTTCTAAGGAAAAAATGTAATGAAGAAAAGGCCAGAGCAACAGCCAGGGCATATTTTAACCCTCCCCCCACACCTCCCCCACTTCCTGAACATTGCCTAATGCCAGGGCCCTCAAGGTTAGAGAAAGCATGAAATTGGGCCCTTTGATGCTTTATTAGTAAGGCTCTATTTGAGTTGTGTTCACAACAGTACACAGTATTTGTGCTCTAGTCTATATTACTAAACGTACCCATGCTATTACTATGTTTCTTTGTTTGATTCATTTGTTTATTGATTGATTCATTGGATAACTGATTGGTCGATTGATTTTCTGATTACAATACTAATAGTGCTTACTGTGTTTTAGACAACAAGGTCAAAGAAAGACCAACGATACAAAGAAAGGGTTCATGAAAGAGATCAAGAAACTTCAAGCCACCTTGGAAAAAGAGGAAAGGAAAAAGTTTAAATACAAGAAGAGATTCCATCGCAATAAGAGAAACTCAATCTCCTCGCTCAAATGTGAATGCCATGCTCATCCTGTCCATCCAAGAACACTCATCATTGGTCGAAGACATTAGAACTGAATATCGCAACACCAGAAAACAAAAGGAGAGGCAGAGAATTGCAAGAGTAACTTTTGGGAACATAGTGAAGACGTACAGACTGCAAAGGCTCGTCCAGACTACTCTAGGTTTTTCAAATAAGAGGGCTGGATTGAGATCTTTGTACCTTTGTGTGGACGTAGAGAAACTGGGCAACTGCTGAATCCAAGAAGAGAGTGAAATCCTTCTTTGAGGGATCATGTGAGTCGCATGACTACAGGGAGAAAACAAACTGTCACGCGAAACAAAAAGAAGATGCAACAAAGGTTGCTGACAGACACAATGAAGAATCTACACAGGAAGTTCCTGTCAGAAAGTCAAGCCTCGATCTCCTACTCTTTCTTTTACACCTTTAGGACATGGGTGGTGGCACCCACAGAAGCTGACTGTGAGATGTACCAATGTAATTAATGTTTTATTTAACCCTTTATTTAACTAGGCAAGTCAGTTAAGAACAAATTCTTATTTACGGCCTACCCTGGCCAAACCCTACCCTAACCCGGGCGACACTGTGCCAATTGTGCGCCTGTAAAGCCCAGTCATTTCCAGGACAGGCTCTTCAAATTCAGGCACCACCTTTTAAACATCAGATGGCAGTTTGCAGTGTACAGAGAGCTGAGGGAGAGTCTCAAACACAACGAGTGTTTGATCCATGCGGACTTCAGCGAGAATTACTCCTGCAAATACTTAATGGATGTCCAGTCGGTTCATTTAGGAGGATCGCATCAGCAGGCGACCCTCCAAACTGGAGTATTATATGCAGGAGCACAGCCTTCACCCATTGCCTTCTGCGCCATCTCCCCATCAAGAAGGCATGACCCGCCAGCAATCTGGGCACACCTTGATCCAGTTCTGGAGATGGTTATGGAGAGGTACCCATAAGTAAACCGGCAGCACTTCTTCAGCGACGGGCCAGCAAGCCCGAATAAACAAAAGGGAAACTTCTTCCTCTTTTTGACTGAACTTTTCAAGCGAGGCTTCCCTGACATAAAATAGAATTCCTTTGAAGCCAGCCATGGCAAAGGGGCTCCAGATGGTGTTGGCAGGACCCTGAAGAGATCAGCCGACAGGCTAGTGCGCCTAGGAGAAGACATTCCAGATGCTGAGGTACTGTTCAACCAGCGGAAAAGTCTGGAATCATCAGTAGAGCTGTTCTTTGTCACTGAGTGACAGTGTTGACACAAAGGTGCAGGAAATGCTTGAGGTAGGTATGCGCGCGTAGAAACACACAGAGCTGCTTTTTTGCATGTCAATTGTGTGAGTAGGGGAATGTTTTCAAAGCTTTTCTAATCTCAATATATTGTCTCTTCTCTTCCCAGGTAACCCATCTAACAGCATCAAGTGATATGATGCATCAAGTGATGTGTGTTGCCAGGTCACATCAAATACAGAGGCAAAACATGTCTCTACCAAAGAGATGAGGGGGTCATAGAGTCCCTGCTTTCAGTTCAAAGAAGCAACTAAGATCAACTCTAGAAGCTGCTGAGGCTCCAAGGTCAACTCTAGAAGCTGCTGAGGCTCCAAGATCAACTCTAGAAGCTGCTGAGGCTCCAAGATCAACTGTAGAAGCTGCTGAGTCTCCAAGATCTGTGTCCACCATTGAAACCCTGTGGCGACCAGAGGCCATTCACTCTAATAAAAGGTCTGTACAAATTGAAAAGTCTACTTGGAGGGACTTGCAATATGTTGAGGGATGGATGGATGGAGTGGAGAGGAGGCGAGAGAGGGGTGAAGTGGGAAGAGTTTTGGAAGTGAGTGAAGTAAAGGAGGTGAGAGGGAAGAAGAGTAGGGGGGGGGGCACTTTTTAAAGGTTTTATCCTTATATGTATGACATTTTATAAATGCTGTTAACCTTTTGAATAACCATTTTATTAAGCTTGAACCATGACCCCAGAATGTTAGGTGCAAAATGAGTAGGGCTGTTTATCATAAAATGCTTCATTAGTATTATTAAACTTGAAGTAATAGTGATTTTCAAATACAATCCAATTATTTTACATCTGCTACTGTGCTGTGAAAAAGTATTTGTCCACTTTCAGATTTTCTCTATTTTTGCATATTTTTGACTATTCTGTCCATATAACATTCTTTCAAGAGTCTTGATGATCATACAGGTGCTTCCAGTTGCTTTTTGGCAAACTTAAGTCAACGTTTTGGATGAGATGGGTCGCATTATGTCTGGCGAAAATCAAACACTGCATTCCACACTAAGAACCTCATACCAACGGTCAAGCATGCTGGTGGTAGTGTGATGCTTTGCTGCCTCAGGACCTGGGCGACTTGCCTTAATAGAAGGAACCATGAATTCTGCTCCGTATCTGAGAATTCTACAGAAGAATGTCAGGCCATCCGTCTGTGAGCTGAAGCTGAAGCGCAGCTGGGTCATGCAGAAAGACCGTGATCCAAAACACACAATCAATCCTACATGAAAATAGTTAAAGTTTTGGAATGGCCCAGTTAAAGTCCAGACCTAATCCCAACTGAGATGTTGTGGCAGGACTTGAAACGAGCAGTTCATGCTTGAAAACTCACAAATGTTGCTGAGTTAAAATAGTTCTGCATGCAACATTGGGCCAAAATTCCTTCACAGCGTTGTGAGAGACTGATCAACAACTACAGGAAGCATTTGGTTGCAGTCATTGCAGCTAAAGGTGGCACAACCAGTTAGAGTTTCACACAGGGTAATTGGGTGTTGCATAATTTGTTAATATAATAAATGCAATATTTTTGTTGTTTGTAAACTCAGGTATCTAATATTAGGTTTTGGTTGAAGATCTGTTAATTCAGTATAAAAAATAAGCAAACAACAATATCCCAAGTGGCGCAGTGGTCTAAGGCACTGCATCGCAGTGCAAGCTGGAGCCATGAGGCGACGCACAATTGGCCCAGCGTCGTCCGACGCTGGCAAAGTCTACAAAACTTAGTCCACTCTGTTCATAAAAGATTCTAGATTTGGGAACAGAAAATTGTATTGAAGTCAAATGTTACATAGATGAGAAAATTAGCAGAATGTTAAAAATCCATCTCATTCCATCCATCCACTGCCGGCCACTGGGCTTCCTCTCACTACCATATTTGGTAGTGAGTGGAAACTCCAAGTGGATGCTTCACATTTATACATGAGGTGAAATATCTGTCTTATTGTTATATCTGTGGTGGTACTTCATAAGGAGTGCGGTTCCCCACTATTTGCCACGCTTCCTGCCTGTCTGACATTGAGTGATTGGATTTTCCTGTGACTCCGCCCCCGAAGGCGTGTCCTCCACAGTGAGAGAGCTGAAGGAGCATTTGTCACAAAGCTTGAAAGTATGCTGGTAAATAAGATTACACACCATCGCTTATCAGATGCAAAGGTGAAAATATCTCACACATAGGTAATCACAATGTTGATGTACATTTAAATCCCTTATGTGAATTTAATTTGTAAGTATGATAGACTATGGCACAAATTCAGTTCTCTGTGAATGTGTTTTCTACCTGTGAATGTACATTTTGAAATCATGATGTCATGTGGATGTTAGATATTTTAATATTTCAGTGAAATTCTCATAGCATTTCTAAATCATTCGAAATACAAAAGTTATACGTATTTTCAATAATGTAAATTGCACTGAGTTGGGTTTGATTTCTTGACGAAAAAAATCATAATTTTCCAATGATCATGTCAGCCACCAGATGGCAATACTGTGGCCTTTGTCTGTCCTGTCCGAGGGACGGTAAAAGTCCTGGATGACCCAGTTAAACCCACCTGTTTAATCCAATTATAGTGGGCAATTTTTAACTCTAGGCTAGTAGGCTATTTGCACCTTGTGCCAATAGGCCAATGGTAAGGCTTAATAGATATTGACATAATAAATCAGTCAGGATTGTGACGCAATATCACAGTCCTTTCAGCGATGGGAGCAAGTAGTAGTAGCCCTTCAATTGATTAATTAATGGTTGTTGTGTAACCAAATAGGTTTGCTGAGGACACGTCATACAACTTTGTCCTGACACCAAAAAGGCCGTGCACGTGATGCATGTTGAATAAATGGGAAACTTTTGCAAAGTCCAAACCTGGGAAATGCGGTGCTTGCCCTCCTGTAGCAGCAGCAGTTTGCCTCGGTCAATAGCCTAGTATGCATGAATTGTCTGATGCCACGTTCTTGGAACTAGGAAACTCAGACATTCCCGACTTGCTAACTGATTGTAGTTAATCACTTGCCGCATTCAACAATTTTAGCAAATCGTTAATTTCCGAGTTTCCTACTTCCAATTACCACGTGAACGAATAAATATTGAATGGCCGTGTTCGAGAGCGTCAAAACGACTGCTGCCGACTGACTGATCTACAAATCGTCTTGCATCATAAATAAAGACCCATTACTTTTTGTAGATCAATTAGTCACAATTGACCCATGATACGGTTTTGATCCTCTCGAAAAAGGCCAATTTTGTCCATCATTTTACGTGATGACATTGATTCGATTATCTGGCCCGGGTTACCCGGGGGGATGAAAAGTGACTGCGTTTGTTTTGGAACCAGCCAGGTAACCCCTTCAAAACCCACATATCGGCTCAAAACAAAAGTGATGTAGCCTAGGCTAGATTAAGCACGTGTTAATATGAGTAGTATTATGTGTTTTCACATGCAAAATGTATTGCTTTTAAAACGATTTATCTGCCTTCCCAATGAAAACTAGTTAGAAAATTCAACATATATATGACGGAAAAGAGGCGTTGTATTTTTCTGGACGACGCACCATGCTGCTTTATTGACAACGTGACCGAGCGGCGCGAGAGCAGATTAGTCTACTGTTCGTTTGAGAAGGACGCTCCTCCCACATTGAACTGAGCGTCACTTGCGGTGCTGGGTCCTCCCCTCTCCGACTGGAGCGAATCCGGATACAGCGGGCTTGATTTGGTCACTCCCTGTAACTCCTTTTAAGGTGCGACGATGGCTGATGATGTCAATTGTGAGGTGAGTGTGGGTTGGAAAATGAATATCAGCGCAGAAAACACTTCGATGTCTTGGCCACAGAAATGGTGCCAGTTACGTAACACTATTTCATGCAAATAAGAGCCGTGTAAAAGCCGTTTTGTATTTCACGGATGCGCCTTTCACATTGGAATCGTCCCCTCTTTACTGCTTCACATTAGGTAAGTTCATGCATGACTTTTACTCACTTACGGCAAGTTCAAGAGTAACCTACATTTAGTGGAGTTAGTGACATCTGGCTACGCTTCATCAACAGTTGAAGTTCCACTGCTGTGTCTGAATAATAGTCTACCGGTATGTTGCGTATAAATGTTAAGCCTATGTTTTTTTAGTGGTGCATTTGTCCGAAAGGAACCTCCAGGTGATTTCATTATTTCTATAAGGTGACCTAACTTGACAGGCTACTACACCAAGTGATTATTATTTAATTTGATCATCCAGTATTTAGGAATCTGCACGTTTTAGATGTGTTGATTGTTGAATAGCCTGTAGCATACTTGGAAATATAGTTGGCGCCATCCTATACTATGTGAGACAGACAGAGAATTGGTTTTGGTCCTATATCAAGATCCGTTATTCTGAAAGGTTGACAGTGAGCACACAGTCAGCAGAGCAGGCGTAACACACATCTAAGTTATGTAGGTTAATCACTAAAATAGACATTTTGTCTTATGTAACTCATGACTCAAGAAAAAGCATGAGCCGGTTGCAGTGACGTCATGCCCCATATTTATTTATTAAAAAACGATCTAACCCATGCTGCGCAGGTATTCTGCGCTTCCGCGGATAATAATCACAACGAAAGCTGTTCAACCATATAGAGGCCTTTGATTGCGTGGTATGATTGATGATGGTGGTGGTGATGATTGGGCCTCACCTCCACAGACCTCCATCCTCAATTTCTTGAATATCAGACTCTCTTAAATAGGACAGCCTTAGTTCATATAAGGCAACCTTAGGAAACAATGTCCTACATTTAAATTAAAGTAGCCTACAATATAGCAGAGCAGAATTGGATAGAACACTTTCTAATCCCATGAGGATGTTATTTTGTACAGGTTAGACTACACTAGCAACTCAGCAGGAGTTACAGTCACAAAGGCCTACATAGGACAGACGGTGTCACACAATACAAAGCACAGGTAACAGTACATCAGACAAAAATATGCTCTTCAGATCATTTGTTTTGTAAAATAATACTACTAAAATGGCTTTTTGTGACTAGTATATGGGAGTCTTCTTATGAGGCAATCAAATACATGCATTATGCCCTTTCTTCGATAAAGGATTATTTAAAAAAAACATTTTGGCTGCATGGGTATGGATAGTGTTGTATTTTGAGACAGGCTTGAATAAGCTAAGTAGCAAATAGGCAGAGGGTAGCATAAATAATGTCTGATTCTCTGTAATAACAGTATGGGAATAATAATTAACTTTATTTTGTAAAGTGGTTTCTTGCATCAAACAACACATTTTCAGTCACCTCCTTGTCTGAAGGACCAGTTGATTAACAGGTTCATGTCAAGTCCTGCATATTTTTTTCAAAAATGTCATGGAATGTAGGCCTACATTGAACACCACACATTGGCTGCTACTGTAGGCTGAATGATAGAACAGCTATTTCCATGTAAACATTTTATGGGATGAATTTTCTCCATTGTTTTTGATGGTAGGCCACTCTGATAGGCCACATTATGATCAAATAGCCACAGCAGCCTACTTGGCCACTGTTATAACTGTACTGTAATTTAAAGTGGGTACAGCCTCAGTGTTCACAGTAAACACACTCCAGAAGTTGCACAGAATTTTCACAACGTTCAAGTTTGCACTCAGCAGTCCTGAAATTTGCTGGTTGGCCAACATTCTTTGAGGGAACATGGATTGTTAGCCTATGTTTTACTCATGCTAATCTGGTCTGTGATGTGGGTGCTTCCATGTGGTCAGGCTTGTGTAAGCCACAGTGAGGTGAGGTGAAGTAATGGTGGTGAGGTAAGGGTATTTTACTGAGCCAACCTGCTAAGAGCTATACTTTTAACTCAAGAGATACGCTGTCTGCCCTCTACTGGCTGCCCCTTTCTATCTGTTTTTCCCTGTGTTTCACCCTCTTACCATCTAATTCCTTTTTTATGGATACCACTGCCCTTTCAGTCTGATTGTTTGGCTCTACTATGAGGTCTTCCTTGCAAAGCTGTGCCATGGCAGTAGAATAGCGGGTCGGTTCAAGGCCTGGTTATAAAGGTTGAAAGTAAACAACAAGCCTTAATTTGAGTTTATCACTAAAGTAGATGCAGTGAGCTTTGTTAAGGTGATGCTATAACCTTTGCTTTCACATACACTCATTGGCATTCTTTTTCTTATCGCAAGTGCGTTCAGAAAGGAAATGGGGGTCTCTGACCCCTCCTTATGATGTAGAGGGTTTTCACGTCTCTGTCTGAAAAAATGCTGGGGAAATCCATCCCCTTTTTGACAGCACCCCCTTTGATTTGAACGAAACCTTCCATACATACAGTGCCTTCGAAAAGTATTCAGACCCCTTGACTTTTTTCCACATTTTGTTACGTTACAGCCATATTTTTTCCCCGCATCAATCTACACACAATAGCCCATAATGACAAAGCAAAAACAGCTTTTTAGAAATGTTTGTTAATTTAATACAAATAAAAAACAGAAATATCACATTTAATAACCTTCAATGCTGCAGAAATGTTTTGGTATCCTTCCCCAGATCTGTGCCTCGACACAATCCTGTCTCGGAGCTCTACGGACAACTCCTTTGACCTCATGGCTTGGTTTTAGCCAGGTGTGTGCCTTTCCAAATCATGTCCAATCAATTGAATTTACCACAGGTGGAACTCCAATCAAGTTATAGAAACATCTCAAGGATGGTCAATGGAAACAGGATGCACCTGAGCTCAATTTCGAGTCTCATAGCAAAGGGTCTGAATACTTATGTAAATAAGGTATATCTTTTTTTGAATGTACATTTGCAAAACAATGGGGTATTGTGTGTAGATCAATGAGGAAACAATGGGGTATTGGGTGTAGATCAATGAGGAAAATAAACAATTTAATCTATATATAATAAGACTGTAACAAAATATAATAAGACAAAATGTGGAAAAAGTCAATGGGTCTGAATACTTTCCGAATGCACTGTACATGTATTTGTAGAAGTGCTCAGAAAGTGACTTTTTGGACCTGAATGCCAAAACATTCAACATTTTAAAAAACAAAACATTTTTAGTCATTTAGCAGACGCTCTTGTCCAGAGCGACTTACAGTTAGTGCATACAGGTTCATACTTTTTTTGTACTGGACCCCGTGGGAATCGAACCCACAACCCTGGCGTTGTAAGCGCCATGCGTTACCATCTTTGCTACACGGGACTACCAAGAGATAAAGGTGCTGAAAGTAGACCTATTTTGCATAAATACCATCACTGAAAAATATAAATGGTTGAGATTGATGTCATTTAAAAACTTACCAACAGGGTTGTAAAGCTATTTGATAATTTCATATTTCTTACATTATTGACATTGTCAATTATAAAAAATAAAAAAATCAAATAGTTTTACAACCCTGTCGGTAAGTTTTTAAATGATATCAAACTCAACCGTTTATATTTTACAGTGATGAAGACATTGATGTCTCATGATATGGTGGGGAATTCAAAAGGGTCAACTGAGCACCGTTATCTACTAAAGGATTTGGCATTCAGGTAAAAAAAAAAAGTCACTTTCTGACCTCTTCTTCCATCGGCAAACGTATGGAAAGTTTTGTTTAAATTAAAATGGATTTACCCTGCTGTGTGATAGTTAGATAACTGATGACATGCATTCCTAGTCTCTGATGTTACAGAGCCTGCTGGAAGGAAAGTAGGTTACTGGGCCATGTCCTGCAAGCTTAGACTGAACACTAGTCAGAATTTAGCTGGGGCTGCTTTGTGTGACTAGCCATGCACAAATGGAGCAGACCCACGCAATAGGAAAGGCATCTTTGCTTGTGCTCTGTCCCTTTAAGAAAGACAGTCGGCTCTCCTCAAAGCTTTGGTGAAGGGTCAACTCCATGTTGATTCATTTCAACTGCACAATACATAGATGAAAGATGACTATAGGTTTATTTTATTTTTTAAGTGTCTGGAGATGAGCAGTGAATTCACTTTACTCTCAGGTTTAGCCTTGTGAGGATCGCACCGCATTTCCATAATGTACCTGAGAATGCTTCATTATGTACTCTCTCAATGGAACTGAGAATGTCTGTATTCTCTTAAGTTTTTTTTTATTTCAACTGCTATTATTGTGCTATTAGGTGTCTTTGTTAAAGGGTAACAACAAGCTTGACAGTGTGCTGGAGTTTTATATCAAAGAAAATGTTCATTTTGTGAAGTGACCTCTTAGCATTGAATTCTGGGATATCAGTGAGGATTTAGCCTGTTGCATGTGAATATAGAGCTCTCGTTCTGTCTGCCAATATTTAATTCACCAGACAATATTATATTCACTGACTTAGCCTCTAACTGTCTGACCTCTGAGTTTGGGGGGGGGGGGGGGGGTCACAAGGTCTCTACTTAAACCATCTGACAGTTGCCTACGTCAGTAGCTCTGATTAGGCAGTGCATTCTGCTCAGCAGCAACTCAGGACACAATCCAGTCAAACCTGTACTGCAGAAAAGTGTAATAGCAGAGAAATAGCAAAGAGCTCCCAAATGTAAGGATATGAAACACATTCAGAGAATGGATTCAGACTTGATTAAATCAGAAAGACCCAAGTCAGACAAAGTCTGTGCCCTAACCCTTTAGGTCATGGACAGGTCAGGGAGAAAGAGCCAATCCAAGGAAAAGGATCTAACTCCAAAGCTATGATGGTTTGATTTGGAGGTGCTTGGTATCAGTAGTCCTCAACAGTTTGTATGGGAACAGGAGGTTTGGAAGATTAGATGGAGCCGGGGTAAGCATAGCTTCACAGGCCAGTAGAAGTCAATAGTTATTTGGACTACATTTAAACCTCCTTATATCTCTGGTAATTGATGTAAAACATTAAGGCAGTCACCCTGGCAGTGCACAACTGTGGAATGGATGTAAGAGCAGTAATTAACATTTAACTACTGTAATGAAGTGACCGTCTCTATATTTTGCTCGCCTGAAGTAGAGTATCTCATGATAAGTTGTAGACCACACTATTTTCCAAGATAATTTTCAGCTATATTTTTTGTGGCTGTTTATTTACCACCAGAGACGGATGCTGGCACTTAGACCGCACTCAGTCAGCTGTATAAGGCAATAAGCAAACAGGAAAACGCCCATCCAGAGGCAGCACTCCTAGTGGCCGTGGACTTTAATGCAGGAAAACTTAAATCAGTTTTACCTAGTTTCTATCAACATGTTAGATGTGCAACCAGAGGAAAACTCTAGACCACCTTTACACCACACACAGAGACGCGTACAAAGCTCTCCCTCTGTCAGGCTCTGGCCATAGAGAAGCTTTGCTTCTCTATATTTCTATAGTCAGAGTCTGGCAGATCTATTATTTCTACATCTGTGTGGTGTTGTGTGTGGGATCCCTAATTAGAGGCAGCTGCTATGCATTACCTCTAATTAGGGATCCTACTTATATGTCTGTGTTCCACTCCCTTGGCGTGGTTCATTGTTATATGTTGTCCCGTGTTCGTGCTACGTGTGTTTCCTGATTATATTGTATTTGTTATTTTGTATGGTTCGCATCCAGTCGAGTTTATTTAGTTCAATAAACGATGTCGAACTATCGCTACGCTGCGCCTTGGTCTCTCTACACACCCGAACGTGACACCCTCGCCCTCCATTTGGCAAATCTGACCATAATTCCATCCTCCTGATTCCTGCTTACAAGCAAAAACTAAAGCAGGAAGTACCAGTGACTCGGTCAATAAAGAAGTGGTCAGATGACGCAGATGCTATCAGAGGGTAGTGCGTACGGCCCAGTACATCACTGGGGCAAAGCTTCCTGCCATCCAAGACCTCTATACAAGGCGACGTCAGAGGAAGGCCCTAAAAATTGTCAAAGACTCATAGACTGTTCTCTGCTGCCGCATGGCAAGCAGTACCGGAGCGCCAAGTCTAGTTCCAAAAGACTTCTCAACAGACTTTATCCCCAAGCCATAAGACTCCTGAACAGCTAATCAAATGGCTACCCGGACTATTTGCATTGTCCCGTCCCCCCCCCAACCCCTCTTTTAAGTTGCTGCTACTCTCTGTTTATCATCTATGCATAGTCACTTCATCTATAACTACAGATATATAATACCTCAATTAGCCCGACTAACCGGTGCCCCCTCACATTGACTCTGTACTGGTATCACCTGTATAGAGCCTCCTCACATTGACTCTGTACTGGTACCACCTGTATAGAGCCTCCTCACATTGACTCTACTGGTACCACCTGTATAGAGCCTCCTCACATTGACTCTGTACTGGTACCACCTGTATAGAGCCTCCTCACATTGACTCTGTACTGGTACCACCTGTATAGAGCCTCCTCACATTGACTCTGTACTGGTACCACCTGTATAGAGCCTCCTCACATTGACTCTGTACGTACCACCTGTATATAGCCTCCTCACATTGACTCTGTACTGGTACCACCTGTATATAGCCTCCTCACGTTGACACTGTACCGGTACCACCTGTATATAGCCTCCTCACGTTGACTCTGTACCGGTACCACCTGTATATAGCCTCCTCACGTTGACACTGTACCGGTACCACCTGTAAAAAGCCTCCTCACGTTGACTCTGTGCCGGTACCACCTGTATATAGCCTCCTCACATTGACTCTGTACTGGTACCACCTGTATAGAGCCTCCTCACATTGACTCTGTACTGGTACCACCTGTATATAGCCTCCTCACATTGACTCTGTACTGGTACCACCTGTATAGAGCCTCCTCACATTGACTCTGTACTGGTACCACCTGTATATAGCCTCCTCACATTGACTCTGTACTGGTACCACCTGTATATAGCCTCCTCACATTGACACTGTACCGGTACCACCTGTATATAGCCTCCTCACGTTGACACTGTACCGGTACCACCTGTAAAAAGCCTCCTCACGTTGACTCTGTGCCGGTATCACCTGTATATAGCCTCCTCACGTTGACACTGTGCCGGTACCACCTGTATATACCCTCACTACTGTTATTTTTTACTGTACTTTTACTGTTTTTTATTTCTTTATTTATCTATTGTTTACCTAATACTTATTTCTTACTTTAAAAATTGCGCTGTTGGTTAGGGCTTGCAAGTAAGCATTTCACTGTAATGTTTGCACCTGTTGTATTCGGCGCACGTGACAAATAAACTTTGATGTGATTTGACAGTCAAGTGTAATGCATTTGCCAACAGGATTACAATATGGACTCATAACCAATCATACTCTTGTGATTTTGGTGTCCCCTGCTGGGATAGGTTGAGGATACAACTATTGATCAGTTAAATAATTAGGTCAGAATGTTATTCATTTATCATTCCCCAGATGAATAGGCATGACAGTCTAAATTACAGGTGTGACACAGCACGATCATGCTATGGATTACGTTTTACATTGAGTCAAATAGCAGGTGCTCTTATCTAGAGCGACTCACAGGATTAAGTGCCTTGCTCAAGGGCACATTGACAGATTATTCACCTAGGTGGCTTGGGGATTTGAACCAGCGACCTTTCGGTTACTGGCCCAACGCTCTCAACTGCTAGGCTACCTGCCTAGCACGGCATAGTGCTTGTCATATAAGCAAAAAATAGGCAGAGAATCCTGGTGATCCTGTGTGGTGTAGTAGTACTGTAGAAAGTCCTTGGTGTACTTGGCGGTGGCTTCATATGCCCAGTGGAACTATGTTGCACATGACTCTTGAGAGTATATCTGGTATTCATGTCACTCTCTTTAACCTTTTTTAACTGTGACAGACAAAATGTTCAGCTCGGGTTTATATAACTGTCAGTACAGACGTCATTGGCCTCTCTGCTGATGTCGCTCATATCTGGTCCACAGCACACTGTCTTTGTACTCACTAGCTACAGGCAGATACCTACTAGGGCATGATTAAAGACACAAAAATAATTTTTCCTTTTATGTTCCTTTCTTCCAGTTGTTCAAATTATATTAATGTTTTGTAGCTTCGGTGGATCCATTGAAATTAGTTATCAGAAAGGGCATGCGTACTTACTGTATGTGAAACATTTACTAAGAGAACAAATCCAAGGATTGTTTCCCTACACAGTGAGCATTTCTACCACTATAAACATTACTACAAAAATCTATGGGCTAAAAGAACTAGCTAAAATAACGTTAGCTGACATGGGCTAGTTGATCTGGACATTTCTGACAAGTTATAAATAGCTCTATAAGAGGAAAACTGATGATGCACTACCCAATTTCAACCTTGTGCATTCTACTACTACATCTTTCAAGATTATTGAAAGTTGCGTTTTGGGAACCACTGGCCTAGATGACCTGGAATCCTCAGACGGATGGTGATCAGTGCAACTGGTTCACGGGATCATGGAAGAAACCTCTCACATAATGAGTCTAGTTAACTGAGAGGTGAACATACTTCAATCTGGGTTTATTTTAATCCCCAACCAGACAGGGATGCCTTGAAGAGTCCCTTGTAGATGGCTATTCTTATAGCTGGTTGTAATAATCCTGGCTGTTCAGGCTTTAACTGAGTCTCCCAAGGCAAAAGGTCACAGTCAAAGAATGGGTGTGGCTACACTGGTGCTCTCAGAGGAAGACCGTTTGGTTTCACAATCTAAGCAGGCTCAGCCCTTGTGTGAATGACCTAGATGCGATTCAAATCTTGTGCTCAGGGTGTTGGTTGCCCGTCTATTACTGACGTAATCATTTGTTTGTGTTATGGAATAATACAAATACACATTCAGTGGATTGTCTGAATGATTATCAAACTAACAAATGTCTAAATCACTGTACAGTAGAGTATATGTCTGACAACTCCCTATTATGAACTAGGAAAAAAGTATTTACACATGTTAATAACCTGTTTTTAAAGGATCAGGAAATTGTAAATGTAGTTTCTTACAAACCTTTACTCACATGTTGTTTCAAATGTCAAAGTTTAGTCTTTAGTAGAATATTAGGTAATATATATATTTAGGATACAGAGGCTGTATCAAATTATATTGTCACAATGATTAGAAGATGCTGTTGTTACACCTTAACACTCTACTCTTAACATTGCTTGACCTTTGGAATTTATTTCTGTCATATTTTCCCACACAAACATGTTGTTTCTCATACACACCGCAGTGTACACATGTCAATAGGGAGAGATGTACAGAATGTGTGTAAGTGTTTTTATTTTTTTTGCTGAAAAACATTTAGCTTTCCCAGACCAAACTAGAGGGAGTATAAGTTAGGGCCGTCCCCGACAAAAAATCGGTCGACCAAGAGTCGTCTGTTCTTTCGACTCATCAATTGGTCAACATTTTTTAATGTGTATTTTTCCATAATAGACACACCCTATGTTTGAATAAAATCAACTATGTGTTGGCTACTGAGCTTGTCGGATGCTTTAAGCACTGCGATTAAAAATGAAAAATGACACAAATGACTAAAGAGGGAGTCAGAGATCCATATAGCCTGACCAGAAGACCTGACCCTTCTCCTCCCACTGCAGTGCCTTACGCTCCTGAAGTTGCCAGTAATAGGCTACACCAGCGGTCGGCAACCTTTTTCCATTTGGAGTGCCAAGTTAACAGTTTCATTTTATTTATAATAAAGTCTTCATATATCAAAATTAATCTTATGTGGTTAATCAAAATGAAAATGATCCAAATCTAAAAGTAACTTCTATTGCCAATATGTAAATATAGCCTACAGAAGCTAGTGCTAAAAAAACTTGCAACATTGTTTAAAATATTCTGGGCCCTCAGTTTCCAGACAGACAGACAGACACAGCTGTAGGCTATTTGCACAATGATTGATTGACAGTGATTGTGAGTTAAGACAATCAGAAATAGTATCAGATCCCCAAATGGGCACATTTATATGCTTACATTTGCGCACAGGCCAGGCAGCCTAGGCCTACTTCTGTGTAGTCAGGTGTGTGTCCTTACTCAACATTGACAGAAGCACTCAAAACAAAACACAATTAATAAATTCATTCATCATTCAACTCATAAATGGAATGAAATAAACCAAATCTATTTTCTCAAAAGTGTAGCCTAGGTTGTGTGCTCTGCAAACATGTCCACTTCTACAATGACAACTGATAAAACTGTAATAATACTATATTGAATGCTTTTACAGAAATTACTTTAACCAAACAAACATTGTAGAATAGAAATTATGGTAATCAACGGTAAATGTATTACTGGTGTGCCATCCCCGCGGCCTCCGCAATGGATTAGTCCACTCAAACAGGTGTAAATCAGACAGGTGTCTCGTGCCATAGGATCTTTTCTATATATTTGCCAATGCAGAAAAAAATAATCTTGGTTGACCAACCAACAGCCTATCGACCAAACAATCAACCAGTCGACTAAATGGGGTTAGCCCTATTATAAGGAGCTGTGTTAAAGAGAGACTGCCCCTAAGAAGCAACTTCTTGTTTTGACAATGTCTTATGTGGCTGTCAGGCTCTGGCCATAGAGAAGCTTAAGCCATGGTCAGAGTCTGACAGGTCTATAATTTATGTTTCTATGTGGGGGTTTTGTGTTGGATCCCTAATTAGAGGCAACTGCAGTGCATTGTCTCTAATTAGGGATCCTACATATGTTTGTAGGTCCCACACCCTAGGTGAGAGGGCCTACTCTCACCTGGACAATGCAGGTTGCACTGTGAGGGTTATGTTTTTTGACTTCTCCAGTGCCTTCAACACCATTCAGCCCCTGCTACTGGGTGAGAAGATGAAGAGGTTGAAAGTAAAGGCACCCTTAGCCTCCTGGGTCACGGACTACCTGACCGGTAGGCCACAATTTGTGCGGTTACAGAGCTGTGTGTCAGAACGGGCAGTGAGCAACACAGGGGCCCCCCAGGGAATGGTCCTGTCCCCCTTCCTGTTCACCCTCTACACCTCGGACTTCTCGGATGACTCCGCAATTGTAGGGTGCATCAGGGGTGGGCAGGAGGAGGAGTACAGGAGCACAATCAATGACTTTGTGTTGTGGTGTGAGCAGAACCACCTTCAGCTCAACATCAGCAAAACAAAGGAGATGGTGGTGGACTTCAAGAGAACCAAGGCCCAACTGACTGCAGTCCCTATACAGGGGATGGATGTGGAAATAGTTGGGTCATACAAGTTCCTGGGAGTCCATATGGACAACAGGCTGGAATGGGCTGGTAACACCAGGGCTCTGTACAAAAAGGGCCAGAGCCGACTCTACTTTCTGAGGAGGCTCAGGTCCTTCATCGTGTGCACTAAACTACTGCATAGCTTCTACCAGTCTGTGGTGGCCAGTGCCATCGTTTTTGCAGTGGTGTGCTGGGGCGCCAACATAAAGGCCGGTAATGCTTCTCGGGTAAATAAGATGATCAGGAAGGCTAGCTCTGTTCTGGGGATTAGCCTTGATGTGGCGGAGAGACGGATCCTGGCCAAACTGCTGGCCATCATGGACAACGTCACCCACCCTCTGCATGCCATGGTTATGACCCAGAGGAGCACCTTCAGTCACAGACTGATCCCACCACGGTGTGCCAGAGAGCGCTACAGGAGGTCCTTCCTGCCGGTGGCTATTAGACTATTTAATGCCTCACCGGGGTGCTGTGCCGTCGGCAACATAGACCTGGAGCTGTTGGGGTGTCAGGACCTAGTTTAACAATTATGCATCCTCCGTGAGTAACTCTGGTCTGTAGTCACTAATTCACTCAGGACTTATTTATTCATTCAGTTCTGTATATACATATTCATGTACAGTTGTTATATCATATCACGTGCAATATTGTAAGTAATTCTTGGACCAAACTTACGTAGTCATTCACTCAGGAATGCATATTAGTATCCTGTCAGTTCTATTTTTTTTCATTGCTTTTAGTATATCAAATGTGCAATATGTGATTTATCTGTAATTAAACCCTGCACGCTAAGGACTGTATTTTAAGGGAATTACTATTATTACCCTAAATGATATCATACACACATTTAGCTATTTTAAGTATCTCTTCCTGTCATTTACCTGTACAGTTAATGTAACCATGCAAATATTCACTTACCTGTAACTGTATATATATCTGTACAGTTAATTTAACCATGCAATATATTCACTTACCTGTTCATTTAACCAGTCTGTATATTAAGTAAACTATTATTACCCTCACTTATATCATACGCACTTTTAGCTATTTAAGTATTTCTCTGCCATCGACCTGTATAGTATAGTTAACCATGCGAATACTCCTTATTTATCTATATCAACTTGCAATATTTTATATTCCACCTAACACTCTGTAACAATGTGTAGTGTACATATTCAGCCAACCACCCATACTGTGCAATGTCTTTTTATAGCTTTTTTGCACTCCAGACTTCTTGTATTTTTATACTTTTTCATACTGCCACTCTATGTATCTGTGTATTTTCGTTCTGGCATTTTGCACCTGCTCTGTGTTTTTTCGTAGCTGCTTGACGAAGAAGTTTCAGGAAGTGCAGTCACCCTTTAAACTCCTGCACAATGTGGAAAATGAGGTAGTAGTTGACAGGAATGACACATTCATATTTTCCATGGATTGTCTGCCTTTCAAAAGGAATCTCATTCTATAATGGAACATTTAGAGCCTAAATGCTAAATAGTGACTTCTCAGTGGAAAACCATGGCACCAGCTTTGCAGTTAGAATGTTTATAAGATGGTGTATGAAATCAGTTAGTCAACTTACAAAAAACAGTAGGTCCACTCTCAGAAAGTAGTTAAAAGAGCTTACTTCATTTTACTGTGTTTATGGCTTTTATCTGCATCAAAACGTTTTAAAGATAATTTCCCGCAATTCTACAATTTTGTCACCTTTTTATGTGTGTTTATATGATACCAGAGGTCGAAGCCCGACCGAGTTCTGGGTCTGGATCCGGATCGTGGTCCGCCAGTTGAGAATGGGGATCTACACTGAAATGACATCAATAAGTGATCATAGCTTTCACCTGGATTCACCTGGTCAGTCTGTGTCATGGAAAGAGAATAATCACATTTGGATGTGGATTTGTTGTTTGTTCATTTCTTGGTCAACAACAATATTCATGTCACTCATCATTTTCAAGATAACATACATTTATTGCATGCTTTTGTTATTGTAAGGTACACTACTTTCATTAGTTTCAGACGCATGTCATGTGTAATTTATACCTGAGCAAAGCATTCAATTCCATTCAGTTAAGCTGCGTGACGCCCAACATGATAAGATCAGATATCCTTATTTTATCTCAACAAGGAATATGTGAGCGAATGTCAGAACTCACTCAGTCCATGCACGTGTGGCTTGAAATTCATTCTGAGGTATAGTTAGATTTAGAATTGTGGTTTTCTGCTGCTCTCCACTCACATGATGTCTGCTACCCCAGGGCTTCCAAAGGTTTCTCATTTGGGAACATAGACTGTGTAGACAATCTTAGTAGGTCGTAAGGACAGGATGACCCTTTGTCAGATGGGACATGAAATCTAAATGAAACATCTTGACGTAGAGTATTTTGTGGCAAAGAAAGAAAAGCTTTGATAAACAATGTTAAGCCTCGTGAACATCAATTCCATCAAATATTTATTAGCAATTTACTCTTAGTTTTGACAACATTAATGTGGATGCTGCACTTGAAAAGTGTAGGTTTGTATTTCATCAGGCTTTAGAAATCCAGTCCTCAATCTTGCGGAAACAAGGCTATTCTGAGACTACCTTCCAGATATATTTGGACCTATGGCTTTGATACAGTGAGTTGAGGGACAGGACTCTGTTGGCTGATGGAAAAGACAGGACCACATGCATTTCCACCACACAGCGTTTCCATGGGAACACAGAGAGAACAGAAATATCACAGCCTGATGATTAATGACAGTCAGTGCTTCAGATGACTACTGTGATGACATCATAGACACCGGCGTCACAGATGCCTGCTAGAGGTAGTGTGGGCTCAACGTTTCCATTTTTAGCAGTGTTAAAAGACTATTCTCTTTTTTTTCTCTAAGATTTGAGGGCAACAGCTGGGCTTTAGGTACAGAGTGACATACACTGCAGCCCATCTATTTATTAGGTAGAAGGAGACCGTTTATGAACACTGAGTGTCATCCCGTTATCCAATCACCTGACCTACATAACAGAGAGGAACTCATTTCTACGTAAGCGGATAGTGAATAATGCAGTAAGGTTTTTATGAATCATATATGCCTCAGGCTTTTTGGCCGCTGGCATAGGAACTGTTCTTTCAGTGTAATACAGCATCATCATCCTGGAATAAGTTCCCTCTGTGATCATCATGCAATAAGGGTACTTTTTTGAAAAGCATGAGGGAACTTTTTTGGGGGGGGTATTTACTCAGATAACCTTATTTCAATCAAAACTATGGTCCATTTATTTGAACTGATTCAAAGTTACAATGCGTAGGCCTTTCCTGCAGTCAAATGACCAAATCGCCCTCTAGTGGCCTCATGGGTGGAATGTTATGAATATTTTTTATAATTTCTTAATTAATAAACATGTTTTTTTAAACGCCGAAAATCAAGTGTTTTCAGTCTTCTGTGAGCTATATAAAGTGTAATATTGTGATGCAAACTCGAAATGTAATACATTTCATACGTCTGACGTGGTGGTGCAGGTGCTTTCTTTTTATTAAGCCAATAACCATGTGTGTGAAGGGTGTACTTTTGTTTCAAAGTAGATTTGTTTGACTACCAAGAAACACTGTGTGACTCTGATTTAGCCCACTGCAGTAAAGAACTGGCCACATCAACCCCAATACAGGCACTTTTTTTTTTTCACTTTTCACTACGTTCAGACCACATAATAGGGCAACGATATGTGATTACACAGATATGCTAATCACGATATCTCACATTGTTCGTCTGCATCATTTAAATCTAACATTAATTTGCACGAGACAAAGTCCACTTGATCATTAGTTATTGCTGTAGTATCCTATGGTGCCAATGACATCTATAGTAGCACCAACTGGTCTGGTGTAGTCACTTAAGGTTGCAGTGACTTTATATTCACATACAAGGTTTACATACCAAATTTCATGGCCCCATGTCTAGTGGTGTAGGGTGGCCGACTTCGACTCCAGATTAGCTGCTGCATTCAATCTGATTTATGGTTAATGAGAAGATTTTAAAAGTATTTTTTGCATTAGCATATGTGCTAACATGCATCTATAGGTACAGTATGGCCATATTTTAATGGAGCAAAAATGATATACAGTGAGCACCATAATTCATTGGACAGTGACTATTTGTTTTTTATTCTGACAGTGAGGTTGAAGTGCAGATTGTCAGTTTTAATTTGAGGGTATTTTCATACATATCGGATTAACCGTTTAGAAGTTATAGAACCTTTTGTACATAGTCCCCCTCATTTTCGGGCATCAAAAAACATTGGACAGTAAACATAATGTAATTGTTGTTATTTGGTCACATATCCTTTGCATGCAATGACTACTTGAGTTTGGAGGCATTTGGTTTTATCTAAGCAGATAAAATATTTCTGTAGACTTCAGAATTCATTGTTCTACTTCTGTCTGCAGTCACATCATCGATGAAGACAAGTGAGCCTGTTCCACTGGCAGCCATACAGGCCCAAGCCATAACACCATCCACCATGTTTCACGGATGAGGTGGTACGCTTTGGATCATGGGCATTTCTTTTTTTTTCTCCACACTTTCCTATTTCCATCACTCTGGTACATGTTAATCTTTGTCTCATCTGTCCACAATACTTTTTTCCAGAACTCTAGGGACTCTTTAAGGTGATTTTTAGCAAACTGTAATCTGGCCTTTCTGTTCTTCAGGCTTATCAGTGGTTTGCATCTTGTAGTGAACCCTCTGTAGTCCTGCTGGTGTAGTCTTCTACGTATGGTAGACTTCGACACATCTACACCTGCATCCAGGAGAGTGTCGGGGGTTTTCTTCACCATAGAGATTATTCTCTATAGAGAGAACAGTTCATCCGATATGTATGAAAATACCCTCAAATTAAAGCTGACAGTCTGCACTTCAACCTCATTGTCATTGTATCCTTTCAAACTCAAAGTTCTAGAGTACAGAACCAAAATAAATGGTCACTGTCCAATGAATTATGGTGCTCACTGTATAATCAAACCCATTTACCCTATCAGCCCCAAAACCCAAGCAAAAATCGGCTTTTCATTTTATCTGCATGTCCACCCCCTATATTTAGCCTCACAATGAAATGTACCATTTTATTTTCAGGACAAACATAGCTACAAGTAGATTACAAAATTGAACAACAGTTGCATTCATGAGTTTTATTGACAAATGTCAATAAAATAAATTAAGCCAAAGCAAAAACCTGATAAAAATGTATTTATATAAATGATGTAAGTACAGAAATGATTTGCTCACTGGGAAATGGATATCCAACTAGTCAGTGACAACTGTGTGGAGTTTGGAGTTTCTGACAGAAACTATGTGAACTTATTACAGTATTGTAGGGATTTCCAATGATCTTCTATGTAGAAGAACACTTTACCTCCTAACGACTCTTGTGTAGCTTGTGAGTGTCATAGAGCATAGAGTCAGTGAGAGTCTCAGCCTTTAATAGTTTGTAGCTCAAAACATTCTGACTCTACAGGCGTTTTTTATTAAAAGACCCAGCCCCGGGCCCCCTGGGGATCAGCCCTTGTCTCACAAACACTGCTCTAGCTCTCCCCCCGTTAATCACAGACTAATGGTTGGTATCTACCGATGCATAAGAAATAGACTATCCTACCCAGGAGTCTGTAGCTCAAACACACACTGTTTAAAAAGGGTTAGAAGTTCAAAACGCGCTGGCGTTTCATTGGGTTAAAGACTGATGTAATAAGTCTGGAGTGAATCTGGTGTATGGTTCATGAGGATAAGATGATTTTGTTAATAGTTTCCTTGTTGTTTGAGATATCAATACCAAAGTCAGCGTGGTTCATCTTAGGGACGTCCATGATAGCGATGACAGGTTTCAAGTTGATAGGCCACTGTGGAGTGGATTTACAGGGGTTTAAATGGACACACAAAATCCGATTTTTAGATTTTTCAATAACTGAGCCATCTTTTGACTAAGTTAAGATGTGTACCATGGGCCTACATTCCAAAGTTGGTGTCATTTCGTCCTACGGTTTATGAGAAGAAGCATATTTTAGGATATTAGTGTTTGTGTTTATAAGCATCTACTGTTATAGTGTGGACATCTTTGAATCCATCAATGTTATTTTCTCAAACAATCAAAAAAGTGAATTGTTAATAGTTTTCATATTTTTTTAAGATATCAATGCCAACCTTAACATGGTTCATCATGGTAATGTATTTGATGACCCTAAAAGGTTTGAAGTTGATACGCCGTTGTGGAGTGGATTTATTTTACTTAGCTTTTCTCAAGCTTAATTAAGAGATGTACCATGGGCTTACATACTGTGTTATTTTGACTTTTTATATTTTTCAAAGGTTTTAACAATTTTACAAGATGGAGATCCTGATGGACTTTATAGGTCCTTGAGGCAAATCTGTTCAGCATGAGGAAAGACACCAACATACAACGTTTCGCGTCTCTAGGTCAATAATAGTGAAGACAGAACTATGAAATAACACATATGGAATCATGTAGTAACCAAAAATGTGTTAAACAAATAAAAACACAATTTTATTTTACTATTTATATTTTGGACATCTTGTACTTTTACTTCACCATATTCCTAAAGAAAAGTATGTACTTTTTACTCCATACATTTTCCCCGACACCCAAAAGTACTCGTTACATTTTGAATGCTTAGCAGGACAGGAAAATGGTCCAATTCACGCACTTATCAAGAGAACATCCCTGGTCATCCATACTACCTGATCTGGCGGACTCACTAAACACAAATACTTTGTTTGTAAATTATGGCATAGTGTTGGAGCGTTCCCCTGGCTATCCATGCATAAATAAAAAACAAGAAAATGGTGCCGTCTGATTTGCTTAATATAAGACATTTTAAATTATTCATACTTTTACTTTTGATACTTTAAGTATATTTAAAACCAAATACTTTTAGACTTTTACTCAAGTAGGATTTTACTGAGTGACTTTTACTTGAGGTATTTTTTTACTTCTACTCAAGTATGACAATTGGGTACTTTGTCCACCACTGTCAAGAGCAAATGTGATACAGTGCTTAAACTGTGTGTGACACATTTGTGATTGACATGAGTAGTCCATCTGTCCCTCAGTATTATATTATAATTATTGACAATCTATCACAGGAATAGGGAGCTGCTGTGTGAAGCATACAAAAAAAGTGTTTTTATTGTGTATGTGTACAGTAGCCTGAGTTTGGTATTCAGAAAGCATTCAGTAACATATGTTTGTAAGTAGATGAGAGCAGGTTCAAAGCATATTTATTGATATATCATTATTACCAGTGTAGCAAAGGTGATCCAGCAAGGCTGTTGGTATATAGGGACATATCACGCAAAGGGTATTCATGGAACTGGACTTTACTGAATCTTTTTTTGTTTTGTTGTTGTTGTAATAATACAGAAGAGTATGTAGAATCTGAATCTGTGTGTCGTCATCTGTGCACTGTAAATGTCGGTTTGTGTGTTGTTGTTACAGCTTATCAGATCTTGGGCTATTTTATTATTTCCCATAACTGGGTTGTGTATATTTTATCACTCTGTCTGTATGCAGAACTTGTCCAAGATTCCCTTTTGCTTAATTGTTCCATGATTGTTCTGCTGGTAGGTCGTAATTTGATATTTCAAATTGGAAAGATGCAGTACTTCTTACAATGAGATCACAAGTAGCCTTAACTCTATTGTTCAGTTAGGTTCAATTATGTTTAATTAAATTATTAGACTCCAAATAGACTTTTCTGAATTTACCAAATATTCTGTAAGTTGTACTAACATTATTTGTAAAGCTTAGCCTTTATAGAGCATGTGGGCTAGAGTTCCAGTGAATGAGAGCTTATTGGTAGCATTGGGCCACCACAGTACCAGTACCAGGGCAAGATATTTTCTTAGAATAGGCAGAAAAATTGTGGAAATAATTTCTGCTTGTATGTTGGCCTACTGTACTGAATATTTTTCATAATTACACTGTTCAGTATGATTTGTTAGGCTCCAGGCCAGGGCATTGGAAAATACTGGTCAAATGTCATTAATTGTGATCTCAGAACATTTCAGTATAACATTAATGTATAACATTAATTTCATTCTGATTTAAACTCCTATCACAGTTTCTACACGTCCTGCTCAACCCCCTGTTGGCTACAATTGTTCAATGAACATGGAAGAAACTCGGCACTGAAATGAATTACAAACTTTCAGAATAATGTGACCGAAATGACATTCTAGTGTTAGTAGCCTATTATTCAAACTATAATTTTCCTCACCATGTAATCTTGGTTGTGTATTGCACAGCCGGTGGCTATGTATTGAGCTACCGACTGACCTACTTTCCCTGTTCACAGCGGCTCAGTCCTGTTTACAAGGGACTGTCAACGGAGGACGTTGAGGAAAACAGACCGAGCATAGACCTGAAAACGGTTACTCCTGAAATCTTTTTAGTTTATGTACCGAAATAGGGGTGTTACTTGAATTGTATTTAGAATAATACTTAGCCAGCGTCAGTATGCAATATGGTCTGTTCGCGATGCGTTTGTGGTGAGTCAAGCTTAGTGTACTTGGCTCAGTGAGTTACACAGTAGGCTGTTGGAAAATGAGTACAGTCAAAATTATGGATGAGTCTTTACATCAGCTAAAGTACACTTTTCAAGGTATGTAAGATTGTTATGTCCTTTGCATTTTGTGTCACTCCAGTCTGGTTTTCATTAAAACTTACAGCAGGCTATAGGTTGGCTACTGCTTCTAAAGCCAAGATGTCAACAAACAAATAAACTAACTATTATACAATGTTAATATCTGTGCTTTCTACGTCTTTTTCATAGAAAAGTGTTATGTCCTGTGTGTATTTCACAACGTAGTTAATCATTTTCTTAAAAGGCTCAATGACAATTCAACTCACACTCTTTTTTTTTGCGAGACATCATTTTAAAACCGTGTTTACCTTGATTAGAACATAGTGCTTTCGGGACTTTTAAATCCCTTCAATCTCCACTGAGCTGGGTAAATCTGCTTTTAGTGTTTCTTCACCTTACTTGTGGAATAATCTCCAAGATTCTCTAAAATTGGAGGAATTGGTGCCTCTAGGGCAATTCAAAAGGCTTATTGAGGACCTTTTTTTACTGAAGAATAAAGTTAGTTTTCTGTGATTGGGTTTTGCTTTTCATGTATTGATGTGTTTATTGATGTGTGTAGTGTATATTGATGTATAGACATCTGTGAAAGAGACCTTGGTCTCAGCATGACTCCTTGTCAAAACGAAGGTTAAATAACAAATATATTTTTTAAAATTGCATGGTCACTGATTGGTTGAGGAGGTCAATGATTGTCAATGAATTAAAATACGAAATATAGTTTACATGTTGTCAGCAATCTAACCCAGCACCATAGTTACGCAGGCGTCGGTTTTGTTGCTCATCAACTAACCCGTCTATACAAACCATTTTAGTATAAAAAAATGAAATATAAACATCTTTTGTCACATACACCAGATAGGTGCAGTGAAATGTGTTGTATTACAGTGTCAGCCATAGTATTACAGTTACCCCTGCCCCTGAAGTAAATTAGGGTTAAGTGCCTTGCTCAAGGGTACATCGACATATTTTTCACCTTGTTTGTTCGGGTATTCGAACCAGCAACCTTTCTGTTACTGGCCCAACGCTCTAACCGCTAGGCTACCTGCTGCAGCGACATAACATACAACACTGACATTACATATCACAAACGTCACATCAATTACATCATTGTCAAGTGTCAAGTACAATCAAATCACCCCCTTAAATGATATCATCAGCCTGAAACACTTCATGTCATGTGTGTTTAGTCTCTCAGTCTCTTTTGCTTTTTTCACCGTATGTTTCACTGACACTTCAGCCTAGATTGAATTTCCTTATGACATCATTAGCTACCTCTCACCTAAAGCCAGGCACCTATTGTTCCTTGACATGATGCGAAGGTGATAATCACATGGAATTACATCCTTGATGAAGACGTAAATAAGTCACTTTTGTTATGAAAGAGTTGAGAGCTGCAGCTCCAAACCTCCAAACCATTCTCAGCTGTGAAATCTTGACAGGTTGTAAGATTGTAAGATTGAAGATGAGTGCTTCAATAAAAATAATTACTTTCTGAATACCATTGAATGCCTGTATTCCTGGAGTGTTTGTGTGTATGTGAAGGTGAACCATTTTCAGTGTGAATATGCTATTGTATGGCTTTTTATGAAGGGAAATACACAGTTTAATTCTCCCACAGATCAACATAAGAGGTGTCCTGCCTTTTGCAATATAACTGTTTTTTTGTCATAAATTAGATGAAAGATTGTTCAGAGTGTGTACAGACGAGTTCTAGGAAGTTGAAGTCTGACACGTCAATCATATCTTCCCATAGTTGGTGAGGAAAGTAATCTTGTGGCGTGCCTGCCTGAGGTGGTGTACGTTAGTACAGGCGATGGTCATGAACTTGAACTTGGATGTGTTCTCCGCTCTTCTGCCATTTCGAGTTCAGGAAGACAATTTAAGATCCGTGTCCCACAGGGCACACGTGTAACTCCACTCCACATAGTTTTTCAGCTGTAGACCTTGTCTCACTGAACACAATGCAATCTGGGTGTGGTGCAATCTTCTGCACTTGTTCAATGTTTTATTTCCTTGTATATGAAAGTAAAGGCAGTTCTCTTCGATGGAAGAAGCTCCCCACTGGGCACAAACTGGTTGATTCAATGTTGTTTCGACGTCATTTCAGTGAAATTATGTTGAACCAACGTGGAATAGATAATGAATTGACATCTGTGCCCAGTTGGTCCAGTGTACTCTACTGGACTTTTCTTGTCTCGTTTTTTTCTGTCCAATTGAAGGAGAAGTAGCCTAGTTCACTGACCAAATTCCTAGTTCTCCAAGGGACACCCACCCTATCGTCTACTACTTTTAACATGTTCTTGTGGGTTTTGTAGTTCCCTCTGTCCATCTGTAACCACTTTCTGTCTTTGTAAAGGGTATATATCAAGTGTTTGAGGTCCATGTTGGAGGATATGAACACAGTGTACAACTGGAGTTCTCTTTACGATTTGGTAACCTAACCACTTTGCTGAGAACAGACACCCAGAAGAGGAGAGTTCTCAAACTTACAGTTTTCATCTTGTGCTGTTTTTTTATTATATAAATCTGGGTCAAAGATTGAAAAGGAATAAAAAAATATATAAAAAATCTTGTCGACCAAGAGTCGTCTGTTCTTTAAACCAATCAATTGGTCAATTTTTAAATGTGTATTTATCCATATATGTGTTTTAATCAAATCAACTATACGCACTGAGCTTATCGGATGCTTTAAGCGCACTGTTTGATGAATTAATTAAGACACAAATGACTAGAGGGAGTCCAACCGCAATTTCTTTGACTTTGCTCAGACTAGCACCCGTTGTCTCTCTCGCCTCCCACTACAGAACTCATCACGCTGTCCATGTTGCTGAAGCTGCAACATAATTACAGCCATTTCTGACTGAAAAGTTCTACTAAAACACCTCTCCTCCATGTTTTTTTTTAATTTAACCTTAATTTTACTAGGCAAGTCCGTTAAGAAGTAATTCTTATTTACAATGACGGCCTTGGAACAGTGGGTTAACTGCCTTGTTCAGGGGGCAGAACAACAGACTTTTACTTTGTCAACTCGAGGATTCGATCCAGCAACCTTTCAGTTTACAGGCTCAACACTAACCACTCGGCTACCTGCCGTAACCTACTTGTTGTGTGTATGTAACTGATACACACACACACACACACACAACATGTTAATGTTTTTAAATGTACAGTACCAGTCAAAAGTTGGACCTACTCATTCAAGGGTTTTTCTTTTATTTTTTGTATTTTCTACATTGTAGAATAATAGTGAAGACATCAAAACTATGAAATAACACATATGGAGTCATGTAGTAACCAAAAAAGTGTTACGCTAATCGACCGGTGTCTTGTACACCATGAAATTATATATATATATATTAATGATATAAAACATTTTTGCTACTGCTGGACTAAAGACATCTCAGTCGACCAACAGCCTAGCAACCAAACAGTCGACTAAATAGGATTCAATACATTTAGTTATTGCTTGTGTTTCTAAAGTCTACCAACCTTGCCAGCAGACACGCCAGCTAAGAAAGTTAGACAAGCTAGCTCCTCTAACTTGATAGCCTGAAATGGCTTCTTGGTAGCTAGTTATTAGGTTGGAATATTGGGAATTTATCTGGGCTAGTTAAAGCCAACTTCATAAAATTGCTATGTGGTTAGTAGTATTACAGAGAAGAAAACCACATGTAATTGTTGTTATTATTAGACTTTTTAAACACTAAAAGAAAACCCAGGACAAATCTGAGGGGGCACGAGCCCCTGTGTCCCCTATGGGAATGACGCCTCTGTTTTGTTGTTGAGGGGGTGTTCCAATCAAATCTAGACATAACAATTGTGCCTAAAATATCATATTTGAGTTAAGCCATAGTAAATTAATATTGTGCATAATCTTCTTGGGCATGGTGACAAGCAGCAGACACCATCAGTAAACCATTTTCATGTCAATGAAAATGTAAAAAATACTATTTGTGGAGCTTTTTAAATGTATTATGATGACATACGTTTGCTTTTTATCCGTTTTTTTATGGTGCATCATTTTATCACAATTTACAACTCTTTATTGGATTTTAATTTCAGTGTTCCTCGCCTGAGCACATGGATTTCATTTAGAAAAAGAGAGCCATGTGAAATGTAATATCCGTGTTGGTCCCTTCTCAGGTCGCTACTCTATGTCAGTCAGTGGACATATGGAATAAGAACTGGGTCATGGCCCAATGGAAACGGGCACAGAATCTCCATCCTCAGATATACTGAACCGTAATGATTGGAAAATGGCCACCAGCTGTCATATTTACACAGACATCATTTATAATAAAAGATATATTCACTACCGTTCAAATGTTTGGAGTCACTTAGAAATGTCCTTGTTTTTGAAAGAAAAGCAAATTATTTGTCCACTTTAAAATAAAATTGATCAGAAATAGTGTAGACATTGTTAATGTTGTAAATGACTATTGTAGCTAGAAACGGCTGATTTTTTTTTTTAATGGAATATCTACATAGGACTACAGAGGCCCATTATCAGCAACCATCACTCCTGTGTTCCAATGGCAGGTTGTGTTCGCTAATCCTAGATTATCATTTGAAAAGGCTAATTGATCATTAGAAAACCCTTTTTCAATTACGTTAGCACAGCTGAAAACTGTTGTGCTGATTTAAAGAAGCAATAAAACTGGCCTTCTTTAGACTAGTTGAGTATCTGGAGCATCAGCATTTGTGGGTTCGATTACAGCCTAAAAATGGCCAGAAACAAATAACTTTCTTCTGAAACTCGTCAGTCTATTCTTGTTCTTAGAAAATAAGGCTATTCCATGCGAGAAATTGCCAAGAAACTGAAGATCTCGTACAATGCTGTGTACTACTCCCTTCACAGAACAGCGCAAACTGGCTCTAATCAGAATAGAAAGAGGAGTGGGAGGCCCCGGTGCACAACTGAGCAAGATTACAAGTACAATAGATTGTCTAGTTTGAGAAACCGACGCCTCACAAGTCCTCAACTGGCAGCTTCATTAAATAGTACCCGCAAAACACCAGTCTCAACGTCAACAGTGAAGAGGCGACTCCGGGATGCTGGCCTTCTAGGCAGAGTTGCAAAGAAAAAGCCATATCTTCCTCTGTCCAGTGTCTGTATTACTTTTATTTTTATCGGCCAGTCTGAGATATGGCTTTTTCTGGCTAAATATATTTTATATTTGAGATTATTCAAAGTAGCCACACTTTGCCTTGATGACAGCTTTGCATTCTCTCAACCAGCTTCACCGATTTTTCAACAGTCTTGAAGGAGTTCCCACATATCCCACTCATTATCAGAGAACCGGCGTTACGCAACTAACCTTAAGTTATGGTGTGAAATGTGGAATTCCTTAATTCGTCACTGCTCGTTTTGCTTGCTTGAATCATTTGTCTTGGTCAGACAATTTACAGTAAGCTCTATTGATGAAACCTTTTAAAAATGTGGTATATAACAGAAAAGATTCAGAGGAGGAGTCCTTGCTGTTACACATGCGCTCCAGAACAGCTTTTACCTGAAGTGAATTGATTGGAAATTCTGATCATGGCACAATCTTTATGGAAATCACTGCTCTTTGGTGAATCACCATTATTAGTTACATTGCACAATAGTGGGAGGCTCCGGTGCACAACTGAGCAAGAGGACAAGTACATCAGAGTGTCTAGTTTGAGAAACCGACGCCTCACAAGTCCTCAACTGGCAGCTTCATTAAATAGTAATAGATTTAAATCATGTCTCATAAATCATTATGAATAATGATGTTTCTTCTGGTAATGTGTTCAGTCACTGAGATGATATTCACTGAGGTATGCGCTGCGTGGATAAATAATAGCCTATTGTATTTTACAATAAACAGGATACTTTTGTATGCATTTGTTGTTGTTTTTCACAAGCGTAACTTTAGCTCCAATGAAAGCTCTAGAGAATGCATTGAAACGTACACTTGGTCAGAGTAGAATTGGAAATAGGATCACTTTGCGTGAGTGTGAATCAGAGAATACTTTAGGGTAACACTGTTGCTGTGTGTAAAACAGTTATAACACTTGAATGAAACTGCAGGCGAATCAAGTTACAGTAATTATCGGATGTATGAGTAATAGGCCTAGAAATGCAGTGTAAGTATAGTTGATTTTTCCCTTTACTCAAACCCACATTCTTATTGTCCTCCACAGGTTTTGTTGTTTCTGTGGTGGATTCCAGGAGGAGGAGGTGGACAGCAGCAGCAGGTGATCACTAGCTTTTTCCTGGGAGCTTCAGCGCAGCTAGCGCGGATGGGATACATCAGACTTCAGATAGGGCCTGGCTGGGAGAGGGAGTGAGAATGGACAACCTTTCCGACTTTGGGTCCCTATGTCCATCCAGCAGGAGGGAATGGGAGTAAGTATCTAGGCTACATTTATCCTCTGTGTTTCCTGTCACTGCCAAATGTATAGAGAAATATTACTTGATATATGAAGAGTTTATTTCCAAAATGCTATATCCATCATTTTTTTACGTGTGTGTGTGTGTGTGTGTGTGTGTGTGTGTGTGTGTGTGTGTGTGTGTGTGTGTGTGTGTGTGTGTGTGTGTGTGTGTGTGTGTGTGTGTAAAATATTACTGTTCTCAGATTTTTTATTAATAGATTTTAGATTTGTACGCAACATACATTTTCTTGTTGCAAAAAGCTATATACCCATTTTTGAGCTGAAATGCAATGTTTGTATCTTGTGTATTTGACTGTTAATAACACGTCCCAGATGCAGACAACGTCGAAGTAACAACAGTTTATTAAGTCGGACCAGGGCAGGCAAAAGACAGGTCAAGGGCAGGCAGGGGTCAGTAATCCAGAAAGGTGGGGCAGAGGTACAGGACGGCAGGCAGGCTCAGGGTCAGGGCAGGCAGAGGTCAGTAATCCAGATAGGTGGGGCAAAGGTACAGGACGGCAGGCAGGCTCAGGGTCAGGGCAGGCCGAATGGTCTGAACCGGGAAAGGCTATGAAAAACAGGAACAATCAAGAGACAGGAGCAGGGAGAAAACCGCTGGTACGCTTGACGAAACAAAACGAACTGGCAACAGACAAACAGAGAACACAGGTATAAATACACAGGGGATAATGACACCCACTAGCTTAACCCGGAAGCCAGCTGCACCAATGTGTCGGAGGAAACATTGTTCAACCGACGACTGAAGTCAGCCTGCAGGCGCCCGGCCCGCCACAAGGAGTCGCTAGAGCGCAAGTAATGCCTCCCCGGCCAAACCCTCCCCTAACCCGAACGACGCTGGGCCAATTGTGCGCCGCCCTATGGGACTCGGCCGGTAATGACTCCGATCGAACCCCAGGCCACTCTTCATTTCAGGGCTGTACTTGGTTGGCTACTGTACTATGTGAACACAAACGCCCTAGAAAGCATCAAGTCAGTTTCTTTAGGACCATATAGTAGGAGAGACCCTGTTTATGTGTAAGATGTAGATGAAGTCATTATTAAGAATGGTTTCCACTCCAAGGGTGTCTATCTATTTCTGTTCATAACGTTGTAGAGGAGAAAGGGGAGAAGAATCTTATTGGTGAATATTCAGAGACTTGTCTCTCCCTTCTCCCTCTAGCACCAGCAGCTGTGTGGACGATCTGATGGATGAAGATGAGAAAGACAGGGCAAAAAGGTATTCCGTGTGTGTGTGTGTGTGTCTCTGAGAGAGAGACATTTGAGTGTGAGGACGTGAGATGAGGCGGACCGAGACAAGTGGAAGTTCACAGCTTGTTAATGAAAGGTCCTCTTTGACGTGGCCCTACTTTGGCATTACATCTGTAAAGGTGTCTGTTTTGCAGATGTCAAGAAATGTTCAGCTCTCGAAATCACTTTTAACCTCAACACCTTAAGCACAAAGACTAATGTTTCTGTGGTATTCTGTGCCTAGACAGCTTAGAAAAATGTCCAACAGGGTCAAGAAATGTTTTGCTTTCCAGTAATGATGCACACAAGTTTGACTGAAAGTATACTTTCAAATCATTAGTCAGGGGATGCAGATGTATCTGTGTCTGGGGAGAATGGTAGCAAAAACAAAGTTTAAAAAAGTAAGAGGAAATGTCTGAAAGTTTGTGTTAATGGTAGATTTTGTGTTTGCTATGCTATTGAGATCATAGTTTTTTTTCCATCATAAGGATGAATCTTCATAAACATTTGCTTGTGCTATCAGAGGGGATTTTTGTGTCGATTCACTACACTATGATTACACTCTGACATGGGAAAAGCTAGCTGTTTTATGATTACTCTCTGACATGGGAAAAGCTAGCTGTTTTATGGTGGCTGAGGAATGAGTGAATTGCCATGGTGGTTATTTATAAGCAGCTGTCACTCATTAGCTGGAGTGTGTGTTTCATAAAAACAAAGCTGTAGTTGGAATCGTTGACGTCGCGACTTCCACCTCAAATACACTTCTTTATAAATAATTTATAAAGCATATGCAGTGGGGAGAACAAGTATTTGATGCACTGCCAATTTTGCAGGTTTTCCCACTTACAAAGCATGTAGAAGTCTGTAATTTTTTTCATAGGACCTCTTCAACTGTGAGTGACGGAATCTAAAACAAAAATCCAGAAAATCACATTGTATGATTTTTAAGTAATTAATTTGCATTATATTGCATGACATAAGTATTTGATACATCAGAAAAAAAGAACTTAATATTTGGTACAGAAACCTTTGTTTGCAATTACAGAGATCATACGTTTCCTGTAGTTCTTGACCAGGTTTTCACACACTGCAGCAGGGATTTTGGCCCACTCCTCCATACAGATCCTTCAGGTTTCGGGGCTGTCGCTGGGCAATACGGACTTTCAGCTCCCTCCAAAGATTTTCTATTGGGTTCAGGTCTGGAGACTGGCTAGGCCACTCCAGGACCTTGAGATGCTTCTTACGGAGCCACTCCTTTGTTGCCCTGGCTGTGTGTTTCGGGTCGTTGTCATGCTGGAAGACCCAGCCACGACCCATCTTCAATGCTCTTACTGAGGGAAGGAGGTTGTTGGCCAAGATCTCGCGATACATGGCCCCATCCATCCTCCCCTCAATACGGTGCAGTCATCCTGTCCCCTTTGCAGAAAAGCATCCCCAAAGAATGATGTTTCCACCTCCATGCTTCATGGTTGGGATGGTGTTCTTGGGGTTGTACTCATCCTTCTTCTTCCTCCAAACACGGCGAGTGGAGTTTAGACAAAAAAGCTCTATTTTTGTCTCATCAGACCACATGACCTTCTCCCATTCCTCCTCTGGATCATCCAGATGGTCATTGGCAAACTTCAGACGGGCCTGGACATGCGCTGGCTTGAGCAGGGGGACCTTGCGTGCGCTGCAGGATTTTGTATCCATGACGGCGTAGTGTGTTACTAATGGTTTTCTTTGAGACTGTGGTCCCAGCTCTCTTCAGGTCATTGACCAGGTCCTGCCATGTAGTTCTGGGCTGATCCCTCACCTTCCTCATGATCATTGATGCCCCACGAGGTGAGATCTTGCATGGTGCCCCAGACCGAGGGAGATTGACCGTCATCTTGAACTTCTTCCATTTTCTAATAATTGCGCCAACAGTTGTTGCCTTCTCACCAAGCTGCTTGCCTATTGTCCTGTAGCCCATCCCAGCCTTGTGCAGGTCTACAATTTTATCCCTGATGTCCTTACACAGCTCTCTGGTCTTGGCCATTGTGGAGAGGTTGGAGTCTGTTTGATTGAGTGTGTGGACAGGTGTCTTTTATACAGGTAACGAGTTAAAACAGGTGCAGTTAATACAGGTAATGAGTGGAGAACAGGAGGGCTTCTTAAAGAAAAACTAACAGGTCTTACTGGTTGGTAGGTGATCAAATACTTATGTCATGCAATAAAATGCAAATTAATTATTTAAAAATCATACAATGTGATTTTCTGGATTTTTTTTTTTCACAGTTGAAGAGTACCTATGATAAAAATTACAGACCTCTACATGCTTTGTAAGTGGGAAAACCTGCAAAATCGGCAGTGTATCAAATACTTGTTCTCCCCACTGTATATGGTTAGAAATGTAATCCTGTTCATCTTTTCTATTAAAGGGCATCTCGTAACAAATCAGAAAAGAAAAGAAGAGACCAATTTAATGTGCTGATCAAGGAGCTGTGCACCATGTTGCAGGGCCAAGGCCATCCACGCAAGATGGACAAGTCCACCATACTGCAGAGAACTATCGACTTCCTGCAGAAACAGAAAGGTAGGAACGTGTAACATAGTCGGCCTCTGTTGATGTTGGCCTCCTGCTGACCTGTCGTGTGTGTGTGTGTGTGTGTGTCCTGCCCTACATACAGAACATCACTGCTCCCAGAAAGGGTGGGAAGAGAAGGAAGCAACTAGGAGGGAGGAGGACATTAGCTGTCTAGTACTTGTTGGACAGGACAGTGAGAAAAGAGAGGACTACTCCACTTCCCTACCAAGCTTGACCCAGACAGACAGAACCTCAACTCAGTCTCCTGTCAGAATCAAGGTCACAGTTGATGGATGTTTCTTAATCTCTCTTCCTCTTCTGTTATGAGTCTACTGTTTTTTCAGAGACAGCTTGACCACTGGGGTCTATTCAGAGGTATTCAGCAGGATCCTTCCACTACTAACCTATTTGGCAGTGATAGCCCCTGGATGTGGATGTGTAGTACTAACAGATCTATCTAACCCCTCTTCCTGGCCTTTCTCTGTCTCCTCTGTTTCAGAAATCACAGCACAGACAGAGTCATGTGAGATCCGGCAGGACTGGAAGCCTTCATTCCTCAGTAATGAGGAGTTTACCCAGTTGATGCTGGAGGTAACGATCAGCTCAGCTCCACGTTTATCTCCTCTGATATATCAATTCAAAATCAAAATCAAAAAGTAACACAAGAAAATTACATAATAGTAACTAGGCTATGTACAGGGGGTACCGGTACCAAGTAAATGTGCGGGGGTACAGGTTAGTCAAGGTCATTTGTAAAGTGACTATGCATAGATAATAAACAGCGAGTAGCAGCACTGTAAAAATATGTAAGTAGTCCAGGTGGCCATTTGATTAATTGTTCAGCAGTCTTATGGCTTGGGGGTAGAAGCTGTTAAGGAGCATTTTGGTCCTAGACTTGGCGCTCCGGTACCGTTTACCGTGCGGTAGCAGAGAGAACAGTCTATGACAGGTGACTGGAGTCTTTGACAATTTTTTAGGCCTTCCTCTGAAACCGCCTGTCAGGAAGCTTGGCCCCAGTGATGTACTGCTCTCGATGGTGCAGCTGTAGAACTTTTTGAGGATCTGGGGACCCATGCCAAATCTTTTCAGTCTCCTGAGGGGGAAAAAGTGTTGTCGTGCCCTCTTCACAACTGTCTTGGTGTGTTTGGACCATGATAGTTAGTTGGTGATGTGAAAACCAAGGAACTTAAAACTCTCGACCCGCTCCACTTCAGCCCTGACGATGTTAATGGGGGTCTGTTTGGCCCTCCTTTTCCTATAGTCCACGATCAGCTCCAGCAGTACCCATGATGCACCTCTGAAACAAATATAACACACAATAATTATAGTAGCCGGCATAATAATAATGAATTTGTTTCGTTCCACAGGCTTTAGACGGTTTCCTCATAGCACTAACTACAGATGGAAACATTATATATGTGTCCGACAGTGTGTCTTCACTCATTGGCCATTTACCGGTAAGTGAGAGCCAGCTCGTATTTACATTACGTTTGATTATTTTTAACGTAATATTCATGTGTATACTTATGATCTCAATACACTCATTAAAATCAATGTATGCTTTATTGCAATTTGGACACTGACACTACAGTATGGTATGTAATACCATACCTTATCATATGACTTTGATATATGATGTGTTCATGGACAGTGATGGACCGTAGACACTGACCTTTTATCCTTTTGTATCAGTCAGATATGGTGGATCAAAATATCTTGAACTTCCTCCCTGAGCGTGAGCATGGGGAGGTCTATAAGCTGCTATCATCCCACATGCTAATGACTGACCACATCTCTGTTGACTTCCTGGACAGTGAGTATTTATTCCTCCTTTTCACTGTCTGAGTACCACCCTTCTTATTCCATCGGTACCCGGTCCATCTCCAGCCCTGGCACCACCAGGAATGCTAAGGTAGTTAAAAAACCTGTTGATGTGTCCTTGAGCAAGGCACTTAACCCTAATTCCAGGGGCGTTGTACTACTATGGCTGTACCTGTAAGTAGGCTGTCATTGTAAATAAGAATTTGTTCTTAACTGACTTGCCTAGTTAAATAAAAAAAATAGGAGATGGCTGTGTATTTTACAATAGTGTTGTTTGATGAAAAGTTTACAATGTTCTTTCCTGTCTCGAAGGGTCTTGGACTCTTGGTGATGAGAAGTCATCTGTGATGTCTGATCAGAGTCCATCACCATATTAATTAGCTTTTACATAAATAATATGGGTGACCATTTTTTGTACTGTTTTGTTTTTCTTATTGGTGCTATGCTACAGAACAATTATTAAAGTCGGATATATCACTTGTTTCAACGATATCCCCATGTCATGAATTATACATCAAAGCATGCAGTGGCCGGACAGTCACACGCCAAAGCCTCCAACACAAGCACAGTGGGGAAAATTCTGTAGGCATCCACCTAGTTCTATTGTATTTACATGACTATTGCCACTGTGCTTTAAGAGTTCACACTGTACTGTACTGTTTGCCTGCCGATCGTTCAGTGTGCTGTGCTTTAGGGACCACCTGCTGTAGACGTCCAACTGACGATATTTTCACGCGATTCTACGACCTGCACTCTGTTCAGAGGTGTACTCTCGGCTAGAAAACTCTATTGGTGTTTTTGAGCTCTTAAATATACGTCAGGTTGCCGTTTATTGGATTGCTGGACAGTGTGGTCCTATGACGAGTCCTTTAGCTAATAATAGTAGCTAGCCTAGCAGCGTGGTTAGGAGTTTTAATCACTGTTATGGTAGGTTCAGTAATCCACAGCAGTGCTGCCTGCATCTAGGCACTGACCTCAATCCTATGCTACAAATGTGCTCTTCTGAGAAAGAGACTGGTGTGGAATGGTCTAGGTCTATGTTTAGAACTACAGGAATACAAAGCATAGACTGTATTCCTGTACGCTACTGTGTCTGGAATAAGCATCATCTCCTCCTAGCCTCATTCACAACAGGAAATTCCTGCATTTATCTTTCATCTCTTTTCTTTCATGTAAAACAATACTGCCTCTCATGCTTAACAGACGGAATGCTTAGGAAGTTTTCTTTTGGTTAATGTGCTGCTGTCAGTTAACGATTGCTATGGTAATGTGTGTTGCTCTGAGTTGAGTGATCATCACTAATATCTACACCCTCGGTCAAAAGTTTGGAATATTACTCATTCAAGGGTTTTTCTTTATTTGCACTATTTTTTTACATTGTAGAATAAAAGCGAAGACGTCAAAACTAAAAGTGTTAAACAAATCAAAATATATTTTATATTTGAGATTTTTCAAATAGCCACTCTTTGCCTTGATGACAGCTTTGCACATTCTTGGAGTTCCCACATTTGCTGAGCACTTGTTGACTGCTTTTCCTTCACTGCAGTCCGACTCATCCCAAACCATCTAAATTTGGTTTAGGTTGAAACCAAAAATCTCAAATTTGGACTCCAGAGCAAAGGACAAATTTCCACCGGTCTAATGTTGATGTTGAGATGTGTCTGTGAAGCATTTATTTGGGCTGCAATCTGAGGCTGGTAACTCTAATGAACTTATCCTCTGCAGCAGAGGTATTTCTGGGTCTTCCATTCCTGTGGCGGTCCTCATGAAGCTGGTTGAGAGAATGCCATGAGTGTGCAAAGCTGTCATCAAGGCAAAGGGTGGCTATTTTAAGAATCTAAAATCTAAAATATATTTTGCTATGTTTAACACTTTTTTGGTTACTACATGATTCCATATGTGTTATGTCATAGTTTTGATGTCTTCGCTTTTATTCTACAATGTAAAAAATGGTGCAAATTAAGAAAGACCCTTGAATGAGTAATATTCCAAACTTTTGACTGGGGGTGTACATTATGTGCACTGCACTTCCACCTGAGGATAAAGGTGGTCTCAGGTACTTCTAGATACTCTTGGATAAGTGAACTCAGACACTTGAGTTGGAGCTTACAGTACCACAGAGGAAGCATCTATCCATCTATCCATCTATCCATCCATCGGAACATTGCTAAGGGGACTTGCTTCCATTCAGATGTTGGGCGATTAGCCTGGCTCGCAACCTGCGTTCCAATTCATCCCAAACGTGTTCGATGGGGTTGAGGTCAGGGCTCTGTGCAGGCCAGTCAAGTTCTTCCTCAACGATCTCAACAAACCATTTCTGTATGGACCTCACTTAGTGCATGGGGGCATTGTCATGCTGTAACAGGAAATGGCCTTCCCCAAGCACATAATTGTCTGAAATGTTATTGTATGCTGTAGCATTAAGATTTCCCTTCACTGGAACTAAGGGTCCTAGCCCGAACCATGAAAAACAGCCCCAGACCATTATTCCTCCTCCACCAAACTTTACAGTTGGCACTATGCATTGGGACAAGTAGCGTTCTCCTAGCATCTGCCAAACCCAGATTTGTTCGCCAGATGGTGAAGCGTGATTCATCACTCCAGAGAACGCGTTTACACTACTCTAGAGTCCAATGGTAACGAGCTCTACACCACGCCAGTCGACGCTTGGCATTGCGCATCGTGATTTTAGGCTTGTGTGCGGCTGCTCGGCCATGGAAACCCATTTCATGAAGCTCGCGACGAAACATTCGACAAATAGTTATTGGGGTGACGTTGCTTCCAGAGGCAGTTTGGAACTAAGTAGTGAGTGTTGCAACCGAGGACAGACAATTTTTACGCACTTCAGCACTTGGCGGACCCGTTCTGTGAGCTTGTGTGGCTTACCACTTCACGGCTGAGCTGTTGTTGCTCTTAGACGTTTCCACTTCACAATAACGGCACTTACAGTTGACCGGGGCCAGCTCTAGCAGAGCAGAAATTTTACGAACTGACTTGTTGGAAAGTTGGCGTCCTACGTTGAAAGTCACTGAGCTCTTCAGTAAGGCCATTCTACTGCCAATGTTTGTCTATGAAGATTGCATGGCTGTGTCCTCAATTGTATAAACCTGTCAGCAACGGGTGTGGCTGAAATAGTCAAATCCACTAATTTGAAGGGGTGTCCACATACTTTTGTATATATAGTGTCTATAAGAAAGGAGGGTGTAAATACAAACTGGTAAACTTAGCTTTGCCAGTAAATCTTTTCTCAATGTATTTTTCTTTATAACGAGCGTTGTGTTTTGTTGAAGACACTTCCATCTGCTCTTTTTTTACAGGTAAGACACAGATTGAGTTCTGCTGTCATTTAGCCAGAGGAAACATCCAGCCAAAGGAACCGCCTACATATGAGAATGTGAAATTTGTCGGAGATTTCAAGTTTCATAACAGTGGTGAGTTTTTTTTTTTTTCTACCTGTAGCTCATAACAACAGAAGTTATTTTCACTGTCAACAGACTATTAATTATCATCTGTATTTTATGTGTCATTACATCTTTAGCTACTGACTGAGCTACAAACTGATAAAAATATAGTTAACAATCTAGTTACCTGTATATTAATAAGGCCAAGCTCTGCATTCTAATGAGTTTAGAATTAAGATTTGTACCATAAACCAGATGTTATGCCATGAAGTCTTACTCAAGACATAAAACATTATCAGACAATCAAACAGGTTTTTAAACCGTTTCAGAGCTGCATATCTCATTGTAGATCACTATTCAAATATCAGGCTGATGGGAAAATGAGACGTATGAGGACATGTTCCCCCTCTCCTCTGAAATTACACTCCGTACAGTTGGGTATTTCCATACTCTTTAATGTGCGAGACTTCCAGTCGTTGGAATAGGATAATGTTGAAAGGTTATGTTAAGTTATTTGGCACTCGTAGAATAACCCCACATAGCCAATCATCGATTTATTCTGTCTGATTTGCCATTACCCTCTACTCTTAGCTGGAGATTACTACTCCAGTCCTCAGGGGCCACAGTCCTGCGGATTTTCCTTTCTCAAATGAGTGTGTCATTTTAATGGGGCAAGGACAAAACCCCAGCACACACTGCTGTGACCGAGAAACACAGTTGACTTAGTTTCACGGCGCCTACGTCCTCTTGTAGCAGATATACCTGTGTAGGGTTGATGATAATCACGCATAGCGTCTATGATATACTGTTGTAATGCACCCAATGGAGTGTAGTTGTTCATTCACATTTGCTATGCCTACATCCGTCCTCTGGTGAGGTATTTAGAGTGACTTTTCTTTCTGAGCCACAGTGCCTACATCCTCTTGTAACGGGTTGACATTACCAAGAACCCTGCCGTCGTCGCTGGAAGAGCAGGTCTGCTTTGTTGCCACTGTGCGACTAGTCACGCCACAGTTTTTAACGGTAAGATCATATTTCTTTTGCTAAATCTCTGCTGATTCCATTTGAGGACGTACGGGTGGTTTACGTTTGTGGATATTATGCGTAAAGAACCCTGGAAAGGTGGGAGCAGAAAATAGTACATTGTGAAAAAGCCTGTTTGAGATTTATGCATTGTGAATCTTCATATTATATGCATGTACAAGTTCATCAACTTATTATTGAGTCATGAAAGAAGAAGACATCACAAAACAGTTATCCATATCTCGGAACTATACATTTTGCAGATAGAACCTTATAATTACAAGTCCTTGACTATCCATATCATATGCGATGTCCCAGTTATGTCTCTTTCTGGCTAACATAAATAAATACAGGTACCTTGGAGCATGTTTAAGGCCCATTGGAGAGGTATTGCTGTTTTGTCGTATATCACTCTATATATCAATCCATAGAAGGAGTATTTCACAAAAAAATACAAACTTTGCATATTTCATGGATATCTACAGTAGCAAGTTGTTTGCTTACTATGGGCATCAGAGACCAGACACATATGTGTTTACCATTACAGAGGTAAGCTTGACCAATGCTCCTAGTTACCCATAGGATATAGTGTATTTGTCATTTTAGTGAACTATTGCTTTAACAAATATATATGGTGAACATGAATGAATGTACTTGATAATGTGGTTTGAAGGAAGGGTATATTCTCTTAATTTTTAAATGACTTCACTGTTCTATGAAATAACCTTTTTACTCAACCCAGATCCACTTTTGAGAAAAACAATGTTACAATTACAACCCCTTACCCTAAAAAACACCCTTTTACAAATGTCTGTACTCTTACCTTTTTAATGTGAGAGAAGTTATTAAAAAGTAATGAATCACTACAAAACAGTTTTGATGTTTTAATGCTGAATAACTCAGATCTAGACTTTTGAGGACTGGTTCTCTAGTGCTGTGTCTTAAATTGTATTTTTGTTTCTTTGACCAGGATTTGTGTAATGTGGAAGATCCCTGTGATGAATTCACATCCAGACACAGCCTTGAATGGAAGTTCCTGTTCTTAGATCACAGGTAAGAGGAGCTGAGAAACATTCACATCTTGTCTTTCATCTGTTATCAGTCTTTAGTTGAATACGTTTCATAGCCTGATGGAAAGCTATACTATCATCGATGCACATCAACTGACATCGTCTGGACTGCGCGTCTTTAGGAACACATAGATTTAAGAGGACAACTGCTGTTCTCTCCTGTCCCTATGTTGGCATTAACATGATATTGCTGTTAACTGGTGTGTCATACTGCCTCGCTGTGTGTCCCTTGGCTACTTGTCATCTGATTGGCTTTGGGTGATCAGATTCAATGATTAGCAGACTGCTGGTGCTGCTAGTAGCGTGACTGTCTGATTGCGCTGGTTTCCACCGTTGCCCTGCCCTGGAAACAAGATTAGTCCGCAACGCCAAGTAATAAAGGCACAGTGAGAAACAGCCCAGACTGCATCATTCTATCATTCATGACACCAGCGCTGCTAAATATAAATTATAAATTATATTTAAATTATATTATGTGAGTTAAACATAAAATAGAAAAATAACATAAACACATTTTCCTTAAAGTTTATTTTTTGAAAGTACTAATGTTACTGTCCCCCACTACAACAACAAAAATACTTAAATACATGTAATTTTGTCCTTGAAACATTTAAATGAAATACTGTAGAATTCCATTAATTCTATGGAGGACTGGTTCTTCTGAGGAGTGACGCGGTGGCTTCAAAGCCTCTCATTGGTCAATACATAGCGTCAGCAAATCCAGGGTTTATATATTATTGTGTAAAACCAGGGGAGAAAATTGTACATCCTGTCCTCTGCTGAGCTATAATTGGACATTCACAGCTCCTTGCCAAACTGCGGTGCTCTGCGCGCTGGGTTACAAGAATGGCTGCCTCCATAATGTGACCTGCATGCCATTCTGAATTTGGCTTATGGGGGCCTAGGCTAAGTGGATTTACTGAGCGTTGATGAATGAAATGTAACAAGTGAGCCAAAATCATGTCATTATCCTACCTGTGATTATACAACATTGCCATGTTTATGTATTTCTGTGGTATGAGAAACGTCACACTCGCTCAGCCCTAACCAATTTAGAGAGGTTATATCCTGCCAATGTGTCATATCAGTATGCATAAGATGAGGTTCTATTGCCCTGTGTGCTTGAGACAATACAGACCTGTTGGGTTTATTTAATCGTAATATTGATGTACTTGTCAAGGTAGTTATGGAATTATCAATCAAGTTAATCTCACCAGGCTATAAAATTGTAAATTATGACAAAATGAATACTGTAGTTATTGTCCCAGTTGAACCAGTCTGTTGTCATAAACATGGTTGTTTAATATCTTGGTTATTCTCTTTTTCTAGAGCTTCACCAATCATCGGTTACTTGCCCTTTGAAGTTCTTGGGACTTCTGGCTATGATTACTATCATGTGGATGACTTGGAGCTTATAGCGCAGTGTCATAAGCAATGTAAGCAACTCTCTCCACTTTTCTACTCTCTCTCTCTTTCACCCACCACCCTTCCCCCTCTTGCTCTCCCTCACTACCACAGGATCCAGGCAGCCATTTCACAAAAATAGGTCATCCCTCTGTTGTTACATTTTTATTTCCACTTCACCAATATGCATAAAAAGCCTGGAACTATAAGGCTGCTTAGAGCTTTTCACCCCTCCTCTGGTGTTTTAGGATGACGCAAACATCTCCTACCTTGTACACTGTGAACTAGGGCAGTGTGCTGCAGTGGTTTATATATGCCTGACTTGTGAAAATATCCCTCTGTGTTGTGTTGTCTTCACAGTGATGCAGTTTGGGAAGGGTAAATGCTGCTACTATCGGTTTCTGACCAAGGGTCAGCAGTGGATCTGGCTCCAGACACACTACTACATTACATACCACCAGTGGAACTCCAAGCCTGAGTTCATAGTGTGCACACACACAGTCATCAGGTAAACCTTATTCCTCTGTCATGTTTGGTACAGTATACTCTCACGCCCCCTTAAAGGGGAATGCAAACAGTAAATCGGTTACAGTTAGCTGGCGTTCTAAATCCTAGTTTTTTCCATTCCCCTTTAAGGGTGAGAAGGTTATCGCCTGGCTGTAGTTCTTTAAGAACTAATGTATTGTATTAGGGGTCTGTGGTATCTGTCTGTCATTTAACCTTTATTTAACTAGGCAAGTCATGGGCAGGTCATTTAGATTTTTTTTTATATTGCACTCTTTCACGGACTTGTAGTTATGCGGAGGTGCGATCGGAGAGGAGGAGAGAGATTGGCTTGGAGGAGACGTCACCTGAGACGGCCACTTCGTCCTCCAGAAAGGTATGAAGAAGAGACTCAAATATAAATAATGAATCAGAAAGAATGTTGCAATAACATACAGTATTCAAGATTCATAATGCATAGCCATTTTACTAAGTTGAGTTCATGTACAGTAGTGCTTTACTTCCCACAACTATGTCAGTGTTCAGAACTGAATGGGATGGTGAATTGCCATGCAGATACGGCACTATCCAGTGTCAGGCATTATTGTGTGAATTCTGGGGTAAAAGCAGATGTGTCCCAGATCTTGTTATTGGTGCTGTTAGTACTTAATTCTCCTCTATCCTGTGTGTTTCAGGCTCAGGAGGTGTACCTGGACATCTGTCCCAATCTGGACCCCCCTGGACGGGACAGGATGAGCGGGGCACGCTCAGTTTCCTCCAACAGCTCCCGGAAGTCCTCCCACACCGCCCTGTCCGACTCGGCATGTGAGCATCCCTGCTGCTACCTTTGTCCAGCTAACCCAAATACCCCCATACTGAATCAGTCCGTTCAGACTTCAACCCTGTACCGTACAACACCACTTTCACCCTAATCCAAACTCAGCACCACCACACACTCTTACTTAATGTATACGATTTTGAATTTAGATGGTTAATTGTTAATAATGCTTAACCTTCTACAGTACCTATTGTTACATTTTTCCCAGCAGCCAACTCGTCTTTGCGGTACACAGATGCTTGCATTCCATCACGGCAGTCTGCATCCATCACTGGGACAGAGAAGTATTCGTCTAGACTCGCACCCAGCAGTGCAAAGGTCAGCCCACCTCATTATGAACTAGCCAGTGGAAAAACCAATACCTGTAAAACAACATTAGCCCAGAGATAGCATCCAGGGATACTGCTTAACTCCCTCTGTCTCTGTTTCTGTTGTCCTTCTCCTTGTAGACTTTGGGGCTAAACTCTTTTGACCTCCTTCCCCAACTGAGCCTCCCCCTTTCTCCTACCTGCAGCCAGCAATCCGCAATGGTTGATGTTTAATCTTCCTCTCTCCTGTCTGTCACCTGCTGCCTGCTCACTGTTTGTCTACTGTAGTAGTCTGCCTGTATTATGACAGCTTGCTCTTGTCTGTTGGTTTACTTCCTTGTTCAATTGTGACTTAGGATGATCATAATTTACTCAGTACCAGTTCATACAAGGAAAATCAGTCAATTTAAATGAATTCATTAGGCCCTAATCTATGGATTTCACATGACTGGGAATACAGAAATGCATATTTTGGTCACAGATACCTTAAAAAAAAAAAACAGTCAGTATCTGGTGTGACCACCATTTGCCTCATGCAGCGCAACACATCTTCTTCGCATAGAATTGATCAGGCCGGTCATTGTGGCCTGTGAAATGCTGTCCCACTCCTCTTCAAAGGCTGTGCGAAGTTCCTGGATATTGGTGGGAACTGGAACACGCTGTCGTAGACGTCGATCCAGAGCATCCCAAACATGCTCAATGGGTGACTTGTCTGGTGCGTATGCAGGTCATGGAAGAACTGGGACATTTTTAGCTTCCAGGAATTGTGTTCAGATCCTTGCGACATGGGGCCGTGCATTATCATGCTGAAACATGAGGTGATTGTGGAGGATGAATGGTCAGGATCTCATCACGGTATCTCTCTGCATTCAAATTGCAATCCATAAAATGCAACTGTGTTGTTCCGTAGCTTATGCCTGCTCATACCATAACCCCACCACCACCACGGGGTACTCTGTTCACAACGTTGACATCAGCAAACCGCTCGCCCACACAACGCCATACACGCTGTCTGCCCCTCATACACGCTGTCTGCACACTCCCTCAACATCTGTGGCATTGTGTTGTGTGACAAAACTGCACATTTCAGAGTGGGCCTTTTATTGCCCCCCAGCACAAGGTGCACCTGTGTAATGATCATGCTGTTTAATCAGCTTCTTGATATGTCACACCTTTCAGGTGGATGGATTATCTTGGAAAAGAAGAAATGCTCACTAACAGAAATGTATTTTTTTTAAACTTATGGAACATTTCTGGGTTCTTTTATTTCAGCTCATGAAACATGGGACCAACACTTTACATGTTGCCTTTATATTTTTGTTCAGTGTACATGCAAAACGACATTTCTCAAGTATGTTTAAATTGTCTCAAGACGATCACTTCAACTCATCTGAAATGAGGCCCAGTAAAATCATCTCCTACATCTGCATGATATGGAAACAAGACCAGCTGGAAGTGCTAATCAAGCTATAATGATTGTGCGAATGATTTCTGTGGTCCTCGAGAGATCGAGAGCTGTAACGAGTGCTGTATTTCTGAACTACTGTAGAGCCTTCCTTGGCTCTGAAAATGTGTGTGGGCAGCTTGAAAGGCTTGTGCCAGAGCATGACCGATGTATGATACTGTGATGTGAAGCTCCTTTATCATGATGGCTGTGTATCCTATTCTTCCAGTCACAGCAACAGTCCATGTACCAGCAGCAGCCCGCTGAGCCTCAGCTAGGTGTCATGCACCAGCTCAAGGAGCAGCTGGAGGAGAGGACACGCATCCTCCAGATGGACATCAAGACTCAGCAGCAGGAGCTGCATGACATCAAGGAGAAGCTGCAGCTGGCTAACCTCCAGGTAACCCTGCTTACCGCTAGTCAGACGCCACGCCTAAATCAATCCCTAAACCTAAGCCAATTGCCATAAAGTGGAGTAGCTCATCCCTCCTGTGTGTGTGTGTGTGTGTGTGTGTGTGTGTGTGTGTGTGCGTGTGCGTGTGTGTGTGTGGCCTGTGTGTAGATGTTGTTACAACAGCCGGTCCACAGTGACTTTGGCCAGGTCCAACAGCAGCAGCAGCAGCAGCAGGCCCAGCAGCAGGGTCCAGGGAGGCCAGCCGAGCAGCAGCAGCAGGCCCAGTCTGGGGTGATCAGGCAGGCCTCGAGCCACTCCAAACAGCCTCTTCATGGAGCCCATGGCTCGTCCCCTCACTCTCTCCTCAGAGAACACAGCACACCCTCCCCTCAGGTACCCCAGTTTTCCCTCTGTACTCTTATCAACTTTTACTTTGTAAAGGGTAAACAGGTTAATATTCTGTTAAAATATACAAGGAATTGGTTTTTGCATGACTAGTCAACCTGGTGGTAGTTTCAGTGATGTTGTTGTTGCTTTAGGCGCAGCAGAGGTTGGTAAGGAGTGCAGGTGGGCAGATGCAGGCGGTCAGTCTCCCGGTGCAGACCCACACCAACCTGACCATGCCCTTCTACAGCAACCCCATGATGTTCTCTCAGCAGATGAGCGCACGGCCACTGCAGGACTCAAACCAAAGACACTCGGACACTGAGTTTAGCCAAGAGGGACAGCTACGGTGAGTCCTACAGACAGTAAACCAGTCTGATTTCTTGTTTCAGAACATGTTGTCGAAAGTCTGTTCTTCATAGTCAGTGTAACTCAGCCTTTGGTTTGGTCTGAATTGAAGCAACTTGTAACTCAGTGCATTTTGGGAAACATTGACATGGGAAGCTGTATATTATCAAAACAAGGCTTTACGAGTTGAAGTTGAAATCATATCTACATTGTATGAATAACGAATGCTTAACACCTGCTCATTCTAACCTTGAAGAGAGAGTAACTTTATATGAAATGTTCAAAGAAAAAGTTTAGGGTTCCATTGGAGGTTAAGGTTAGGGTTCCATTGGAGGTTAAGGTTAGGGTTCCATTGGAGGTTAAGGTTAGGGTTCCATTGGAGGTTAAGGTTAGGGTTCCATTGGAGGTTAAGGTTAGGGTTCCATTGGAGGTTAAGGTTAGGGTTCCATTGGAGGTTAAGGTTAGGGTTCCATTGGAGGTTAAGGTTAGGGTTCCATTGGAGGTTATGGTTAGGGTCACTGTGTTTGGGAGAAATATTTAAAGGGTGGAAAATAACAGCTTGTGCAGTCTGGATTTTCTTTTTTTTGAAAGGTTGGAGTGTTAGCTTTGAGAATGACATAGACTGTTCTTTCTGGTAGCATGCTGCTCAACCAGCCAATGCAGACCCTCGTACCTGATAGCAGTGTTAGCTCCCAGGCTTCCCAGTGCAACACAGCCATCCAGCAAACCAAGTAAGTGTGTGTTTGAGTATGTGTGTAATCATTATGTCGACTCTCTTTACGCTGTTGGTTATTTGACCTACAGTTAAAGTTGGAAGTTTAAATACATTTAGGTTGAAGTCATTAAAACTCATTTTTCAACCACTAAACAGATTTCATGTTAACAAACTATAGTTTTGGCAAGTCGGTTAGGACATCTACTTTGTGCATGACACAAGTAATTCTTCCAACAATTGTTTACAGACAGATTTTTTCACTTATAATTCACTATATCACAATTCCAGTGGGTCAGAAGTTTACATACACTAAGTTGACTATGCCTTTAAACAGCTTGGAAAATTCCAGAAAATTATGTTATGGCTTTAGAAGCTTCTGATAGGCTAATTGACATCATTTGAGTCAATTGGAGGTGTACCTGTGGATGTATTTCAAGGCCTACCTTCAAACTCAGTGCCTCTTTGCTCGACATCATTGGAAAATCTAAATAAATCAGCCAAGACCTCAGAAACAAAATTGTAGACCTCCACAAGTCTGGTTCATCCTTGGGAGCAATTTCCAAATGCCTGAAGGTACCATGTTCATCTGTACAAACAATAGTATGCAAGTATAAACACCATGGGACCATGCAGCTGTCATACCACTCAGGAAGGAGATGCGTTCTGTCTCCTAGAGATGAACGTACCTTGGTGCAAAAAGTGCAAATCAATCCCAGAACAACAGCAAAGGACCTTGTGAAGATGCTGGAGGAAACAGCTGAAAAAGTATCTATATCCACAGTAAAACGAGTCCTATATCGACATAACCTGAAAGGAGCTCAGCAAGGAAGAAGCTGCAAGGAAGAAGCCACTGCTCCAAAACCGCCATAAAAAAGCCAGGCTTGCAAATGAAGAACACCATCCCAACCGTGAAGCACGGGGGTGGCAGCATCATGTTGTGGGGGTGCTTTGCTGCAGGAGGGACTGGTGCACTTCACAAAATATATGGCATCATGAGGAAGGAAAATTATGTGGATATATTGAAGCAACATCTCAAGACATCAGTCAGGAAGTTAAAGCTTGGTCGCAAATGGGTCTTCCAGATGGACAATGACCCCAAGCATACTTCCAAAGTTGTGGCAAAATGGCTTAAGGACAACAAAGTCAAGGTATTCGAGTGGCCATCACAAAGCCCTCACCTCAATCCTATAGAAAATTTGTGGGCAGAACTGAAAAAGCGTGTGCGAGCAAGGAGGCCTAAAACCTGACTTAGTTACACCAGTTCTGTCAGGAGGAATGGGCCAAAATACACCCAACTTGTGGAAGGCTACCTGAAACGTTTGACCCAAGTTAAACAATTTAAAGGCAATGCTACCAAATACTAATTGAGTGTATGTAAACTTCTGACCCACTGGGAATGTGATTAAATAAATAAAAGCTGAAATAAATAATTCTCTCTACTATTATTCTGACATTTCACATTCATAAAATAAAGTTATGATCCTAACTGACCTAAGACAGGGAATTTTTACTAGGATTAAATGTCAGGAATTGTGAAAATGTATTTGGCTAAGGTGTATGTAAACTTCCGACTTCAACTGTGTATATATAGTTGTCACGACTTGCCCTGTTGGGTACAGAGTTTTAGATTCCTCCAATAAATTCCTTTCTCTCTCTCTCTCTCAAACCGTTCTACAGAATGGTCTCTGGGAAAACCCTTTGTTACCACAGAGAAGACATGGTAACATCAATAGGTTGGACAATGAACAATATTCTTATAACCCAACCAGGTTAAAGTGTCCGTTGGTATTTAAAGAATGTGATGTCAGATCAGTTATTGTCTGGGATGTTGTTACCGCTGATAATTCAACATAAATTGTATCTTTGGAAGTCTACACATTCTGGTTATCAGATAAACATGTCATTGTTGTGCAATTTAGATGTTTGAATATGAAACTATTTGTGAAAAGATGAATTTTAATTTCTAACCTTTATGAATGAGAAAAGTGATTTCATGAGTAAACTCACATCAGTCAGTAGCCACACCCAGGTGAGCAGACATTGGTTGAGAGCTATGAAACACACCCTTCTCTCCCTAGTATAAAGCCTGTTGTCGGAAGTAAAACTCCACGTTCCAGAAATGCAAGGACTTTGTCCGAATGCATAGAAGGGCGAATTTGCAACGTGGAGGTGATGACTGACACGTGGAATGGTGAATTTCGACAAAGACCAGCCAGAATACAGTATGAGCAGATTATGGCAACTTGGTATGAACTTGGAACCAAGTCTCAAGAATCAAGCCAAGAAGAAGTGATTGGATCTTAGTGGTCGCGGTCAGCAGACTGCAGTTGGTGAACGCGACCTAAGATGAACACAGACACTGCAACCAGGAAGACTCGCCTTTGGACGAGGGCGATCTCTGCTGAACCAGAGTCCTCCAGCTTTGACCCATCTATGGAAGCCAAGCTCAATCATAAATACCTATAATTACATTTACTCTTTCCTAATGGACGGTTGTTAAAGTGTAAGATTTTGTGTTTGAGCATAACTTCCCATGTCCGACAGAGACTTCATCTCTCTCAACCCCTTTCCTTTGTGTAACCAGCCGTCATATCGGGTTAAGTCCACTAGGGACTTTTTATGACATGAGTAGCAATCACTGTATGATCTATACTGTTGTGTATATACAGTATATGTAATTATGTGTGATTCTTTAGCTAGTAAATAAATCATTAAGACAATTTATGGATGCTGATTTAAACATGGGAGCTAGGATTCGTGCAGATTTAGATCTTACAATGTCCAGAATGAGACGGACTAATAATGAAGTAACGATTAAATAATTGACTGCTATTTGATATAAGATCTTCAGATCTTTAAGAGTTGTTATTCGGAAGACAGCAGCTCTATAAACACACTTCCGTGGAGCCCCAGGTTATTAATGAGTTAATTCAATCACGTTGAGTAATCTATTTTATAAAATAACATGTCTCACATTTAATCAAAGCCAGAGACATAGTTGAGAATACATTGATACACACGGGCAACTGTTGAGCGTGAAAAACCCAGCAGCGTTGCAGTTCTTGACACACTAAAACCGGTGTGCCTGGCACCTACTGTACTACCATACCCCAGTCAAAGACACTTCAATATTTTGTCTGGCCCATTCGCATTCAACAGACATTTGACAAAAGACACAATGCATGTCCCGTTTTGGAACTGCGGAAAACCTCCTCCATGAAAGTTGGTTTTATATTCACACATTTGGACATTCAACAGACATTCAACAGACATTCAACAGACATTCAACAGACATTCGCCAAAAACCAGTTAAAATTGTAAAAATCAATAACTAATTCACTGTTTGTCACAGAAACATCAAACTAGGTATACATTAATCTTTAAATGTCTAGAATACTTTTACAACCTTTGTTTTGAGTAGAAATTCCAGTTTTGACTTGATAGAAATACATACAATCTATAAGATGCCATTTAAAGCAGTATAAATCAATAACTAATTCACCATTTATCACAGAAACATCACACTAGGTATGATTTATTCTATACATTTCTATCATACTTTTACAACCTTTTGAGGTTTTTGAGGAAAAACTTTTGATTTGAAAGAGGGCATGTAGTCCGTCTAGAGCATGTGTGGTCAAAGTCCTAACAAGTCTGTTATACCCTATTGATAGATAGATAGATTGATAGATTACAGGAAAAAACTACAGGATGAAGTGTTCAGGCCTGACTAAGACAACCAAGCGGATCAACATGGACATTCCACAGTGGAGATGAGGAAAACTAAGAGTGAACCATATCATGCGTATATACTGTATATACACTACCGTTCAAAAGTTTGGGGTCACTTAGAAATGTCCTTGTTTTTGAAAGAAAAGCAATAACATTTACAATAACATCAAATTGTGTAGACATAGTGTAGACATTGTTAATGTTGTAAATGACTATTGTAGCTGGAAACGGCTGATAATTTTTTTTTTTTTTAATATCTACATACAGTGGGGAGAACAAGTATTTGATACACTGCCGATTTTGCAGGTTTTCCCACTTACAAAGCATGTAGAGGTCCGTACATTTTATCATAGGTACACTTCAACTGTGAGAGACGGAATCTAAAACAAAAATCCAGAAAATCACATTGTATGATTTTTAAATAATTAATTTGCATTTTATTGCATGACATAAGTATTTGATCACCTACCAACCAGTAAGAATTCCGGCTCTCACAGACCTGTTAGTTTTTCTTTAAGAAGCCCTCCTGTTCTCCACTCATTACCTGTATTAACTGCACCTGTTTGAACTCGTTACCTGTATAAAAGACACCTGTCCACACACTCAATCAAACAGACTCCAACCTCTCCACAATGGCCAAGACCAGAGAGCTGTGTAAGGACATCAGGGATAAAATTGCAGACCTGCACAAGGCTGGGATGGGCTACAGGACAATAGGCAAGCAGCTTGATGAGAAGGCAACAACTATTGGCGCAATTATTAGAAAATGGAAGAAGTTCAAGATGACGGTCAATCTCCCTCGGTCTGGGGCACCATGCAAGATCTCACCTCGTGGGGCATCAATGATCATGAGGAAGGTGAGGGATCAGCCCAGAACTACATGGCAGGACCTGGTCAATGACCTGAAGAGAGCTGGGACCACAGTCTCAAAGAAAACCATTAGTAACACACTACGGCGTCATGGATTAAAATCCTGCAGCGCACGCAAGGTCCTCCCTCCAAAGATTTTCTATTGGGTTCAGGTCTGGAGACTGTCTAGGCCACTCCAGGACCTTGAGATGCTTCTTACGGAGCCACTCCTTAGTTGCCCTGGCTGTGTGTTTCGGGTCGTTGTCATGCTGGAAGACCCAGCCACGACCCATCTTCAATGCTCTTACTGAGGGAAGGAGGTTGTTGGCCAAGATCTCGCGATACATAGCCCCATCCATCCTCCCCTCAATACGGTGCAGTCGTCCTGTCCCCTTTGCAGAAAAGCATCCCCAAAGAATGATGTTTCCACCTCCATGCTTCACGGTTGGGATGGTGTTCTTGTACTCATCCTTCTTCTTCCTCCAAACACGGCGAGTGGAGTTTAGACCAAAAAGCTATATTTTTGTCTCATCAGACCACATGACCTTCTCCCATTCCTCCTCTGGATCATCCAGATGGTCATTGGCAAACTTCAGACGGGCCTGGACATGCGCTGGCTTGAGCAGGGGGACCTTGCGTGCGCTGCAGGATTTTAATCCAGGTTGTAAAAGTAGGCTAGACATTTTATTTATTTAACCTTTATTTAACTAGGGAAGTCAGTTAAGAACACATTCTTATTTACAATGACGGCCTACCAAAAGGTAAAAGACCTCCTGCAGGGACGGGGGATGGGATTAAAAATATAAATAAATTAAATATAAATATAGGACCAATCACACATTACGACAAGAGAGACAAACAACACTACATAAAGAGAGACCTAAGACAACAACATAGCATGGTAGCAACACATGACAACACAGCATGGTAGCAACATAACATGACAACAACATGATAGCAACACATGACAGCATGGTAGCAACACAACATGGTAGCAGCACAGAAACATGGTACAAACATTATTGGGCACAGACAACAGCACAAAGGGCAAGAAGGTGGAGATGACAATACATCATGCAAAGCAGCCACAACTGTCAGTAAGAGTGTCCATGATTGAGTCTTTGAATGAAGAGATTGAGATAAAACTGTCCAGTTTGAGTGTTTGTTGCAGCTCGTTCCAGTCGCTAGCTGCAGCGAACAGAATAGACGAGCGACCCAGGGATGTGTGTGCTTTGGGGACCTTTAACAGAATGTGACTGGCAGAACGGGTGTTGTATGTGGAGGATGAGGGCTGCAGTAGATATCTCAGATAGGGGGGAGTGAGGCCTAAGAGGGTTTTATAAATAAGCATCAACCAATGGGTCTTGCGATGGATATACAGAGATGACCAGTTTACAGAGGAGTATAGAGTGCAGTGATGTGTCCTATAAGGAGCATTGGTGGCAAACTGATGGCCGAATGGTAAAGAACATCTAGCCGCTGGAGAACACCCTTACCTGCCGATCTATAAATGATGTCTCCGTAATCTAGCATGGGTAGGATGGTCATCTGAATCAGGGTTAGTTTGGCAGCTGGGGTGAATGAGGAGCGATTACGATAGAGGAAACCAAGTCTAGATTTAACTTTAGCCTGCAGCTTTGATATGTACTGAGAGAAGGACAGTGTAGCAGCTAGCCATAGCGAGCTGATATAAAACAAGTAAATTACCGAAGCTGGCGTTAGGGCGGAAAATGCCAGTGCTCCAGTTTTTACATGACAAAATTGCAAATTAATGTGCGTTTGACACTAGCACCGCCTTAACACCAGCCAAAAATAGAGCCCTCTGAATGGCACACAATCCATGTCTCAATTGTCTAAAGGCTTAAAAATCCTTCTTCAACCTGTCTCCTCCCCTTTATCTACACTGATTGAAATGGATTTAACAAGTGACATCAATAAGGGATCATAGCTTTCACCTGGATTTACCTGGTCACTCTGGTCATGGAAAGAGCAGATGTTCCTAATATTTTGTATACTCAGTTTATGAACGACAAATAAATAGTATAGTTTCTACCAGTAGTTCTATCGGTATGTTTTAACTCTTCTAAATTAACATATTCTGTAACTATCAACATAGTTAACATATTTGACCTATTGATTGCACCCACCCCTTCCCAGATACACCCTGGAGCAGCAGATGATGACCCCGTCGTTCCCCATGCAGCAGGTGAACTGCAACGCTGTCCTGGTCCCCTCTCCCGTCTTCACGTCCTCCATCATGATCCCTCACAACAGCTTTATCACGCACCAGGCCCAGCCCGCCCACCATGCTCAGCAGCAGGCCTGCCAGCACTCTCTGCAGCTACTGCAGCCACAGCAGTTATTTCAGGTACAGTAGTGTGATAGCAGGCCTTGGGCTGGGGGGGTTTGGCTCACTCTGTACAACTGCTATCACCTCACTTAAGCCCTGATCCCTTTCTGTTTGATAGATGCAGCCCCAAGGACTCTTACACAGTGGAACCACTCAGGCTTTCTTCCACACCACTAATGTCCCACAGCAAGGTACTGTGGGTTATATTCAACAACAACCACAACAGCAACAACGGCAACACCACCATTACCAAAACCAGACTGGCAGCCTTTCAGACTTCCGAAATATGCTCACTCAGTAGCACCGAATACACAGAGTGGTGAGATATCCTCTGAAACGTATTGTCACAGGTTGGTGGCAGAATTCTATGGGAAGAAACAGAGAGGCATATTTGGTACCATGCTGTGCTGTGTTCTTCACTGTTTAAGAAGCCATTGTGGCTTTGTTTTCCTTACTTCTGATTAGAAGCCACCCTTTTCAGACGAGGTTTTTTTGTACCACATGCTGGGTTGAACCACAAGCAGAGGCTGTTTGGACAGGGGGTTGGCCCCCAAGGTGACAGTTCTCCCGGAAACGGAAAAGAAGTCAGTGAGCTGAAGGGCTGTGCTTCGCTGCACCACCATCTCTGTCCCACTCCACAGAGCTACAGGGGGGCCATGCTTACTCGTCATATTTCACCAATGGCACAGCTGGATGGGAAAAAAATATCAAAGTAATCAACAGGAAAACAGTGCAGCTGTGTGTTTTCAACAAAAAAGAGAGGTTATTGTTAGGTGAGTCTAGTTTTGCACTGACTGCACTGTGTTCGTACCATCTGTCCTGTTGTTTCCAGATAGTAAACACATGTAGTGACCATTTACTCGTTCAAAAGTTGTTGCATAAAAAGAAATGAACATAGGAAAGACTGTTATGAAACAGGTTAATTTTGATGTTGGACATGTCGTTTTTTTTCATCAAACATTCAATCAGCCGCTCCCAGACATAGTTGATATCATTATTAAACACTAAAGTATATTCACCACTCAACACTATTAGGCCATGTTTGGGGGAAAAAACTATTTTCATGACTGACAGCAACTGGAACAATGTCATGTTAAATTTACTATTATTTTCATTATAGAATCAAATATTTAGACATAATTTGTTCTTAAAGCGAAGAATAGTACCAATTTAGTTATGGCAACATATGTATTCAATAATACAAAATATATATATATATATATATATATATATACAAATCAGTCTTCATATTGTTTATCCACACCTTAATGGAAATAGCAAACCTTATTAGTAGACTACCATAGCATGTTTGTTAATTTACCATAGACAAATTTAAGCTGATCTACTGGGTGCATTTTTAATCAGGCATTTAAAGATAAGACAATAAGGTCATAATGCCTTAACGGCACAGTGACGGTGGCTTGTTACCCAAATCACCCAAGGACTCATTGTTTTGTATCAAAGTGCAACAGATGCTGCAAATGATTAGGAAGACATCACTAAAAATATTGTAGTTGTCTTACATTGATTATGTATGCTTTCATAATGTAATTTTTTTTTCTCAGGTTATTTGTGGAAACAAATATTCTCTGTATTACATTAACAATCTGTACTTTTCATAATTTTGTCTGGTTACAGTTTAATGGATTATATGTGGTAGTCAGTCTTTGTAATTCAGCAGAATGTTTTTTTTTTTTTTTGGGACTAGTGTATTCATCCATGTATGAGTAATTGTGTCCATACACTGGTGATTTTTAGGGATACTGTGTATGAACAAAATACTAACCAGAGACAAATGGCCTGCTAATGTAAATGACAATCAAACTGACCACTTCAAACAATAGTACATACTTCCTGTTTCCCCTCAAATAACTACAACAGTAGGTATCTGACTTGAGTTACACCACGTTTATTAGACATTGTGATATTATTAATGGGAGAGTGAAACACTTCTATTCTGTCAAACAAACAGGCTTATGTGTGCTTCAATTTCCTTTACACTACAATATGACTTAAGTCACTAGCCATAACAAAATGGAACAGCATGTTGGAATTCTAATCCAAACTAAATGTGCCGTTGGACGTGAAGTGAAGGTTGAAATGCATTGTGGAGTTGTAAGAATCTTAAGTTGTTCAGCGTTTATGACAATCTTAGCAATCTCTTGAGTCTCCATCACTTCGTCGGTCACAGTCACTCTCACGAAGACTGATGCTGTTCATTTTGGTTGAAGAGATCAAACAAAGTTCTAGAATTCTTACAGTATGTACCGTTTTACCCTTTACTATGTGCAATGTTTATTTTGAAAAAAATGATTTATCCTGTTGAAATTATGTTTCTAGGCAAGTATGTACTCGTAAAACAAAAAAGTAGTTGAATACTATAAACTAATGTACTATGTGAATTAAATATACATATTTTTGTATGAAAATATATTTAACATTCCTTCAACCATGAATATCAGCAGTGTCTTTACTAAGGTACAGCTTTCTATCTGCTAAAGACTTTGTTAGAATGAATCCACACTAAAGACTCAGGTCAACTGGTCTCAGAGTGATGCTGGCATCAGGAAATGGGCCATATTAGATTCAGTAAAACTTGTTGGCCTCTTACTGGGGTCAGCCCAACGTAAACATTGTTTTAAGTGACATGAGCAACACATTATTTCAACATAGTTACTGTGCCAGTTCGATATTACTCTGAAGACACAACAGTGACTCTAGTCAAGACCCACATGCAGTCCTGTTAACATACCCAATCCATTTCAAATCCTGTTTGTTGATTGCCAGCAAAATGCATCCCTAGGTTGGCCTCCACTCAACCTTATTATTCAGGGACAATAAGCTCAGTTGTTGGTTCAATGTGCTAAATGCCCAATTATATGGTCAACTGACTTTTGAAGCTGGTTGAAGGAACATGTAGTGTATATTTAATGATCAATCTCATAGAATAATAGCAAACCATGTTCTCGCAATTGTCCAGTGTGCTCTCTAGTTAACTCTAGTTTATCCTCCATTTTTTTGTAAAGAATTTGCTTTAATTGTCCCAGATTTGCATCCACGGGCAGTTATTACATTTTTGAGGTCATACTGAATACCATTTCGTGTTTGCTGTGTATTGCTTCAGTTTATACAAATGTTCATGTTTATTGGTATTTGTGTTTGCTAACTGTAATTGCTACACTAGATCAAATTGAATACCCGAGCCGACAAGTTGGAGAAACCTGTCTGTGTCCTTGAGCAAGGCACTTAACTTGCTCCAGGGGCTGACCCTGTAGGCAGGCCGTCATTGTAAATAAGAATTTGTTTTAACTGACTTGCCTAGTTAAATAAAGGTTACATTTAAAAAAATAATAATTACAATTGTAATGTTTCTCTCTTTGATTCTGTTGAATCTGTCTCCCCAGCAGTAGAAGACGCACTTTTCCACTTTTTGTTTCACCGTTTGACTATATTTTTATGTTCATGGATTCTCCATCAAGTGTCATTCCTTTTGTGACCTTTTAGAGGTGACTGGCATCCTTGCAATATATGGGGTTAAGAGTCCATGAATGCATACTGTATAAAATTTGCCAGGAAGAAGTAAGACACAATCCAAAAAGAACCTGGTAACATAACATCCATTTCATTGCAGAAAACGAATTGAAATATTATAGAATGTACAAAACTTTTAGATTATATAGTTGTTTATTTTATAAGATGTCAAATAGATTGAATGTATGTATGTATGTATGTATGTATGTATGTATGTATGTATGTATGTATGTATGTATGTATGTATGTATGTATGTATGTATGTATGTATGTATGTATGTATGTATGTATGTATGTATGTATGTCACATGATTTTAAAGTAAAACAAACAGAAGTATTTTGTAACAGATCATGAAAGTGTCTTATTGGGGGAGCTGAGGTTGTTCTTTTCTTCAGTTCAGCAAGCTGGTGTTGCACAGTTGATAATATTGTACGGCTTATTTTTCTCTCTGTATATAGCATCAAAAATATAATTTTAACATATATTAATATTGTTTTAAAATAAATTAATACAAAAGTTTACATTCTTAATTTTGTGATAGCATGTTTTATAAATAATTGAATATCACTATCTTTGAAAATAAATATATATTTTTTAAAAACATACATTTGGTGCACTTTATTCTGCATGTTTTCATTAAACCATTCATTAACACATTTCATTAACCCATTCATTACCCATTCATGTCAAAAAAAAGTATGAAATAGTGGGGGAATGCCGTACCAGTAAAACATGAGCATATTACAAAAAAATAATATAATTGAGTCAATAAAGCCGCATAGAAACATGTTCTCTTTTTTGTTTTCTTGAGTAAGGCAGCTCCAAAATGCAGGTGTTTCAACCTAGCTCAGTGCTTTCTGTGGTGGTTGGGGTTGGTAATGTTCTCTAGTTGCGCCGTGATTGGGTAATGGTCTCTAGTTGAACTGTGATTGGCTCAGTGTTCTGTCACTCATGGGGACACTACGTCAGCATCAAATCTAAGGGTAGAGCTGGAAAATTCAAGCCCCTTGGGTGCTGCCATAGAGCTACATTAGAAGTGCCCATCCAAGAAGGTCGTTGGCCACAGATAAAATGAATTCAAATCACGTTATATTTACAGTACCTTTGATAGGACTGATCATGACCATACTATCAAAATAGCAAGCTAGCAGTCATCATCATGAATCAAGTCGACAATCTACTGGCAAATCCTTTTTAATCCTTGTCATAAAGAGAAATTATGTACATTTCAAAAGTGCTCAACAAGTAGTTATATTGACTACGTCTGTTTTAGCTCGCACATTAATGTCTCAATCGAAATTACGGATTGCCTCTTATCCGCTTGTCGTCCCCTTATGCCATAGTTTGTACATCTCAATTGTCAGTAGGAACCACGTTTGTTTAGGCAAGTCAGCCGTATCAGATATGTTTTTTTAAAAGGCAGTAAATGAGGCTGAATGAACTGTTTCGCTGGCAGACAAGGATCCACTGATAGCCAGGTGTAGCAGTGGTAAGGTGTGCTTGAAAGAGGGAAAATTCTGTAGCATGCCTCACTCTCCATTCTGTAGCATGCCTCACTCTCCATTCTGCAGCATGCCTCACTCTCCATTCTGTAGCATGCCTCACTCTCCATTCTGTAGCATGCCTCACTCTCCATTCTGTAGCATGCCTCACTCTCCATTCTGTAGCATGCCTCACTCTCCATTGACTTGCATTGGATTTGCTTATGCTGTATAATATACTCTAGGAGTGTGTGTGGTTTTCTTTAGATATTGTTTTTATACAGTATATACATCCTGTATATTGATCCCGACAACTATTAAGATTTAAACATGTTTAAGATCTGAGAAAGATGGAATGCTGTAAAAGGACTCACTCTCCAGTCTCCATTGAATTTGCTTATACTGCATATACTCTAGGAGTGTGTGTGAGAGACACTGAGTGTACAAAACACTAGGAACACCTTCCTTATATTAAGTTGCACTCCTTTTGCCCTCAGAGCAGCCTCAATTCATCAGGGTATGGGCTCTGCAAGGTGTCAAAAGTGTTCCACAGGGATGCTGGCCCATGTTGACTCCAATGCTTCACACGGTTATGTCAAGTTTGCTGCATGTCCTTTGGGTGGTGGACAATTCTTGATACACACAGGAAACTGTTAAGCATGAAAAACACATCAGCGTTGCAGTTCTAGACACACTCAAACCGGTGTGCCTAAAACCTACCCTGTTCAAAGGCACTTAAATCATTCCCTCTCTGAATGGCACACATACACAATCCATGTCTCAAATGTCTAAAGGCTTAAAAATCCTAACGTTTTGTACATTCAGTGAATATACTGTATATACTATATACTGTATATATATTTCTTCACACACACAAATACATATATACATAGTGTGTACAGAATGTTTTATGAGCTGAAATAAAAGATCCCGGAAATGTTCCAAGATAATCCATACACCTGACAGATGTGGCATATCAAAAAGCTGATTAAACAGCATGATCATTACACAGGTGCACCTTGTGCTGTGGACAATAAAAGGCCACTCTATAATGTGTAGTTCTGTTACACAACATAATGCCACAGATGTTTTGAAGGAGCGTGCAGTTGGCATGCTGACTGCAGGAATGTCCACCAGAGCTGTTGCCAGATCATTTAATATACATTTCTCTACCATAAGTCGAGAAAGTCAACGTTGTTTTAGAGAATTTGGCAGTACCATCAACTGGCCTCACAACCGCAGACGTGTATGGCATCGCGTGGGCGAGCGGTTTGCCGATGTTAACGTCGTGAACAGAGTGCCCCATGGTGGCGGTAGGATTATGGTATTGGCAGGCATGAGCTATGGACAATGAACACAATTGCATTTTATTGACGGCAATGCACAGAGAAACCATGTAAACAAGCTCCTGAGGCCCATTGTTCGTGACATTCATCCGCCGCCATCACCTCATGTTTCAGCATGATAATGCAAGGCCCCATGTTGCAAGGATCAGTTCTTCCATGGCTTGCATACTCACCAGACATGTCACCCATTGAGCATGTTTGGGATGCTCTGGACTTCGCACAGCCATTGAATTAGGAGTGGTACAACATTCCACAGGCCACGTTTAACAGCCTGATCAACTCTACGCAAAAAGGAGATGTGTTGCTGCCTGAGGCAATTGGTGATCACACCAGATACTGACTGGTTTTCTGATCCAAACTCACAATGTAGACAAAACCTTTGGCCGATTTATTAAAAGTATTCAGATTTGTCCATCAGTAAACTCAGAGAACAAGTGTACCAAAATAGATGATACATTTACGTTATGGACATAAATGGTTTAATGTGCAATTGAATATTATTTTCTCTGTTGTAATTCTGTGAAAGTCAAGTCCTGTTAATAAATGTGTAGCCAGCCTTAATAATGTCTATGCTAAACACCGTGTGCGTCACTGGGGCGCGCCATTCCGCCATGCCGCGTTGACTTGGAAATACCGCTTCCAAATCCGTTCAAATCCGCCGCCGAAGCAAAAGCGGAACTCTCTGAGATGGTGTAACTAGCTAGCTACAATGAATGTTTCCAACCAACTTGTCGTGACTTTCTCACCCTTTGTAAGTAAAATACTACCTAGATATAAAACAGAAGAACTGATACTGTTAATTATTTCTCATCAGTAACGTCATTAGCATGCTAACGCGTTAGTTAGCTACCTAAGTTTCTAACTACAGTTAGCTACTAGCGTTGTTTTGCAAGATAAAGCTAACTATATTATTGGATTTGGCAAGACAGATACAACTAGCACTAGGTTGATCGTTAACGCTTGTTTGCGTGGTCGGCTAGTCAGCAGACGGCTGTTTTAAAATCATTTTACAGAGCTAAGTTGCCTAACTACGTTGTTAGCCAAGGCATACATACATGCTAGCTAGCTAGCTAGCTAGTTGTAAACAAACCCATTCCCCCCAGTGCATGGCCTGTTGCGCGTCAATGATGCCCGAAGAAGTTCACAACACATCGGCTTGTTCCGATCCATTGACTGAAAATAATCAGCATTCTTTCTTACATTCAACTTTGGAACAGTTCTTTACTGCAAAAACACTTACACTTAAAATGGACAAAACTAATGCTGTAGCTGTCATTGGACTTCAGAGATATTTGACAGAACAACAAAATGTTGGGCGACAACAACAACCTCCTGACAGCTACAGCTATGACATGATAGTGACTGATGGAGTCTGGCAGGCCAAGTGCATTCTTGACCGTAGTTTAAATAATCTGATCCACAAAAACATTATTCGCAGTGGAATTGATATCAACATAACCCAGTGCTCGTTTGTTTACAATGAGAGAAGATTGGGTCAGGGTTGTGTTTGCATCAAGAAGATTGAACAATGTTCAAAGGAGTCTAACGTGTTGCGCAAGATTAAGGACTTGGATTCCCTCCCCATGCTTTCAAAGGATGGCTTTGGAAACATTGTGGCATTGCAAAGTGATGCACCCTTACAGGTGGACTGCAAGCATTACCTGTCTCTTTGGAATAACGAGGATCCTGAAGGCAGAGTATGGATTCCAGATGTCCCCCCATCAGACGTGGTGCTGGATGGTAAGATGAGAATTTCAGTAGCTGACTTTTGAGAGAAATTTCAACCTCCCACACACAGAAATTGTGATAAGATGTTATGTCTTCAACAGTGTCAAAGATCACCTTGCTGTGTGATCTAGAGTCGTCACTCGGATGCATGTTTCGACCTCTCCCCCTGATAGTGAGGGTGATCCATAAATCCAGACTACGGTATTATGGAAAACCTGGACTCAAGATTGATTACCCATACCAGGTGAGGCATAAACATATAATCAAGTATCTATACCATACTATTGACTAATACACCATCTCTTCTCTACTCAACCCTGACACTGTAATTAACGTCTCTTCGAATGTTGTCAGTATTCTGTATGTAGTGTCTTGTCAGAATTGACCCTCTCTTTATGCTTATTTCTCTATTCTCCAGGCCTACTTTGAGGTTGCAGACCAGAGTGGCACCATGTCCCTTGTCCTGTGGAATGAGCTGTGTCCAGAATGGTACCAGAGACTGAATGTTGGAACTGTGCTCTATCTCCAAAACTACACCCTCAAGCAGAGCTATCAAAACAGGTCACGACCTCACATAGACAACCACAGAATGAAGAGCTTTCACTCAGTAGGTACTGAACTCACCCTAGTCATTCACAACTTAGTAAATCAACATTACCAGTATGTTGCCAGGCAGACACTCCTGATTAGTCATTTTGATAGAACATTCTGTCTGATTCACAGTAAGGACTGCAGTACTTTGTGAAGCTGTTCATTTTAGTATGAATTTTTACTTTGCCTGCCTTCCAGAAATATGTCTGAATCCACGGAATCCCACTGCTGTCCTTACTGTGGTTCCAGCCAAGAGTGTTCCGCCTCAATGGGGCTTGCCTGAGGTCTCCTACCAGTTTGCCATTAGGTAAGTTCACAACCACATTATGTAGTTAGATTTTTATTTTATTTTCTAGGCAAGTCAGTTAAGAACCAATTCTTATTTACAATGATGGCCTACCAAAAGGCAAAAGGCCTCCTGCAGGGACGGGGGATGGGATTAAAAATATAAATAAATTAAATAAAAATATAGGACAGAACACACATCACAACAAGAGAGACAACACTATCTAAAGAGAGACCTAAGACAACAACATAGCATGGCAGCAACACAACATGACAACAACATGGTAGCAACACAACATGGTAGCAGCACAAAACAGGGTACACCCATTATTGGGCACAGACAACAGTACAAAGGGCAAGAAGGTAGAGATAACAATACATCACACAGAGCAGCCACAACTGTCAGTAAGAGTGTCCATGATTGAGTCTTTGAATGAAGAGATGGAGATAAAACTGTCCAGTTTGACAAGTTGAAAGGAGCTTTTATGCAAAAACAAAGGCCTTTCCCTGGGTAACATTTCCAACATTACTAAGCAGTCTTTATCATCTGCCTGAACTACTTATTCATAGCTTATAAATGTTTTTCTTCTAGATCAGAACTGGAGAGCTTGGACAGAAATTCTGCATGTGATGTCATTGGCTTGGTAACTTTTGTGAGTCGGGTGGAGAGAATCAAGAGTAAGGGGAACACAGGTAAGTTGCTCATTACACTTCAACTAGTCACTTATTTCACACTATTAGGTGAAAATGTAACACAAATTGACATAATTTTTTCCCTATTTTGCAGGCCCAGAAAAATACTGGACTTACCGCTGGGTCCATGCAGTGGATGGAACATCCAATATTCCTTTCATTTTGGAAATTTTTGCATCTTCTCAACCAGAAATATTCAATGGGATATACCCAAGTAAATATGACTATTACAGTTAGTATAATACCACCAATTCCATGGGTAAACTGCAACAGAACTCTACTAACGGTACTCCTTGTCTCCCTGCACTGCACCCTCCTGTCTTCCCATTGCAGTGACATACCTGGTCTGCACTCAGATGAGGAAGTGTCAAGAGCAAGACTCACTGCCTTACCTCACCAGCAGCTGTGAGACACAGATATTCACTACGGGTAAGTGCTGTTGTCATTTGCAAGGAAACAAAAAGTTTATTTTATCACAAGCACAAAATACAGCGGGTGTGACGACGGTACAGTGAAATGTTTACTTGCAGCTCAACAGTATACAGAAAAAATAAACAGTAACTAACTTAATAATTAAGTAATTAACTTTGTTAAGATCTAGTATGTAGTTGTTTTACTTGATCAGATGTGGTTTCCCCTCAGGGTATCACAAGGGCCAGTCCTATGTGTCGGACCCCAAGGTGAAGAGCTTCATCCAATGGACCAAGACTCTGAAGGACAGCGTTATGCTGAAGAAGACTGTTGTTGGTGGCCATTACTGCTTCCCTCACGCCCCTCCGATCTTCACTCAGTCAGTGGCAGATGGCTCAGGTAAAAGAGGTGAACCTTTTTCAGGAAGGAAAGATCTACGTCTTTTGATCCCTCTGTACTTTGCTCTGTTCATCTTTCCCTTGATCCTGACTAGTCTCCCAGTCCCTGCTGCTGAAAAACCTCCCCACAGCATGATGCTGCCACCACCATGCTTCACCGTAGGGATGGTGCCAGGTTTCCTCCAGACGTGACACTTGGCATTCAGGCCAAAGAGTTCAATCTTGGTTTCATCAGACCAGAGAATCTTGTTTCTCATGGTCTGAGAGTCCTTTAAGTGACTTTTGGAAAACTCCAAGAGGGCTGTGGTGTCTTTTTACTGAGGAGTGGCTTCCGTCTGGTCACTCTACCATAAATGCCTGATTGGTGGAGTGCTGCAGAGATGGTTGTCCTTCTGGAAGATTCTCCCATCGCCACAGAGGAACTTTGGAGCTCTGTCAGAGTGACCATCGGATTCTTGGTCACCTCCCTGACCAAGGCCCTTCTCCTCCGATTGCTCAGTTTGGCCGGGCGGCCAGCTCTAGGAAGAGTCTTGGTGGTTCCAAACTTCCATTGAAGAATGATGGAGGCCACTGTGTTCTTGGGGACCTTCAATGCTGCAGAAAGTTTTTGGTACCCTTCCCCAGATCTGTGCCTCGACACAATCCTGTCTTGGAGCTCTACGGACAATTCCTTCAACCTCATGACTTGGTTTTTGCTCCGACATGCACTGTCAACTGTGGGACTCTATATAGACAGGTGTGTGCCTTTCCAAATCATGTCCAATCAGTTGAATTTACCACAGGTGGACTCCAATCAAGTTGTAGAAACATCTCAAGCATGATCAATAGAAACAGTATGCACCGGAGCTATTTCTGACATTTATTTTAAAATACATTTGCAAAACAAATCAAAACTTGTTTTCACTTTGTCATTATGGGGTATTGTGTGTCGATTGATGAGGAAATGTTTTTAGAATAAGGCTGTAATGTAGCAAAATGTGCAAAAAGTCAAGGGGTCTGAATACATTCCGAATGCACTGTATTTCCCATCTCTCAGCTCAAGTTCCTCTTGTTGCTGCAAATGACCTGAAGAGTGAGATAGAGGGTCTTCATTATCGTGAGCACAAGCGGCTGGCAATCCTAGGACAGGTCATGGCTGTGCAGTATGTGACATGGCCAGAGGAGACTCTGTCAGACCAGGTAGGTTTCATAGATGTATAACACACTTCATGTGATTTCAACACACATAGTCTGTTTCTAAAGTACATGTGTTTGTTTTTTTTACAAGAAGAATATTCAGGACGCATTGCAAGACAAAAAAATAGTTGCCTGTACAAAACTTTATAGGTATTGGGGGAAAAAAGGAAGTTTTGAATGTAATGCCTGGTTCTCTCCAGCAGACGTTTCAGTCTGTTGTGGCTGTACCTGACCCACCCTGTGATCAGAGGACTGTAGAAGTGACAGAGACACCGATAAACAGGGAAACAGAGACACCGATAAACAGGGAAACAGAGACACCGATAAGCAGGGAAACAGCGCCCTCTAGTGTGCAGAGCTCACCCAGCAGACGGAAAAGAAAACAACCCAAGAAGAGGTGAATAATCCCCAAATGTGGCGGAGAGAAATGGTGCAGTTTTAAAGCTAATTTCCTGCAATTCTATACATTTTTACATGTTTTATGTGTGTTAAATTATTATAATAATCTCGTTGGGACCTGCAGTCTGTATTGACCCAGGTCCGGATCCGGAACACGGTACACTAGTTTAGTATGGCTGCCCTAAAACAAGGGTAGGCTATTAAACATTCAAAATTGTACCTGTAACTCCACTTTACTATGGCATTTGAAATTGGATTATCATATTTTCACTTGAATGTTTTAGAATCATTTTCTGTTGTCTTTTAGAGTGGTGAAGCGATGCTATATTACTCGTGCCAGGATGCAAGAGAGAAGGTAATTGATCAAGTTCTATGCTCCACCATCCCAGGTCACTGTAATAATGTCTGTATGCCCATCAGGGACCCACCCAGTAGCTCAGGTTATAATGAGAGCTTTGCCTGTTCACAGAGAGGCTGGCAATGGCTTAACAGAAGAGGAGCTTGGTGAAGAGGAAGAGGAGAGTGATTCTGAATCAGAGGAAGATGAAGTTGGTCCACTAGAAAGAAACCCAGACCAAACTAGAGCCAGTGGACAAAAAGGTCCATCAGGTATAAGAGTGTTGTGCCACATTAACATAGTATCTCACCACTTATCTATGTAGCCTAACTTCTTATTTTCTACTCTTTATGGGTTAAGTTTGGCTAGTGTATAGTGGGGGCTAGCCTGAGATATTAACTATGCTGTTTGTCTGGAAACCATGGAAACTACTTGCCATCGTATCATTAATGTGCCATGTTAAAACAAGGCTAGTGACACTGATAGGCCTACTGTATTTTGTTTCTAAGATGTTCCACAGAGTGAAGGCGCTACTGGAGAGAGAGCAGTTGCAGACTGTGATAGGACATCGTGGGAAAGTAGCTTGTGGCCGAAGCAGAGACAAGAAGTGTTTGAGTATTTGCATCCTGGTGGTGTGTACTCGGAGAGCCTTTCTCAGAGATTCAGATTTGAGGACAAGACCCTTCTGCTGCAGCAGAGTAACCTACATGCTGCCAGGTGGACTCCAGAGCAAACCACAGACACCCTCTCACCAGTAACCTGCAAAGGATACTATAAAATCACACTATTAGGTAATGCAGAGCTCATGTACATCATTTATTTGTAATTTCTTTCATTTGATTGGAGTTAATCTGTGATTTTTTTATTGTTTTCAGGGGTGAAGGTAAGCCGGTCCGGTACAGAGTACCGGCAAAATAAATTATCGCATCATAATTTATCATTAACGCCTGTCAGCCGCATGAGAAAATAGCGAATGGACTTAAAAACCTGGTTGTATATAGCTCCAAAATGCAGTCTGGTTCGAGGTGAACACTAACATTTTACGAAGGCAGAGATGACTGACCGGTGCTGTGACACAAGCAGACACCAGTGAGTGGACTTAGTTCACCTAATGATTATTTACGGGGTTTTATTAGATGTCTTTTTCCATTCATCTAGTGTCGGGTGTTTTAGATGCTGGAACCAACACTGTTTTAGATGCTGGAACCAACACTTTTTTAGATGCTGGAGCCAACACTGTTTTAGATGCTGGAACCAACACTGTTTTAGATGCTGGAACCAACACTGTTTTAGATGCTGGAGCCAACAATGCACTGTTTTAGATGCTGGAACCAACAATGCACTGTTTTGATGCTGGAGCCAACACTGGGGAAGGGTACCGTGAATAAATAAAATCTACTTTTACCCCTAATTGTTTTATACATCCTTGGTGGTTTTATGTTCTATTAAAAACTATTATTGTTCACTTTAACATATATAATATCAGGGCCTCCTGAGTGGGTCACCAGTAGTACAGGGTTTTCTCTGATACATTGGTGCGGCTGTGTCAAGAAGCAGTGCTGCTTGGCAGTGTCGTGTTTCAGAGGACGCATGGCTCTCGACCTTTGCCTCTCTTGAGTCCATACAGGAGTTGCAGCGATGGGACAAAACTAACTACCAATTGGATATGACGAAAAAGTCTATATTTTCATTGTTTTACTGTAAGATTTACACACATTAACATGTCTCTCTCCCTGGCAGGTATAAACCAGCAGATGGCCATCGATGCTGCCTTTGTTCCTGTGATGTCATCTGGGGACCCCAGGTCCTTAGGTCTACCTCAAGACCCCCATGACAACACACTTCTGTCCTGCCTGTCTGCAGGCTTCATCTGCCCTCTTGCAGACCCCCTGAGCCAGAGTGAGGTTGCTCTCCCTGAACCAGGTAACACACCGGGTAGAGTGGGACAGAGGGGGAGGGTAAACACACACCCCCGAGAGCACTGCTTTTAGCTAAGGTGAAACTCATATTTCCTGATGTTGACCTCCAAGTGGGGCTTTCAACTCTAAATCAAATGTGCTATCCATTTGTGAGGCTAGACTGAGTATTGACTACATGGTACAGTACAGGGTCAAATTAAACTTGATATGGTAGATTCTGTCTGCACTTATAATATTAGGCATTGTTTAATTACATACACTGAGTATACTCAAACATTAGGAATGCCTTCCTAATAGTGTTCCACAGGGATGCTGGCCCATGATGCTTCCCACAGTTGTGTCAAGTTGGATGTCCTTTGGGTGGTGGAGCCTTCTTGATACACACGGGAAACTGTTGAGTGTGGAAAAAAACCCAGCAGCGTTGCAGTTCTTGACAGCTACTCCCATACCCTGTTCAAAGGCACTTCAATATTTTGTCTTGCCCATTCACCTTCTGAATGGCACACATGCACAATCCATGTCTCAATTCTTCAACCTGTCTCCTCGCCTTCATCTTTACTGATTTTGAAGTGGATTTAACAAGTGACATCATTAAGGGATCATAGCTTTTACCTGTTAAGGTGTTCTTAATGTTTTGTATACTCAGTGTAGAATGTACTCTCTGTTTTTAGGAGGTTTGCATACATAATGTTTCCAACAATTTTAAATACTCTGAAGTTAATTTATGTAAGCTGGTTTTTCATAATTTTGTTCTTTCAGAGGAGATTGTAGCAACTGCTGAGGAGCTGAAAGACACCCATTTTGTGTGTATCCTTGACCTCTGTCATCTGGGAGGAGAGAAAGTGGAGGTTATCATCACCAAGGTGTATAAAATGACTGACATTGCTTTGGTGTAGATATTAGACCACGTATGTCTTGTCTTGTCTGACAAGTCTGAAATTAATGTATTCTTTCTTGAGCTGTTCTTGTCTAATGTTCTTATGTCATGTTTTGTGTTGACCCCAGGAAGAGTAGCTGCTGCTTTTGCAACATCTAATGGGGATCCTAATAAAATACCAAATTGTTAACATGATTAGCCAGACACATTTTATTGTTAAATACTGGAAATATTTTTGTAGATATTTTTTGAGCCTATTCTCTTTTTTTTTTTTTTTACTGTGGATTTAATTTCAACAACAAGTAAAATAAACATTTTTTTTAAAGAGAGATTTGCTCCATTAGTTTTTTTTCCAGAGGTTTTTACTTTTTTTAAATTCACATGCTTAATGTTTCCTTATGCCTCAGCATAAAGACAAGCTACATGGTCTCTGGGAAAAGTACATGGAACTATGCAGAAGGTAAAATTGTTGAGTATACTCTTAAACTATATCCTCTGTTTCAGGATGTTTATATCTCAAATGGTTACTAAACTGGCTGAACTTTCCAACTTGTTATGCTGTAAACAAAGGAATTTCCTAAATGATTTTGCTTGATCTTTAGTGTTTCAAGCCTACAATATTAAGTATTATCTTGTGCACTGTTATGGCAGTTTCCTCTTGCACACTTCCAATAGCACACTGGCCGAAACTAATGAACAAAATCACGTGTCAAATCAACAAGTGTAAATGCTTCCAGACTAGCATTCACAGGTAAACTTGGACAAAACAAACGAGAAGCTAGTGAGCAAGGTCCACTAAGATAACAGAGAAAGACCACGACTGATTTAGACTTGGTTTAGGTTGGAGAAGGATAGTGTCAGTTTGCTGCCTACAGTACAGCGACCCAGGCAACCGGTGATCAGGAAGACGGCTTGACTCAACTACAGGCGTTGCGAGTGTGCAAATGGGGAAGAGAGGGACTTTTTCACATTGCTCTGCCTGATAACTGCTCAACATGCTGGGGCAAACATGGTATTTTGGACAGCTAACATTCCCTTAGCCTGGAGGCCCCAGACTGGCTTTAACAGCTCAGAGCCATGAATAGCCCTTATTCAGAGGGGAAAATGCACCTTCGCTGAGAAGATCCTGGCTGCTGCTGAAAGTGGAGCCGCTGGTGTGGTTATTTACAACCTCCCTGGTACAGGCAACAAGTTAATCCCCATGATGTACCATGGTGAGTGATTTTGTTATTTTCACTAATCTCTTTTCCCCCTATGTGCTAGTACACTGCATGTGACATTTAGTTCAGATGAATCCATATACTATTTTGAAAGAGAGAACCACAGTTTACATCAGCTGCATGAGAGGGCAAAGTATTTGTATTTCCATGAAATGCAAAGTTGAAGTCTCACGTGTCTACTTTTGAAACACAAGAATGGGTAACCCCATACACTTGGTAGTGTGTCAGACGTTTTGTTTGAATTGCATGCTTAATAACTAATTAGTGTATTGTGAAATAGCTTAAAGGTGGCAATGGGATATTTGGTGTCTGATGCAATATGCCGTCTCTACTCATCCACACGTTCTCTGTCCTACAGATGGAGATACGGTTAGGCCGTTTGGTCAATGATTCTCTCATCTGTTTGTTCCCACGATGCACTGCACACAAACAAAACAAATGCAGCAGTAGGTGCTTAGATATGACGACGTGGTGATTAGTGTCATTTATTAATAGCAATCAATAACCTTAACTATAACTTATCAGCACACTGGCTGTCATGATTTGCTTTGTATTGTCATACAGTGCAGGTGCACAATACAAATGTGTACAAATAGTCTACACTAGAAAAAAAGGTTATCACTTGTTCTATATAGAACCCATTAAATAATTAATTTGGGTTATATATATATATACAACATTTAAGGGTGACATAATATTGTAATAATAATTTATTACATTTCTATAGCGCTTTTCATAGAATCTCAAAGTGCTTCAAGAGCAAAAAACAAACAAGTAATATGTCATGACATGATAAGTCTTTTGAAAACTACATCATCCAAAGGTGGAGAGGGTCAGTTCATGGCTTGAGTGAAGGGAGCTAGACCGAGGATGGTTGATGATGGAGTCTGCTGATGATGATGTAGAGCAGGGGAATGCAACTGGTCCTGGAGAGCCACAGGCATTTTCCGTTTTTGATTAAACCGACCTGGAAGACCAGGCGTGTTCAATATAGGGTGTCACTGAACTGATCGATTAGCTCAGTTGGCCATTTTTCTTTTTTTTTTTAACCTTTATTTTACTAGGCAAGTCAGTTAAGAACATATTCTTATTTTCAATGACGGCCTAGGAACAGTGGGTTAACTGCCTTGTTCAGGGGCAGAACAACAGATTTTTACCTTGTCAGCTCGGGGATTTGATCCAGCAACCTTTCGGTTATGGGCCCAACACTCTAACCACTGGGCTACCTGCCGCCATGTATCGTGCCTAGTTGGAACAAAGTCCTGCAGTACCTGCGGCACTCCAGGAACAGGGTGGTAGAGGGCAAGTCTGGGAACCAGCCTGAGTCTAGCCACTAGACGTATCCTCTACTCTGCGTAGCAACCACTTGGGTGATGCCTCAGCAGCTCTGGGCGCCAGATGGATCATCACACAAAGTTCAGAATAGTAGCCAGTCGTCCTCTCTACGAGCCCTCTGCTTCAGCACTGTTGTATTATATCTCCCATTCCTCTCATGCTTCAGGGGACTCCTCAAATTATGTTCTCAAAAGATCTGGAATTGGCAGCCAGGTGAAACAAAAAAAATTGTACTGTGTCCAGGTGAATTTTTCAAACGAAAGCTAGCTAGCCAAGCCAAAAAGTGTTAACCTGTAAGTCAATCTGCTAATCCGTGGCTCAGAAACACCAGATATATGCAAAGAAAACTCAGTTATCCCCCCCACACAACACCTGATAAAAATAAAAACAGCTCTTTGCTTAGGCTGCTACTAGGGCGCCATGGCAACTATAGTCTATAGAGATATATGTGAAGCCATAGAACCATTTGGTTCTATATATAGAACTACAACAAAAAAGTCAGAACATGAGCACATCTTAGATTGTACACAATATAGTAGTCCTAACTAATTGCTGCTGTCAACCAGTCAGTATCTGGTGTGACCAACATTTGCCTCATGCAGCGCAACACATCTCCTTTGCATAAAGTTGCATCAGACTGTTGATTGTGGAATGTTGTCCCACTTCAATGGTTGTGCAAAGTTGCTGGATATTGACGGGAACACGTCGATCCAGAGCATCCCAAACATGCTCAATGGGTTACATGCCTGAGTATGCAGGCCATGGAAGAACTGGGACATTTTCAGCTTCCAGGAATTGTGTACAGATCCTTGCGATATGGGGCTGTGCATTATCATGCTGAAACATGAGGGGTTGGCGACGGATGAATGCCATGACAATGGGCCTCAGGATCTCGTCACCGGATTTAAAATTGCCATCGATTCAAATGCAATTGTGTTCCTTGTCCGTGTCTGCCATCTGCCTGGTACAGTTGAAACCTGGATTAATCAGTGAAGATCACCTTCGTGCCAGTGGCCATCGAAGGTGAGCATTTTCTCACTGGTTGGTTACGACGCCAGACTGCAGCCGGGTCAAGGACGACAAGCACGCAGATGAGCTTCCCTGTTTCTGACAGTTTGTGCAGAAGTTTAATCAGCTGTCTGGATGGCTGGTCTCAGACGATCCTGCAGGTGAAGAAGCCGGATGTGGAGGTCCTAGGATGGCATGGTCTGCGGTTGTGAGGCCGGTTGGACGTACTGCCAAATTATCTAAAACGATGTTGGAGGCGGCTTATGGTAGAGAAATGAAAATTCAATTATCTGGCAACAGCACTAGTGGACATTTCTGCAGTCAGCATGCTAATTGTACGCTCCCTCAACTTGAGACATTTGTGGCATTGTGTGACACAACTGCACATTTTATTGTCTCCAGCTTTTCAAATAAGTTACGTTACACGTTAAGTTGGCTGACAATTTGTTAGCTATGCTATCCTTACGAACCGCATAGCATTACAGCAGTATATACCGGTATGTTACCAAGTTACATAATGTTAGTTTGCTACTAATACATTGAACTAAATGTGTATATATTTTTTTTATTTTTGGGGGGCTTGCCTGTTTTGCATGTTATTTTGGCATTAATACGTGTCACATCAGTTTGCAAACAATGTAAAAAAAAAAATATATATATAATTGAGTTAATAAAGCAGCATACAAACATGGTCTCCTTTTTGTTTTCTTGAGTAATGCTGCTTCAAAATGCAGGTTTCAGCCTAGCTCAGTGCTTTCTGTGGTGGTGGGGCAGGCCAGCAGAAAATAGGAGCATTGCGCCGTGATTGGCTCAGTGTTCTGTCACTCATGGGGACCGAATTGGCAATCGCCAATTTTAAATCATTGAGCGGTAGTAGCGTTTCAAACTGTGATGTCACTCGCTCTGAGACCTTGAAGTAGTTGTTTCCGTTGCTCTGCAAGAGCCACAGCTTTTATCAGCTATGTTTTTTTTAAAGGCAGTAAATGAGGCTGAATGAAATGTTTCGCAACCAGACAAGGCTCCGCCGGTCAGGTGTAAGGTGTTGGGACTGCTGTTGGGATAGCGTTATGTAGACCCTAACAGTTTTTGGGCACTGTTTGTCACAATTATAGTGCAATTAATGTATTGTTTAGTGTTGTGTAGTGGCTTTGCATCTGAAAAAATTGTTTTGTTTGCACCACCAAGATTTACATGCTAAAATCGGCACTGGTGCTGCCATAGTTACATTAGAAGTGCCCATCCAAGAAGACTCAAGGTAATTGGCTACAGATAAAATGATGTAAAATAACGTTATATATACATTAGTTTTGTTTGGACTGATCATGTCAGTATCATACTTTCACAATCTTAGTTAGCAGTAATCATCATGAATCATGTCTTGATTTGAAACCTGTCGATGTGTCTTTGAGCGAGGCACTTAACCCTTTGCTCCAGGGGCTGACTCTGTAGGTAGGCCGTCATTGTAAATAAGAATTTGTTAACTGACTTGCCTAGTTAAATAAATTAGTTAATTAATTTATAATAAATAGTCGACAATCTACCTGTAAAATATGTTTTATCCTTATGTAGTGGCTTTGCTGGCATGCATCCCACTTAGTTTTTTTGCCCCACCAAGATTTACATGCTAAAATCGCCACTGGTCTACACCTGTTGTTTACATTGCATGTGACAAATACAATTTGAATGATTGATTGATTTGGGCCCTTGCAACATTTGTTGCACTGTTCATTGCCTGCACATGACAACCAATTAGTGTATTTTCAGGAACATAGGTCTGTAACACAATAACAAACTTGCAAGCATTGCATTGTAAACGTTATTGTGCTGTGGCTCTATGTTTACTTAGAAATAACAAAAAAAAACAAATCCTGGAGTTTTGGTTAAATGTGTGCTTCTCCTTTTAAGAATGAAATGGGAGCGTACTACTCTCAATTTGATCTCGTTGACGTCATGAGAGGAGTCTAGAACTAGTTCACCTATCAGTGGTGTAATATCACATTCCTATTTAGACTGACTACAACTTTCCTTTGTTTGGTTTTTAAAAGTCTCCTGCCTTTTATTTCTTAACGCGGAACGGCACTGGTAACCCAAAAAAAGGATTATGGACTCTTTTGCGAAATGGTATCTATTGACATGGATGTTTGTGGCTTCAAGTCTTCAGGTGTCGAGTTTACATTTTGCGGTAGGGACTTACTACACAGCTTACCTGAACGTGTCGTTTATTGATCCTGTAAACAACGAAACCATATGGCGACAAGGGGAAAGCGGAGTATATGGACAAGATTCTCCTAAAGTTCCGGTGATGGGGGACGTGTATTTACCTGATCCGATTTACAGTTGCGAAAGTGATACTTTGTATGATGTGCCCAGTGGGTCGAAGGGGTGGATCGCCATAATTAAACGCAGCTACGGATGTACTTTTTCAGAGAAGATCAATGTTGCGGCCAGTAAAGGAGCTATTGCTGCTGTCATTTTCAATGGTCTTGGTACAGACAATCAAGTCATCCAAATGTCGCACCCAGGTATGTCGTTTACAATTTACAGCAATACGTATGTGTGCATATGGGCAAGTCCGTTTTACCATTTAATTTCAATATTCTGCAACTGTATCCCGCAATTCGGGGCGTTCCGGCATGTGGGCATTCCAGAACACCGTTAACGGAACAGCGGGGAAACTGTGCCAGACAGGTGGGGCCACGGACACTGTGTACGGGTTACTGTTGTGGCCTCCGACCTGTCCTAACGTGATCAGTAGACGTATAAAGAAGGGGAACGCCCAGAATGGCGGGCAGAAATTGCACCGTTTGGTTAATTTATGCTGTATTATTTTAGGAAAAATCTCTCGTAGCCGAATGGTCAAGACAAAATCATTTAAAAACCATTGTCTATAGCTGTTTTTTTTTTTAAATTATAATGTTCACAGAATAACCGTTTTGAGTGTACTTAACGTAGGCCTACATCTGGAAAGTATTTGCAAAATGTGTTCCCTCTGCTCATGTTTTATTCTGAAGAACCCCACTGTAGGCCTACCTTCACATGTCTCATGTGGCATAGCCTTGGTAAAGGAAGTAAACATGGTAGTTAATCTATTTTTCCATTCTGCTGGCTCTTCTATTCTTTACGCAGCTTAGACACTTAAGTGAGATTGACTTGCTGAAAAACAATAGTTATTACCTCATGTTGTCCATTCCATGTGGGGGTGTAAAGAAGTTGGCGTTTAAGTGAAAAGACCTTGTAATATTAAGTCATTGAGCTATTTAGTGACTTCGTTGGCTAATTTAGGGAATACGTGTAAAAACTTTTATGAACGGTTGTCAGAAATAGGGGACTGTTTCAGGGTGATTAGGAAGGTTTGAAGCCAATAGTGTGTAAACATCTAAATAGTGTAGTGCTTGTTTACCCCCCCCCCCAAAAAGTCAGAAATATTTCAAGTTGACATTGGTTTTTCGGTTAAAGTTGTGAAATCTGGCTAAAGCAATTGAGAAACTGTGTTGTTCAACATTACTCATCTGTGCGTGACTGGTGTAAGCGTCATGCGCCAGTTGACTCATTTCCAATTCAACACAGTGAACGTGAACATGAATTCTAACTTACTGAGACTGGTTGGTTGGTTGGATGGATGACGACCCATGTAATAGGGCTGGGAATATTTCTTAATTCCATTCTTTTTAGAGTTTTGTGTATTGTTGGATATTATTGCGCTGTTGGAGCTAAAATACACAAGTATTTTGCTACACCTGCAACAACATCTGCTAAACATGTGTGTGCAACCAGTAACATGTGATTACATGTTTTATTTGAATTGTCAGGGACCTCGCGATTCAATTATCACGATACTTAGGTGCTGATAAGATATGTATTGCGATGCTCACGACTCTATATGTATTTCGATTCAATACTGTGAGTTTATTGCTATTCGATGTTCCAAACATATTGCTCATAATTTTGCTGCAGAGAGAGAGAGCATGAGAACTAGCTTTGATCAGTCATGGGAATGAAAGTGCGGGAAAAACGTATTGTCTCCATAATAATATTGACAAAACAATACGATATATTGTTTTTTTTAAATTATCCCGATATTTAACTGTATTGATATTTTACGCCATTATGTAATGGATCCTTCTATTGTTCAAAACTGTGAAAATGAGTGCTCTCAAAATAGAACAATACACAATTCGACACTGTAATACTTCGTAATAGATACGTTTTCACATTAAAGAACACGATGTTCTTACATTGCTTGTGAAAATCTTTTTAATAGACCGACACATCAGGACTAGATAGTGGAATGTCTTTGAGCACCTGAAGGAATATTTAAAGCCCATCCTGTATGTCTTCCGTTTCCTCATACTTTGTTTCCCTCCCTGGTTACAGGAACAGGAGATATGGTTGCCATCATGATTAGTCACAGACGGGGCATGGAACTTGTTGAGCTGATCATGCAGGGGATTCCAGTCTCGATGACCATTGACGTGGGCAAGCAGCAAGGTCCCTGGATGAGCCACTACTCTGTCTTATTTGCCTCCATCTCCTTATTCATAGTAACAGCAGCCACCATGGGCTACTTCATCTTCTACTCGGCCTGCCGCCTCAACAGTGTTGTTCTACAAAATCTCAAACAGGTCAGACTCCAGTCTGTGGAACAATTATTTACCCTCTGTAAAGCAGAACTTGACAAACCAGTTTTACCATTCCCACAATGCTTGACGTGGACAGAAATAGGTGTGAAATGTCAGAATAATAGTAGAGAGAATTAATTATTTCAGCTTTTATTTATTTTATCACATTCCCAGTGGGTCAGAAGTTTACATACACTCAATTAGTATTTGCTAGCATTGCCTTTAAACTGTTTAACTTGGGTAAAATGTTTCGGGTAGCCTTCCACAAGCTTCCCACAATAAGTTGGGTGAATTTTGGCCCATTCCTCCTGACAGAACTGGTGTAACTGACTCAGGTTTGTAGGCCTCCTTGCTCGCACATGCTTTTTTCAGTTCTGCCCCCAAATTTCTATAGGATTGTGGTCAGGGCTTTGTGATGGCCACTCCAATACCTTGACTTTGTTGTCCTTAAGCATTTTGGAAGTATGCTTGGGGTCATTGTCCGTTTGGAAGACCCATTTGCGACCAAGCTTTAACTTTCTGACTGATGTCTTGAGATGTTGCTTCAATATATCCACATAATTTTCCTTCCTCATGATGCCATCTATTTTGTGAAGTGCACCAGTCCCTCCCCACAACATGATGCTGCCACCCCCCGTGCTTCACGGTTGGGATGGTGTTCTTCGGCTTGCAAGCCTCCCCCTTTTTCCTCCAAACGATGGTCATTATGGCTAAACAATTCTATTTTTGTTTAATCAGACCAGAGGACATTTCTCCAAAAAGTACGATCTTTGTCCCCATGTGCAGTTGCAATCCATAGTCTGGCTTTTTTATGGAGGTTTTGGAGCAGTGGCTTCTTCCTTGCTGAGCAGCCTTTCAGGTTATGTCGACATAGGACTCGTTTTACTGTGGATATAGACACCTTTGTACCTGTTTCATCCAGCATCTTCACAAGGTCCTTTGCTGTTGTTCTGGGATAGATTTGCACATTTTGCACCAAAGTACGTTCATCTCTAGGAGACAGGACGTGTCTCCTTCCTGAGCGTTATGACGGCTGCGTGGTCCCATGGTGTTTATACTGGAGTACTATTGTTTGTACAGATGAATGTGGTACCTTCAGGCATTTGGAAATTGCTCCCAAGGATGAACCAGTCTTGTTGCTGTTCTGTTTTCGCACAAAAGTACGTTAATCTCTAGGAGACAGAACGCTTCTCCTTCGTGAGCGGTATGACGGCTGTGTGGTCCCATGGTGTTTATACTTGCGTATTATTGTTTGTACAGATGAACGTGGTACCTTCAGGCGTTTGGAAATTGCTCCCAAGGATGAACCAGAGTTGTGGAGTTCTACAAAAAAAAACATTCAGAGGTCTTTGCTGATTTCTTTTGATTTTCTCATGATGTCGAGCAAAGAGGCACTGAGTTTGAAGGTAGGCCTTGGAAGACATCCACAGGTACAACTCCAATTGACTAAAATGATGTCAATTAGCCTATCAGAAGCTTCTAAAGCCATGACATCATTTTCTGGGATTTTCCAAGCTGTTTAAAGACACAGTCAACTTAGTGTATGTAAACTTCTGACCCACTGGAATTGTGATATAGTGAAATAATCTGTCTGTAAACAATTGTTGGAAGAATTACTTGTGTCATGCACAAAGTAGATGTCCTAACCGACTTGCCAAAAATATAGTTTGCTAACATGAAATCTGTGGAGTGGCTGAAAAATTAGTTTTAATGACTTCAACCTTAGTGTATATAAACTTCCAACTTCAACTGTATATTGCCTTTGATAAGTAGAGCAATATCACTGGGGAAATTCCACTGAAAACAAGTGTTGTTTTTTCCTGCACTAAACATGCAGTGAGCTCAAAGTATTGGGACAGTGACACACATTTTTTTTGTTTCGGCTCTGTACTCCAGCAATTTGGATTAGAAATGAGTTGGAGGCATAAATATCATACCCCCTGAAAAAATGCTAACCTCCCCTGTTATTGTAATGGTGAGATGCTAGCATGTCTTGGGGGTATAATATCTCACTCATCATTATTCACGATTCATTCAGGACCAATGTAGTCATGGTATCATCCACATTAATGTACAAGTGTGAAACATTCTTTTCTTATTTACAATAAAAGTGACTCCGTAATGGCACTACGTTATTTACCATTCATTTCTATTGGGTTCAAAATAATCTTTAATGTAGTGATTGCCTGCTAGGAATATGGGACCAAATACTTCACTTTTTAATACACACCCCAATGTGTCCCAATACTTTTGGTCCCTAAAATGGGGGAATATGTATAAAAAGTGCTGTAATTTCTAAACGGTTCACCAGATTATGATGAAAATTACCTGAAATGAAAGCTGACAGTCTGCACTTTAACTTCAGTAATTTGTATCATTTCAAATTCATAGTGCTGGAGCCAAAACAATAAAACATGTGTAACTGTCCCACTTTTGGCACTCACTGTAATATTATGCACACATACGTACTTTCCCTTGTGTGTGTGTGTGTGTGTGACACCTAATTCCCCTGTGTGAATAAGTAATTGCCCCTCTTACACTCCGTAACTGGTTGTGCCACCTTTAGCTGCAATGACTCCAAACCAAATGCTTCCTGTAGTTTATACCTTTATGATAGAGTGGCCAGACACTCCCCATCCAACTTGACAGAGCTGGAGAGGATCTGCACCGTCATTCTCAAGGCTGTAATCGCTGCTAAAGGTGCTTCAACAAAGTACTGAGCAAAGGGTCTGAATACTTATGTAAATGTGATATTTCCGTTTTTTATTTTAAATATGTTTGCAAACATTTCTAAAAACCTGTTTTTGCTTTGTCATTGTGGGGTATTGTGTGTGTAGATTGAGGGAAAACTATTTAATACATTTTAGAATAAGGCTGTAATGTAACAAAATGTGGAAAAAGTCAAGGGATCTGAATACTTTCCGAATGCACTGTACACTACATGAAGACCAGAAGAAGAATGTGGATACCTGCTTGTTGAACATCTCATTCCAAAATCATGGGCATCAATATGGAGTTGGTCCCCCTTTTGCTGCTATAACAACCACCACTCTTCTGTGAAAGCTTTCCACTAGATGTTGGAACATTGCTGCGGGGACTTGCTTCCATACAGCCACGAGAGCATTAGTGAGGTCGGGCACTGATGTTGTGCAATTAGGCCTGGCTCCCAGTCAGCGTTATTATTCATCCCAGAGGTGTTCGTTAGGGTTGAGGTCAGGGCTCTGTGCAGGCCAGTCAAGTTCTTCGATGCCGATCTCGACAAACCATTTCTGTATGGACCTCCCTTTGTGCACAAGGGCATGGTCATGCTGAAACAGGAAAGAGCCTTCCCCAAACTGTTGCCAGAAAGTTGGAAGCACAGAATCAAATAGAATATTGTTGCTGTAGCGTTAAGATTTCCCTTCACTGGAACTAAGGCACCTAGTCCGAACCTTGGAAAAACAGCCCAAGACCATTATTCCTCCGCCAACAAACTTTACAGTTGGCACTATGCATTCGGGGAGGTAGCGTTCTCCTGGCATCCGCCAAACTCCAATTAGTCCGTCAGACTGCCAGATGTTGAAGCGTGATTCATCACTCCAAAGAATGCGTTCCCACTGCTCCAATGTTGGCAAGCTTTACACCATTCCAGCTGAACGCTTGGCGTTGCGTATGGTGATCTTAGGCTTGTGTGTGTGTGGCTGCTCGGCCATGGAAACATTTCATGAAGCTATCGACAAACAGTTCTTGGGCTGACGTTGCTTCCATAGGCAGTTTGGAACTTGGTAGTGATTGTTGCAAACAAGGACAGAGGATTTTTATGCTTCAAGCTCAGCTTTGTGAGCTTGTGTGGTCCACCACTTCGGGGCTGAGCCGCTGTTGCTCCTAGACGTTTCCATTTCACAATAACAGCACTTACAGTTGACCGGGGGCAGCTCTAGCAGGGCAGAAATTTGACAAATTGACTTCTTGGAAAGGTGGCATCCTATGACATGTTAATTGCTTTGCCATATTTTCTGCAGTGTTACTTTAGTGCCTTGTTGCAAACAGGAATCATGTTTTGGAATATTTTTATTCTGTACAGGCTTCCTTATTTTCACGCTGTCATTTAGGTTAGTAATGTTGTTGATCCATCCTCAGTTTTCTCCTATCACAGCCATTAAACTCTTTAACTGTTTTAAAGTCACCATTGGCCTCATGGTGAAATCCCTGAGCGGTTTCCTTCCTCTCCGGCAACTGCGTTAGGAAGGACGCCTGTATCTTTGTAGTGACTGGGTGTATTAATACACCATCCAAAGTGTAATTAATAACTTCACCATGCTCAAAGGGATATTTAATGTCTGCTTTTTATTTTATTTTTACCCGTCTACCAATAGGTGACCTCTTTTGTGAGGCATTGGAAAACCTCCCTGGTCTTTGTGGTTGAATCTGTGTTGGAATTTCGCGGCTCGAATTTCGCTGCACCGGAGGACAATGTCACAATGAGATGCAGCAATTCAACTTTTTTTTCTGACATCCAAACTGGCTTCCCTTGACAAGTTTCTCTTTTAATTTTTAATTCAATGCTATGGGCGGCAACAATGTCATACTCTTTTTGACCAGACAGCACCAGATAGATGAGCTACACGCACTGAGACAGAGGGGCGCTTGTTCGTTTGCTCGGATGCTTTTGCCAGTGAGATGCATTCGGCCTCCTGCGAAATGAAGGAAACTATGTAAGCTGCGTTAGAGACGAAAGATGAATTATTTTATGTTTTTTTTTTTTTTCTTGGTAAATTTTTAGGGAAGCCTACATGCCACTGGAAATCAATTTTTTGTTTGTTTGGCAAAGGGGGGAAAAACGGAGTCAAAGTGTAATTCCGTTACCTTGGAATTGCCCTGAACTGTCAGGCCTATATGGTGAAGTGTTTACTATGGGCAGAATACTTAGCTCCACTCAAAAGGGAGCATTTCTGTCAAATCTTCTGCTGCGCAAACAGGATTTCCACTCATCTGATTGATTTGGATCTGGTTTGTTGATTTGATGATTGACATGGACAGGCCTATGATTTGCAAGTTTACAGTACTGTTCTCACTATTTATTACTCCTGCATATAGGGGGTGACCTTGAAGACGGATTTGAAAAGGTCTTGCATACTCTGTTAACATTATTAGCAGTGTACCACCTTTTTCCTTGTTGTCCAAAAACACCCGGTGGTCTAAGGCAGCCTCTGTTCAGATGTGGCTGATTATCTAAGGCTTTCTGCAGGGAGGCTGGGTAAACAGACTGATACAGGGAAGTGTGTTTTTGAGTGGGTGGCTGAGAAGTTAGAGCAGATAGCAGACTCCAGCTCCGTGCTCGGCCTGTGAACTAGAATGACCGCAACATGCCTCACTAAAATCTACATATCCGTCAAGTTAACATGCAAAAGTATTCACTCTAATATCTGCTCCTTTCAGGATTATGAAGAACATTGTCTTATCGTTGTCAAGGATTGGGTTTTGGACACTGTGCTGTCCAAAACCCAACCCTTTCTACACTGGTTCAATAATATAAACACAACATGATACAATTTCAAAGATTGTACTGAGTTACAGTTCATATGAGGAAATCAGTCAAGTGAAATGAATTCATTAGGCCCTAATCTATGGATTTCACATGACTGGGAATACAGATATGTATCACTCCTCTTAAATGGTTGTGCGGAATTGCTGAATATTGGTGGGAACAGAAACACGCTGTGACAACAGCTCGCCCACACGGAGCCATGCACGCTGTCTGCCATCTTCCAGGGTACAGTTGAAACAGGGATTCATCCGTGAAGAGCACACTTCTCCAGCGTGCCAGTGGCCATATGCCTACTGAAGTCAATTACAACGCTGAACTGCTGTCAGGTTAGGACCCTGGTGAGAACGACATGCACGCAGATGAGCTTCCCTGAGACGGTTTCTGACAGTTTGTGCAGAAATGTTTTGGTTTTGCAAACCTACAGTTTCCTCAGCTGTCCGGATGGCTGGTCTCAGACGATCCCGCAGGTGAAGAAGCCGGATGTGGAGGTCCTGGGCTGGCGTGGTTACACTGGCTCTGCGGTTGTGAGGCTATTTGGACGTACTGCCAAATTCTCTAAAATGACGTTGGAGGCGGCTTATGGTAGAGAAATTTACATTAAATTATCTGGCAACAGTTCTGGTGGACATTCCTGCAGTCAGCATGCCAAATGCACGCTCCCTCAACTTGAGATATCTGTGGTGTTGTGACAACTGCACATTGTAGTGGCCTTTTATTGTCCCCAGCACCAAGTGCACCTGTTTAATGATCATGCTTTTTAATCAGCTTCTTGGTATGCAACAACTGTTAGGTGGATGGATTTTCATGGCAATGGAGAAATGTTCAGTGTGTGTGTGTGTGTGTGTGTGTGTGTGTATATATATATCATAGAAAATATCTCCATGATGATAATTTCCAGCGAATCCTCAAAGCTAATGTGTCCCTGTGAATCCTAAATCCCCATACATAACGTTGATACTGCCTTTATGCAGATTTATTTAGTCTTGTTGCCATGGGGAAGGCTGCATAAGTGCAGTATATCTCAAATGATTTAGAATCTCTCTCCCTCAGGATCATGCCTAATACTTACGCCCCTGATGTACATAAATATGATGTTTTTCCATCCTATATACAAGCTGATGTAATGTTTCCAATACATGGTTTTAGAGGAGAAGCTTAATGACACACCGTAGGACGCTCCCTTCCCAGATCACCAATGTTCAAACGGAATGAAAGGTCTCTAACATGACCTGCTCACTCCTACTTCAATCATGTATTGTCACATTACAGGAAATGAAAAATGTATTTGTTGGTGCAAAAATGTTGGCTATGTTGGTGTTGCATTCTAGACATTAAATTGTGATTTTTATTTTATTGATTTTTTTTGTCTGTTGCTTAACCTAACGTAGCAGAGGTAAAAGAAACGGCTGAGCGGAGTCCCCACATCCGGTTTTCAGGGGAAACGGAAGGTAGGTTGAAGACAGTGTTCCTGAAAACCGGATGTTTCCAGTTGTCAGAGGAAGCAGATGAATAACGTAATTTAAACAGAAGCCTGCTCACGTTCTAATACTGAACACATTCTTCTCTCTACTGCAACAGAAACAGCTCAAGGCAGAGGCTAAGAAAGCCATTGGTCAGCTGCAAGTCCGGACCGTGAAACAGGGAGATGAGGTAAACATGTTCAATTACAGTCCAGATGTGTTTAGGGTTATTATGCATTACTTTGAGGATCATATGCAAAATATGGGTGTTTCAAACTGGGAAGACATGGAATATACAAGTTCATTGTGACTATAATTTAATATTTAGTTGGTATTCACCTCTGGGCTGCCTCTCCAAAAGAAAAAAAAAAACTTTTAAATGTACATAAATCTGAAGTATTGTTCATTATGGTCATATTACAGAACATTTAGTATGTAAAGGAAAATAAACTAAAAGTGAGCCTCCACCCCCAACATCCCATCCAGCCTCCTGCACCCAACATCCCATTCCCCCAACCCCACCCATCCAGCCTCCTGCACCCAACATCCCATTCCCCCACCCATCCAGCCTCCTGCCCACAACATCCCATTCCCCCACCCATCCAGCCTCCTGCACCCAACATCCCATTCCCCCACCCATCCAGCCTCCTGCACCCAACATCCCATTCCCCCAACCCCACCCATCCAGCCTCTTGCCCCCAACATCCCATTCCCCCAACCCCACCCATCCAGCCTCCTGCACCCAACATCCCATTCCCCCAACCCCTCCCATCCAACCTCCTGCACCCAACATCCCATTCCCCCAACCCCACACATCCAACCTCCTGCACCCAACATCCCATAGTTTAGTGCAGAAAATGTGGTAATTAACTACAATGACCATAATACATTGCACGCCCGCTTACTTGTCCGGTTTTTAGATTTTTTGCAAATGTAAAAAAAACAAAAAAAACCCACCTTATTTAAATAAGTATTCAGACCCTTTGCTATGAAGCTCGATATTGAGCTCAGGTGCATCCTGTTTCCATTGATAATCCTTGAGATGTTTCTACAACTTGATTGGAGTCCACCTGTGGTAAATTCAATTGATTTGGACATGATTTGGAAAGGCACACACCTGTCCCACAGTTGACAGTGCATGTTAGAGCAAAAAACAAGCAATGAGGTTGAAGGAATTGTTTGTAGAGCTCAGAGACAGGATTGTGTCGAGGCACAGATCTGGGGAATGGAACCAAACCATTTCTGCAGCATTGAAGGTCCCCAAGAACACAGTGGCCTCCATCATTCTTAAATGGAAGAAGTTAGGAACCACCAAGACTCTTCCTAGAGCTGGCCGCCCGGCCAAACTGAGCAATCGGGGGAGAAGGGCCTTGGTCAGGGAGGTGACCAAGAACCCGATGGTTACTGTGACAGAGCTCCAGAGTTCCTCTGTGGAGATTGGAGAACCTTCCAGAAGGACAACCATCTCTGCAGCACTCCACCAATCAGCCTGTATGGTAGAGTTGCCAGACGGAAGCCGCCACTCAGTAAAAGGCACATGACAGCCCGCTTGGAGTTTGCCAAAAGGCACCAAAAGGACTCTCAGACCATGAGAAACAAGATTCTCTTGTCTGATGAAACCAAGATTGAACTCTTTGGCCTGAATGCCAAGCGTCACATCTGGAGGAAACCTGGCACCATCCCTATGGTGAAGCATGGTGGTGGCAGCATCATGCTGTGGGGATGTTTTTCAGGGCCTAGGAGACTAGTCAGGATCGAGGGAAAGCTGAACGGAGCAAAGTACAGAGAGATCCTTGATGAAAACCTGCTCCAGAGTGCTCAGGACCTCAGACTGGGGCAAAGGTTCACCTTGTATCACAACCGGCCGTGATCGGGAGTCCCATAGGGCGGTGCACAATTGGCCGGTCCAAATCGTCCAGGTTAGGGGAGCCTGGGGTAGGCCTTCATTGTAAATGAGAATTTGTTCTTAACTGACTTGCCTAGTTAAATAAAGGTAAAATATATATTTTTAAATGGTTTGTGAAATTATACAAAATGTGTGCGAATCCCGATAGAAAGTAAAAAAGGCACCTCCAGTAATATGGGTCATTTTTTTTTTTTACCGTTTAGGCAAGAGACAAGCCGTTTTCTTTGCCATAAAGCTGCAAGCATGCCTGTCGCGAAGCGGCGCTTCATTTTCTCTCTCTGACACGCAGAAGCTGCATGACGGTGAACTTGCAAAGTCTACTCAGACTGGTCTGGGCTCTTGGTTACAACAGGCGATACAATGTAGCAACGTTGCTCGCTTTGTGCGCTGCTCCCATGCAACAAATGTATTACGTCTAACAGAAGATTCATCAGGGTCTGGGTCTGCATCCCCGCTCGCCATTATGGCTAAATTTCTATAAAAAGTATGGAGTAATAGACGCTCGTGAAGAGCAGACGGAGAGAAGCAGGTGAGTGAAAGCCAATTTATGCTTGATCCGAAAATGTGGTTAGAGGCGCTGTATGGACGGTGTGACACAAATACGGAGCGTCTGGATGCATGCAGAGGACGAATTGATATCCGTACCGCAACTTCTCCGTATAGCTCTGCATTGGCATGATTGGTTGGTGAGGGCGGGAGGTCCAGTATAAACACAAACTCACTTCCTTGACAACAGCTCAGCGCTGCTCCGTGAAGCGCAAAAAAGTATGAATGCCCTGACTTCTGCAGAGGCCATATCACTGTAAATGCTGCTGGGATGCAGCTGGCTGATTACAGCTGCCACAAGTGGTCTATGCATGAAAGTGAAGTGGATATTATTGGACCTGTGCATACAAGAGACTAATGGCTGTTCCTTCATTTCAACTGAATTTATAAACAAAACTGACAAAACATTTTATAACAGATCGGTAGGGCAAAAAAATAATCATATGAAACGGTACTACCATATTCTAAAATGTTGATGTCATAAGTACCATGATGTTTTGGTACCGTGATATTACCAAGGTACCGGTATACCGCTCAACACTAGTTTTAAACGTTCACACCCCTAATGTATGCTCAATGCCACTACAATGTATTTTTAAACCTGTCTTGCAGGAGACTGGGCCTGATGCTGACACCTGTGCAGTGTGTATTGACGCTTACAAGTCTGGCGACGTGCTGACCATTCTCATCTGCAAGTATGTGCCGAACTGCAGCGGCTTTTAGCTTTGTTTAAGGAAATATTGACAGATTGAATATATTAGGCCTACCCGGTCTGCTATTCCAATTGCATTGATTTTGTGACATGTCATCATTATTCTTTGTGTTTTTATTTTGGTTTAACCCTCCAGTCATTTCTTCCACAAGACCTGCATTGAGCCCTGGCTTCTGGAGCACAGGACCTGCCCCATGTGCAAATGTGACATCCTCAAGGCCTTGGGAGTAGAGGTAAGCAACTGAACCATGTATAATGACCCAGCACTTTGAAATAACCTTTGCCTGTCATTCACTGAAGTTCTTGATTTTTTAAATACTGTTTTTATATTTAAACATAGTATTTACACTGCTAGTGGTTATTGTTTAAGAAGAATAGGCAGACATGCTAGATTGCTGTTGTCAAGGGGTTGACACCCGTAGTGGGACCTGAAAGGGCTTTGTTTCTATGAAAGTGATGATATTCATGTGTCCAACTTAATCCCCCTGAGCAGCAGCCAGAGGACCAGCCCAGCCATCAGTTGACCATGCAGCCAGACATGAGGTCCTACCCCAGGGTTCCAGTCCCAGACGACGCCCACAGTGAGACGGCCTCCTCAGGCTATGCCTCTGTACAGGGCACAGAGGAGCACAGCAGCCCAGCAGACGAGACCCACATGTGTAAGAGTAAGACACCATTTACATTGAGGCAGAAAATGATTTCAGTGAGTCTTATAACATCACAAAACATTTTTTCGATAGCTTTGTCACATCCTAAGTATTGTCTATAGACATAAGGGGGACTAATTTAGTTCAGTTGGTAGTGGTACCTCTGTGTGGGTTCATTGGAAGATTCTGGCTTTCACGTTAACTCGATAATATGTGCTGAAGCCTTTGCTGAAGACGTACTGTGTGAATTTTGCCACCCATATTTGAATTATAGTGGTTAGATATTTCCGTTTTTTTTGTTTAGTTAGGTTGATTGCTGCAAGTAGATATCAACAAGTCCACTACAAAGTCTTCCTGATCAAACAAGCAGTATTGTTGTTTCTGCCTGGAGCCTCCTTTCCGTCTCTCTTTTAGCCTGCCTATCCATTGACATCTGTATGAGCGATTTGTGCCAAAGTAAATATTGACCAGCAGGCGGGTTTTTGTACTGTTTTCTAACAGCACATGTGGTGCTTGACTGACTGGTAATCACGGTCGTGTTGCAGCGTTGGGGCACCATCCTGGCCCAGGGTCAATCCAGGTGGACATCCTCCAGCCCCATTATGACAACCTTGCCTTTGAGGGCAACTCACGAAACCAACGGGAACCCCTGACATAAACAGCATGCTCACTGGAGCTTGGCTGATGGGACTTGAGCCACAATCAGTTCCATTCGAAGATGTTGTTTCCTGTGGTCATAAAGCAAGGGAAACCTTTATTGTTGGTCTGAGATTATTCATAGGAAAAGAGGGCTCGACCTACATATGCACATAATTTAACATGAAAATGATGAGGCAATCCATCGATGCATTACTACTGTCTGAGTTTGGAAATGGTACTGTCCAGTTTCGTTCTGATTTTGAATTTAATTGTACTTTTAATAATATGATTTGTTGTTTGATAAAGTTTCTTGAGGTTTAATTACTTACAGTCAAAGTATCACTTGATCACTTACTGATTTTAAATTGTTTCGATTTAACACCCACAGGTTATTGGGATTAGACTACTGGCCTTTAATGGGGGTTTATAGGAAACAGTTCTCATGACAACAAAAGTTCTAGAGGCGATATGCAAATTCAGTTTCAAAGACCCTTAGATTAAGAAACGTAAAATAATGCAGTAGTTAGTGTATCAGTATAAGTAGGGTTGCAAAAATCCGGTAACTCCCAGGTTTTCCAGAAATTCTGGTTGGAGGGTGCCAGATTTCCTGCTTATTCCCCCCTGATTCCGAAAATCTGGAAAACCAGGGGAATTTGAGGAAACCCTAAGTATGTCATTTTATGATTATTTTGCTGCTTTACACATTTCTGATACTATTTGTACACTATTACAAATTATTTTTACACTGTTACAAATTATTTTTACACTGCTATTTTACTTCTGGTATGTTTCTTCTAAGCATTGATTTTATTTAAAGTAACTGTTCAGTGTTTCCCGATTTCTATAAAATATGACCTATAATTAATTACAATATGAGTGAAATAGTGTTCCTTCCCAAATGTTCTAAGTATGTTAAAAAGCAGCTTTTCTGTGTTGCAATGGTGTGGACTTTACCCAAATAAAAGAATGGTGTGAACGTATTGAAGGTTGAGGAGGAGGAGCTCTGTCGACCCTTTGTTTCCGGAAGTAATTTAGCCATTCACTTTAGTCATTGCGCTTTGTAGAGTATTTTCTCGAGTTTTCTCATATCTGGCTGTGTTGGCAAAATCTCTACATATCCCATCGAGCCAAGCTGGGAGAAGCTGCCCGTTGTTACAGTTCCAAGACCAGTCAGAAACATCCAGCTAATCCTGCACCAAAGAATCTCAAAACTGAACTTGGATCTGCGTTGATATCATTCGCTAACGTCGTCTTACAACAGATATCTCGAACCAGTCAAGACTGTAATTTTTTTTTCTCCAGCAAATGTCTAAGTTACATAATTGTATAACTAGCAAAGGAATTTTGAAGTGGAGGGTGCAGTATTAAGTTTATGAGGACAAAAACTAGCATATTTCAGCTCCCCAGCTAGTTTAGCCAGAGAAAACCTGCAAAAACAAGCTCGGGCCTCTAGTGCGCACATGTGCACTAGGCTAACAGATTATAGTTTTTATGTCCAGATTTTTATGTCCTAGACTGAAATGAATACATCAGATTACTTTTATATTTAAGGAGAGCGAATCGATATACAATCCCTAAATCGACTAACTGTCAATAGTAAAACAAAGCTTAAAACTATGTTTGAGTGAACCCTGAATACAGTAAATGAATGGCGAAGTCGTTTCCGGACACGTTAGACGATGACTCCTCACCACTATACCGGTCATAAAAAATAGACCGCTGATTGGACAGCTCATCCTCTATAAGGAAATGGCAAGCATTTTGTAAATGGTCTGTTTTAGATACAAATTTGACGCAGATTGTATTTATGCTTTGGCCACATACAAGTATAGGATGAGTCAACAACATTATTTGGGTATGAGATAACAGAATGTTAACTTTTTTACAAATGTGATTTTCACTGGACTGTTACATTTTAAATCCTAAGCATAGGATGTTAGTGTCTCTCGATCAATCCTCAGTTTTCCTCACCTAGCAGAGGAGAGCATAAGATTGAGTAACATTCCAGGTTTCGAAAATATAGATTTGAGACATTGAGACAGGCAGCCCAATTCTGATATTTATTTTTCTTTTGACCAATCAGATCAGCTCTGAAAAAGACCTGATGTGAAAAGACCTGATGTGATTAGTCAAAATAACAATTAGTGGGAAAAAGATCAGATGTGGCCTGCCTGTCTAAACACACCCATTGTTGCTAATTGATTGTACATTTGGTTTACCGCTTGTTTTTATTTATTAAGGTAAATCCCAGTTACCATTTCTTACATGCTCTGCCCCACCCCCCCTGCCTTGTGCTTCCTGATCTGCAGCTTTTTTTTTTTTATTGTCTGTTATGAGGTTGATGCGTGTTAGGAATGGTATTTTTACTTGGAAATACTGAGTCCTTCACAGTATGGCAGTAAAAACATATCTTTGTGAACCCTCTGGCTTCATGCAAATATTAAAAAATGTATTTGAGTAACTATCTGTTCTTTTTGGGTGTGTGCCTTTAAAATGATTCACCGGTGCAAGATGTAATTCCATGCCATCCTATTTTAATACACTTTCAACACATGTATCACAGTTCTTTAAAAAAAAACTGGTCTTAACCTAGTTAAATAAAGGTTACATTTTAAAAAAAATAACTTGTTCAGCCTTTCCAGAGTAAATATGTATTATAGTATTTTAAACAAGGTACAAAAAGGTATTCAATATTTTATTTTACTGAGTTAGTGACCCCTTGACTTTTGTCATTTTGTTGATACTGCCTGAATTCGAAATGGATTGCATTTATTTATTTTTTATCTCACCCATCTACACACAATACCCCATGATGACAATGAAATCATGTTTTTATTTTAATTTTAAATCTTGCACATTTATTGAAAATTAAATACAGGAATATAAAATGTACATAAGTATTCACACCCTGAGTCAGTATGAAGAGTGCTACACAGTGATGTTGGATTTGCCACAAACATCAAACTCTTTGTATTCAGGACATAAAGTACATTTCTTTGCCACATATTCTGCAGTTTTACTTCAGTGCCTTATTGCAAACATGATGTATGTTTTGGAATATTGTTATTCTATACATATTGGAGTAACTACAATGATGATGATCTATCCTCAGTTTTCTCCTATTACAGCCATTAAACTAACTGTTTAATTGGCCTATGGTGGAATCCCTGAGCGGTTTCCTTCCTCTCCGGCAACTGAGTTAGGAAGGACGCCTGTATCTTTCAAGTGACTGGGTGTATTGATACACCATCCAAAGTGTAATTAATAACTTCACCACGCTCAAAGGGACATTCAATGTCTGCTTTTTAAATTGTTTTACCAATCTACCTTCTTTGCGAGGCATTGGAAAACCTCCCTGGTCTTTGGTTGAATCTGTTTGAAATTCACTGCTCAATTGAGGGACCTTACAGGTAATTGTATGTGTGGGGTACAGAGATCAGGTAGTTATTCAAAAATAATGTTAAACCCTATTATGAATACTTATTGACTCAAGACATTTCAGCTTTTCATTTTTAGTTAGTTTGTACAAATTCTAAAAACATAATTCTACTTTGACATTATGGGGTATTGTGTGTAGGCCAGTGACACAAAATCTCAATGTAGGCTGTAACAACGAAAGTGGAAAAAGTCAAGGGGTGTGAATACTTTCTGAAGTGGGAAATTTGATAACTGGTATATATTCATAAAATACTTTTTTATAATGTTGTAAATGTATTTTAATTGTAGCAAAATCTAGCTTTTTGTAAATTTGTTAATTTTGTGTTTATGGATTAAAAGTGTTCTGATCTTCATTCACTAGTGACACAATTATTTCGCAGAAAAGGCCATGCTCACCTTACAGTTGGTGAGACCTCTGCTGGGGTCACTGTTGAGTAAATCTGAGGGGTGAATATAGCTCATGGGGATGTGTGACACTTACTCCTCAGCCTGAAGTATCCTGCTTGCGTCGCGTCATTAGGCGACCCCAGAGATCGGCTAAAATGCTTGAGGATGGCGGTCACGTGTGTTTGTGAGTCAGAGGCTCAGAGTTTGCGCCAGATATCGGCCAAATTGGGAGAAAGTGGTACTTGCTAAGCAAGCAGGTGACGTCCTTTAAACCAACAAAAATATGACATTACTATCTCCCTCTATAGAGCTTTTTATTTTATTTTTGTGTTTTCTTTATTTAGCCTTTATTTAATTAGGCAAGTCAATTAAGAACCAATTCTTATTTACAAAGACAGCCTACCAAAAGGCCTCGCCAGTTTGTAGTCCTAAAACCTGGAAATAAATTACCTCGATCTGGTTCTTTCAGCCATGCCTATGTGAAAAATGAATGGGGAAAGAATAGGGTTTTGGAATAAACACTGAAAATAAGGTCTGAGGTTAGCCCAGGCTTAGGTGATCTTATACGTTTTGTTTGATGAGATAATAGCAGTCAGTTCACATGACCTTTATGAATTCACAAAAAGTGACAGCTGATGATCTCATAGAACAAAATGTATAAGATCTCTTAAACCATGTGTTTACCACAGACCTTATTGTCTGTGTTTAATAAAAAAAAACTCTAAAAACACCATACATTTTCCTCATAGGCTTTGTCCAACAAACGAACCATGGCGCAGTTAGTGCCTACAAAAAGACGCCATTACTATTTCTCTCTTTTCGTTACCAGAAGAGCAGCGTCACAGATCAAACAATGAGTCAGATATTTCACCAGATGTATAAATGTGAATGTTGGCGTTTCCACTCACTACCAATTATGGTGATGAGAGGAAGCACAGTGGCCGGCAATTTTATCACCATTAAAGCGCTCTGTTTTCCAAACTAGGATCTGTAACAAACATAGTGGACTGGGTTTTGTAGACTTTAACCTTTGCCAAAATTGTAACAAATCGCGTTCTTTAGGAGAGCAAGGTCGAATTGAGTTATTGCACATGCGCACTTGACAGAGTAAGCGTTCCCTAACAGAAATATGCAGATAATTGCTAAAACGTGCCAGTAGGATCTCACTAGCTCGTGCATGGCTCTGCCAACCTCCTTGCTTGTTATACCCACTATGATTCAATTGCTCCATTGAAAACGACAGGCTCTGGTCTTGGGTAACACACCGACTGTGTAGTTGCATTTTGGTATACCAGAAGTACATTAATTTCCAAAGGAACACTGCGTTTGCCTTACAGCATTGCGTTGCATACGTTGGATTTATCGAACGTATGCGTCAAACTGTATGCGTTAACAGAAATGGTAGCAGAAGGTGATTGTTTAACATTTGTTGCACACATATGTAGATGATGCTGCATACTATTTTAAGCAGTAACACTGTCGGTGTGATCAATGCGTAAATTATACAAATCTTTTGTAGCGTTTTAAGTGTTTACCAAAATGGCGAAAAATCCATCATGGCGGACCTTATCGGCCTGAGACAAATGTGTTTCTTTTGAGGACTGAGGAGAGGGACCTATGTAGGCTACCGAATTGCATGACTTTCGGTGGGTGCGGGGTGTGAACTTTCAAAGTTTTCATTTTCAATCTCTTGTTATAGCGCCATCATCTGGCGAATCCGTGTCATTTTGGAAATGACCGCAAAACGCATCATTCACCCAAGTTTAGTCCAAATCGGGCCAGTGCTATCTGATATCGTGTGTGACGTGCGGGTCCACAGTCCCCTCCCCGATTTCACCGTGGGGGACAATGAGGGACATTATTATTAGAAGTCCTATTATTCATAGTACACACAGTATATTGTAGCCTGAGCAAATTTATCAGTCAATTCTATCAGCAGCACGTGACTATAGACATATAATACATATTTCTTACTGTTTATACAGTATCATCGCACTTGATGCTCTAGTTATTATGTTACTATTTTTCACTCTGAAGTTATGAAATGTGATACTTTTCAACCGAGAAGGACTATGGGAAAGCAAGTCTACAGTATCAAGCGAGCTCATTCGGCTGCATGCATCCAACAATGCCAATAAACTACAATCCCCAGAAACCCTTGTATCGTTGATTTAGGCAACGGTTGTGTCGACGTGGGAAAGGGTCTGCTCAGTGCTCACACAAACAAATAAATGCCCATGGATGTAGGTTGCAATAGAGATGAACATCTTGACATGCACATTTGATTCAAAAAATCTTTGTGAATTGAAATATGTGGCTTAAACCTGAAGAGATATTGCTGAAAAATGCATTCAAATTATGGGTGACGGAAAAAGGCAACGATTATTTCGTACTACAAAGGAGGCGAGGATATGGAGAAGGGGGAGGCGGTTTGACAGGTATGTGTTCTGTTCTTCGCTGTTCTGGTAAATCCCAGTGGCACCGCAATGACCGTCTAGCAAAGTGTGCGCGCCATCAGACGAGAGTTCATATTTCCGTTATATTTTCTAATGTCCCCTAGATTATGGCATGTTTATGGGAGGGGGGCAGACAGTTCTCCAGTTGCGCGTGACAAATTGACAGCCTGAGCCAAGACTTCAAATGTACAACAGGTACACAATATACAAAAGTATGTGGACACCCCGTCAAATTAGTGGATTCGGCTATTTCAGCCACACCCGTTTCTGACAGGTGTATAAAATCGAGCACACAGCCATTTAATCTCAATAGACACAAATTGGCACTAGAATGGCCTTACTGAATAGCTCAGTGACTTTCAATGTGGCACCATCATAGTATAGTTAAATTTCTGCCCTGCTAGAACTGCCCCGGTCAACTGTAAGTGCTGTTATTGTGAAGTGGAAACGTCTAGGAGCAATAACGGCTCAGCTGCGAAGTGGTAGGCCACAGGACGGGACTGTCCTCGTCCTCCTTTGCAACACTCACTGCAGAGTTCCACACTTCACCATCAGGCAGTCCGACGGACAAATCTGGGTTTGGCGTAAGCCAGGAAAACGATACCTGCCCAAATGCATAGTGCCAACTGTAAAGTTTTGTGGATGTTTTTCATCTTTCGGGCTAGGCCCCTTAGTTTCAGTGAAGGAAAATCTTCCCAGAAGAGTGAAGGTTGTTTTAGCACCAACTCCATGATAATGCCCATGATTTTGGAATGAGATGTTCGACGAGCAGGTGTCCACATACATTGTAGATTCACTACATGACCAAAAGTAACAGTTTACAGTAGCCTACCTACGATGCATATTGGTTATTTTGTTAACACTGACTGAGCTTCAACAATATTGTCTCTGTTGTTTTACAAAGCACAGTCAATTCTATTGCAAAACGTTTCTTAAACGTAACGAAACAGGGAGGGACCTAACTGAAATTGTCCAATAGAAACTCTCCTTTTAGTTACGGTTTAGACTAATGATTACACCCATGTTGTTTTGACACACACACACAATGACACCGTAGTGTGAGTATCAAATATTGGTTTGCCGACATCTGCTTTAGCGTATGGGTGGAGTAGTAGGCTATACTGATGGCACGCAGCACGTCTGTATGAGAATGTACTCAAGTATGATGCCCTGCGGCAGAAGAGCCAGGTCAGTGCTCATCCTTTCCATAGCGTCAGTCTGGTCAACGGATTCCCTGCATTTGAAATGGGATGATTATATTCTACATGATAAAAAAATAAGGTTTGTTGATCTTTGAGTTCAATACTGCCCTACTTGATAACACATTGATCCTCCTTCACCATGCAAGGCAGGAGTCATTCATTGTATCAATTACACCAAGAGTGAGTTGGGTACCTTGTTTGCTCTTTTGCAATCAATGAATGTCAGCTGTCAGTTTCCCAATAATAGTAGGTTGTCTTGCACATGGTCACACACATGCTCCAATAAGCCAATTCTCAGCTGTTGATCGCAGTTATCCACTTGACTGAAGCAGTATGGCTAACTATCACATTAGCTCTCGTCTCTGATGTTAAAAATAGCAATGGCGGCCTTCTAGTCTGTTGAAGCTGACGGTGTTCCAGTGGTTATAGCCTACCGATGGTATTGGTACATGTATTTGTCAATTAGATGGACACTGAGAACACCATTTTTGGAGCACAATAGATATATTCTTTGACTAGGCTAATGGATGGATGGAGGTCCACCAATGTCTGCTCTCCTCCTGTTCAACACCTCCTCGGAAGCTCCCTGCAACTCAATAACTTTTTTAGTATCCAGATTTAAATCTCAAATGGCCACAGGGCAGGTGGCAGGCTATTATCCAGTGATACCTGCTCTTAATTGGGCCTTTGCAGACTGCAGATGCACAGGTTCTGTCAGAATGTCTGCCAAACTTTTATGATGGTTGATTTATGGGGGAAAACAAAGTCTGTAATCAGTTCACAGCTGTAGTGTAGGCCACTGTAGTCTCATCCGCCAGCCGGTCTTGGTAGAAATTAGCCTGGGTTTGAGGTTAAGATCACTTTACAGCTGTGTCATGATCCCCCAGCCCATCAGCCATAGATGCTGCTGATGCAGTCTGGAATAGCAGTATAGGCCTAGCTCTGACCTTGTTAATAATGAATGAAGGCCACTACGGGGGTAGGTGGGTAACACAACACTGTTGGTTTGAGCTACCGACAGGCAGGACACTTAAACGAGATAATAAACAGCACAATAGCCGTTGAGTTTTCGACTATTGCATCTTACATAATAACCCAACCCATGTGGAAGGGCTGTTTTGTCTGCTAGATACTATAAATCAATAGGCATGAAATTGCCTCATGATTTTGAAATGTCTTGTCATGTCTCTCCAATGTCTGACTGTTAATGGAAATCATTGCTAAATATTTTTGTGCAGGTCTCCTGGTTGGAACTCTAGATACGATGCTGGATTCCACATCTAAGGTTGCTCCGTTTCGCATTCTACACCAGACCCCGGACTCCCAGGTCTACTGGTCAATAGCGTGTGGTGAGAGTTTCTCTACACTTTCTTAACTATCCCCTTCAGTCAGAATAGCCACAACACATGAAGTGTTTTACCCAATTCATATGTACAGTTGAAGTTGGAAGTTTATATACACTAAGGTTGAAGTCATTTAAACTAATTTTTCAACCACTCCACATATTTCATGTTAACAAACTATAGTTTTGGCAAGTTAGTTAGAAAATCTACTTTGTGCATGACACAAGTAATTCTTCCAACAATTGTTTACAGACAGATTATTTCACTTATAATTCACTATATCACAATTCCAGTGGGTCAGAAGTTTACATACAATAAGTTGACTGTGCCTTTAAACAGCTTGGAAAATTCCAGAAAATAATGTCATGGCTTTAGAAGCTTCTGATAGGCTAATTGACATCATTTGAGTCAATTGGAGGTGTACCTGTGGATGTATTTCAAGGCCTCCTTCTTTGCTCGACATCATGGGAAAATCAAAAGAAATCAGCCAAGACCTCAGAAAAAGAATTGTAGACCTCCACAAGTCTGGTTCATCCTTGGGAGCAATTTCCAAATGCCTGAAGGTACCACGTTCATCTGTACAAACAATAGTACTCCAGTATAAACACTATGGGACCACGCAGCCGTCATACCGCTCAGGAAGGAGACACGTCCTGTCTCCTAGAGATGAACGTACTTTGGTGCAAAATGTGCAAATCAATCCCAGAACAACAGCAAAGGACCTTGTGAAGATGTTGGAAGAAACTGGTACAAAAGTATCTATATCCACAGTAAAATTAGTCATGAAAGGCTGCTCACCAAGGAAGAGGCCACTGCTCCAAAACCGCCATAAAAAAAGCCAGACTATGGTTTGCAACTGCACATGGGGAATACTATGGTACTTTTTGGAGAAATGTCCTCTGGTCTGATGAAACAAAAATAGAGCTGTTTGGCCATAATGACCATCGTTATGTTTGGAGGAAAAAGGGTGAGGCTTGCAAGCCGAAGAACACCATCGCAACCATGAAGCACGGGGGTGGCAGCATCATGTTGTGGGGGTGCTTTGCTGCAGGAGGGACTGGTGCACTTCACAAAATAGATGGCATCATGAGGAAGGAAAATTATGTGGCTATATTGAAGCAACCTCTCAAGACATCAGTCAGGAAGTTAAAGCTTGGTCGGTATTGGAGTGGCCATCACAAAGCCCTGACCTCAATCCTATAGAACATTTGTGGGCAGAACTAAAAAAGCATGTATGAGCAATGGGCCAAAATTCACCCAACTTATTGTGGGAAGCTTGTGGAAGGCTACCCAAAATGTTTGACCCAAGTTAAACAATTTAAAGGCAATGCTACCAAATACTAATTGAGTGTATGTAAACCTCTGACTCACTGGAAATATGATGAAAGAAATCAAAACTTACCTAAAAATAAAGTGGTGATCCTAACTGACTAAGACAGGGAACTTTTACTAGGATTAAATGTCAGGAATTGTGAAAAACTAAGTTTAAATGTATTTGGCTAAAGTGTATGTAAACTTCAGACTTCAACTGTATGTATGTGAGTGTATATATATATTCCAGACTCTAACATTGATTTCTATTCTGCATATTATTTTATTTTTATTTTGGGGATTTGCGTGTATTGTTTTGTCAGGTATTACTGCCCTGTTGGAGCTAGAAACATAAGCATTTCACTACACCGATACACTGCGATATCTGCAAAATATTGGTATGCGACCAACAAAATGTAATTTGATTTGAACGTAAACATTATAGGCTGTAGTCATGTATTGTAATAACGGGCTACTTCTTAGGATAGAATTTGAGTCTACACACATTTCCCATTTTGTAACAAAATAGATGGCTTAGTCATGGATATTCTGAGCAGTTTCCTTTCAATTGTGACTAAGTTTTCCCTGTGGTTAGGTGGCACCAAGGAGGAGATCTGCCAATACTGGGAGTGGCTGGAGAAGAACATCATGAGAACCCTGTCTGTGTTTGACTCCAGCGATGACATCACCAGCTTTGTGCAGGGCAAGATCAGAGTAAGTAATCAACACAGCTTATTAAACATGTGGTTCGACACAGACATCAACAATACTATTGTTGATCTCTGCCGCCCTCACGGGAGATGGAGGCCTCCTCCAGACTTAATGATTTATTCATGTAGTGAAGCCTACTGATGGTAAGCGCTTACTCTTTCAAAACAGTTGATGGTGATTGTTATTTCACTACTGCTTCATGATATGGAGACATTTGACTCTTTGTTGAAAGCTAAGCAAAGGATAGTAGGTTTGTAATAACAATATGAGTTTAAGAAACCATATTATGTTATATGACTTGATACATATTACAGATTGGAGATGGCATGCTGACTCGTTTAGACTGCTCAATTATATTAGCTCTCAGTGGCCAATAGAGGGATGTTGACCTCCTCTCCTTTCTATAAAGGGTCTGATTGCTGAGGAAGGAAAGGTGTCATGCGTGCAGGAGGATGACCCTGAAAAGTTCCGTGAGGCGCTGCTGAGGTTTGAGAAATGGTTTGACCTCCCTCAGAAGGAGAAGCTGGTCACTTACTACTCCTGCAGCTACTGGAGGGGACGCGTGCCCTGCCAGGGCTGGCTCTACCTCAGCACCAACTTCCTCTCTTTCTACTCCTACCTGCTGGGCTCCGAGGGTGAGATGAGACAGAGACCTGAGCAACCCCTCACTGTTGGCTAACTGTCACTAAATTGTCACTTATACATTGTATTTGGATACAATATTATTATCATTCCATGTCATGACAGAATTGTGGTGAGTTACTCATTGAAGATAATCTGTTTCCTTTTCAGTGAAGCTGGTTATCTCCTGGAATGAAATCTGGAAGCTGGAGAAAACGTCCAATGTCATCCTGACGGAGAGTATCCATGTGTTGGCTAATGGGGAGGACCACTTCTTCTCCATGTTCCTTCATCTCAATGAGACCTTCCTGATCATGGAGCAGCTGGCTGACTATTCCATCAAACGCCTGTTTGATAAGGAGACTTTCCAGGAAGAGCCGTCCCTCTCAGACCCTCTACAGATCACCAAGAGGTACTGTACTGTATTGACGGACTGTCACTTCACTCTTCCACATAACTCCTATTTGACCGTTACATCAGGGCACCATGGTGAACTGAGATGACAGTCATAACTCTGTTTAGTTCTTCCATGCTCTCCTCAGTCACTTTCCTCTCTTCCAGAGGCTTAGAAACGCATGCTAGGAATGAGCAGTTCCGGGCCTTCTTCAGACTGCCTAAAGAGGAGAACCTGCTGGAGGTGTATGAGAGCTTCCTGTGGGTGCCCTTCAGCCACTTCAACACGCTGGGGAAGATCTGTCTTTCTGAGAGCTACCTGTGTTTCGCCAGCCAGGATGGCAGCCAGTGCCACGTCATCATCCCCATGAGAGAGGCAAGACACTTCCATGAAACATAACTAATTACTGACCACATATGTTCTGTTGCTCAGTGGTTTGTCCAGTGTTGTTGAAACCAACTGCTTTCCTTACAGGTGATTGGTGTGGAGAAGCCGGACCGTAGCAACAGGGCTTTGACTGTGAGTGTGCGGGGTAAAAGGGCTCTACGGTTCTCTGAAGTCAGAGACTTTGAGCGCCTCGCCAATGCAATCCGCAGGAGGTGTGGGATGACGGCCAGTCCTCTGCACTCTGCATCAACTGAGGTAACTTACTATTTTTACCTTGTAATCTTCTTCCTGCTTCCTCCTGCTAGTTGTGTCAAAGTTAGCTATCAACCTTCCAACTGTCTCTAATTCACCACCTTATCTGCCAGGTTATAAGTGCTGCCGTTGGAAACAAACAGAACTGTGTGTTCACTGTGCCTTGCAGGTCATCAGAGGAGAGTGCCAGAACCTCATCAATCACTTTGAGGACAACCCAGAGGAGGTGGCTTTGATGGTGGGACAGAAGGACAGCAGCAAGGCTGTCAGCACTGAGGCCCTCATGACCGTGTTCCATCCGCAGGACACTGAAAATCTGGAACCCAAAATGGTGGATATAAGTGGGCTTTTTCTCTAAAATATTACTTTCTCTCATAGTATGAAGCAATATAAACAATAAAAGATCCCAGAATTGTTACATACATCCAAAAAGCTTATTTCTCTCAAATGTTGTGTACATACAAACTTGTTTCCATCCCTGTTTGTGAACATAATCCATCCACCTGACAGGTGTGGCATATCAAGAAGCTGATTAAACAGCATGATCATTACACAGGTGCATCTTGTGCTGGGTATAATAAAAGGCCCACTCTATATTGTGCAGTTTTGTCTCACAACACAATGCCACAGATGTCTCAAGTTTTGAGGGAGTCCACCAGAGCTGTTGCCCGAGAATTGAATGTTCCTTTATCTACCATAAGCCGCCTCCAACGTTGTTTAGGAGAATTTGGCTGTACGTCCAACCGGCTTCACAACCGCAGACCACGTGTATGGCGTTCTCGGCGAGTGGTTTGCTGATGTCAGCGTTGTGACCAGAGTGCCCCATGGTGGTGGTGGGGTTATTGTATGGGCAGGCATAAGCTACGAACACAATTGCAATTTGAATGCACATAAATGCCGTGACAAGATCCTGAGGCCCATTGTTGTGCCGTTCATCCGGTCACCATCACCTCATGTTTCAGCATGATAATGCACGGCCCCATGTCACAAGGATCTGTACACAATTCCTGGAAGCTGAAAATGTTCCAGTTCTTCCATGGCTTGCATACTCACCAGACATGTCACCCATTGAGCATGTTTGGGATGCTCTGGATCGACAATGGCGTGTTCGAGTTCCCGCCGATATCCATCAACTTTGCACAGCCTCCCCATTATGTCAAATCCATAGATTATGGCCCAATGAATTTATTTAAATTGACTGATTTTCCTTAAATGAGCTGTTACTCAGTAAAATCTTTGAAATTGTTTCATGTTGCATTTTATATTTTTGTTCAGTAAAGCTTCTCTAGGAGGACTGATTTTTTTTTTTTTTTCTTCCAGTGTGAGAATGTGCATAGCATGATAATAGGGTGGATCTCCCTGTACTGTAGAGGTGTCCCTGCCTTGACAGCTCATTTCTTATTCCCCTGTTTCATCTGTGCTTGACAGCTGAAGGAGAAGATGAAGGAGCAGTCATGGAACATCCACTTCTCAGAGTATGGCCGTGGCACCAGTATGTTCTGTACCAAGAAGACACGAGACCTGATTGTGCGCGGCGTCCCTGAGGCCTTAAGAGGAGAGCTCTGGATGCTTTTCTCAGGTATTGTTTGATATGGCGCATATGTCTCCTTGACTGAAGTGTAAAAGTGTTGTCTTTAACGTTACACGCACTAGCTAGCAGGTAGCTGTATGTGTTTTGCCTTTCTTCTACAGGGGCAGTCAATGACATGGCCACTAACCCGGGGTACTACAGTGAGCTGGTGGATCAGTCTCTGGGTACCAGCACCCTGGCCACCGACGAGATAGAGAGAGACCTGCACCGCTCCCTGCCAGAGCACCCTGCCTTCCAGAGCGACACGGGCATCTCTGCCCTGCGCAGAGTCCTCACTGCATACGCCTACAGGAACCCCAAAATCGGCTATTGCCAGGTACCAAACTAGTCACCCCTACAACACTTCCTTACATTTTTTTAAATTTCAAAACACTAATGGGCACCTTTACATCTCTTGTGCTTTTTCTCTTGTGAAGGCCATGAACATCCTGACGTCGGTCCTGTTGCTCTATGCTAAAGAGGAGGAGGCTTTCTGGCTGCTGGTGGCCGTGTGTGAGAGGATGCTGCCTGACTACTTCAACCGCAGGATCATCGGTGAGAGACACAGCTGAATAACTATATAGTTTAGTTGTAGAGTCACATTAGATATGTTCTGTATGTGTGTTTGATACTGACTTATACTTTTCCACTTAGCTGCTAAAAATCCTGTTTACAAATGTGTTTTCTTAGGTGCCCTGGTGGACCAGGCGGTATTTGAGGAGCTGATCCGAATGCACCTCACCCAGCTGACGGAGCACATGACAGACCTGACCTTCTTCTCCTCCGTGTCCCTGTCCTGGTTCCTCACGCTGTTTATCAGCGTCCTGCCCATAGAGAGCGCTGTCAACGTGGTCGACTGCTTCTTCTACGACGGCATCAAAGCCATCCTGCAGCTGGGCCTGGCCGTGCTCGACTACAACATGGAGGGCCTGATCAGTTCCCGTGACGACGCTGAGGCAGTCACCATCCTCAACAAGTGAGTGTCAACACAGAGAGAGAGAGAGAGAGAGAGAGGCGGCAGGGTCTGAAGGTCAACTGAATTGGTTATTCCAAAGTACAGTATTGTGAAGCAACATAATCTCCAAAACGGTGAGTCAATTCTAATTCATGTTACTTAACAGCTACTCTGTTTGCTCTGGTAGGTTTTTCGATAATGTGACCAATAAGGACAGTCCTCTACCACAAACAGTGCAGCAAAACTCAGTGGGGAACAACGACAGAGCATCATCCCTCTCCAAGGTGGACGTCAGTGACCTCATCAAAGAAGCCTATGAGGTACTGTGACAGTCGGAGCTGCTAGGACTCGCCTCATGTTAGGCTTGTCATTGATTTTGGGCATTTTTTATTTGCTTACAGAAATATGGAGACATGAAATCAGAGGAAGTAGAGAGCATGCGGAAAAGGAACAAACTATATGTAATCCAAACGTTAGAGGATACGACCAAGCAAAATGTGGTGAGTGGCTCATCCCCAAACTTCCATAGCAACGTTTTGGCATTGTCTTCTACAATTTGATGTCGGATTATTTGAGATGTTCTTTTTTCCCCAGCTACGGGTAGTGTCACAAGAAGTAAAGTTCAGTGCTTCCCAGCTTGATGAACTTTATGTATTATTCAAGGTGGGTGCAATATCTCAATCACTCTTTTCAAAGAATAATATATTAGTGCTTACCTACATGCATTAATATTCCTTCTCATAGACACAGAGTTGGCATGAAACATTTTAATTTTCAAGTTTAACAATTATGCATCCATCCGTGAGTAACTCTGGTCCGTCAGCACTCATCCACTCAGGACCTATTTATTCATACAGGTCTGTATATACATACTCATGTACAGTTGTTATATTATATCACATGCAATATTGTAAGTAATTATTGGACGTAGGCATTCACTCAGGAATGCATATTAGTATCCTGCCAGTTGCACCTTTTCTCATTGCTTTTAGTATATCGAATGTGCAATAAGTGCAGTTGTCTGTAATTAAACCCTGCGCACTAAGGACTGTATTTTAAGGGTATTACTATTATTACCCCAAATGATATCATACACACATTTAGCTATTAAAGTATCTCTTCCTGTCATTTACCTGTACAGTTTGTGTAAACATGCAAGTATTCACTTATCTGTAAATATAACTGTATACCTAACTGTACAGCTAATTTAACCATGCAAAATTTTCACTTACCTGTTCATTTACCCAGTCTGTCTATTAAGTAAACTATTATTACCCTCGCTCATATCATACGCATTTTTAGCTACTGAAGAATTTCTCTGCCATCGACCTGTATTGTATAGTTAACCATCCAACATCCACCAATGTATAGTGTACATATTCAGCCAACCACTCATACTATGCAATGTATTTTTATAGCTTTTTTTTGCACTCCAGATATCTTGTATTTCTATACTTTTTCATACTGCCGCTCTATGTATCATGTACCGTATATCTGTCTTTTGTGTACTTTCGTTGTGGCATTTTGCACCTGCCCTGTGTTTTGTTGTAGCTGCTTGACAATGAAATTTCCCCCCCGGGGATCAATAAAGTACCTATCTATCTATCTAAATATGTTGAAAAATAGACACAAAGTTAACCGCTGGATATTGAATACTTTCCAGAGGCAACATTTCCTCAGCTGCTATTGGACGATGAACAGCCCAGTGCTGCTGCACCATGACCCCAGCCTGGCCTATCTGGAGCAGTACCAGCTGGGCTTCCATCAGTTCAGCCTGCTCTTCTCCCTTCTGGAGCCCTGGTCCCTCTGCAGCGGCAAGGACGCCCTCTTCCTCTGGGCTTTCCGCCTACTGGATGAGAACCAGGATGGCCTCATCAACTTCAAAGAGTTCTGCTGTGCCCTGGGTAAGGTTACACCAGCGCTCTGATGCATAGCTACAGGTCTACGAACGCTGCTGCCACCCTCCGCTTCAACAGTTATCTGTGGGAACTGTATGTCACATCAAATCCAGCATCAACCACATGCGACCTTTCATGCTAATTTACCCTCTCGTTATTTTGTTCTTACCGCAGACATTTTGTACAGCGGCACTTTCACCAACAAACTGAAGTTCCTGTTCAAGCTCCATCAGCCACCAGGTAAGTAAGATCACCAACAACTGCACCAGTACCTCCTCTACTAACCACTTGTCATACTATGTCTGATACTTTTGTTCTGTATTCTTTCTCCAGTGCCTTCAGAAAGTATTCATATACCCTCGACTTATTCCACATTTTGTTGTGTTACAGCCTGAATTAAAAATGTATTCGATATTTGATTTTCTCAGCTGTCGACACACAACACATAATGACTAAGTGAAAACATGTTTTTATATAAATTACAGAAATATCTCTCTCATTCACACTCTTGATTCAATAGAAGCACCTTTTGGGGGAAAAGGGGGATACTAGTCAGTTGTACAACTGAATGCATTCAACTGAACTGTGTCTTCTGTATTTAACCCAATCCCTCTGAATCAGAGAGGTGTGGGCTGGCTGCCTTAACCAACATCCACGTCTTCAGACTTTCTGGGTAAGTCTGTAAGAGCGTTCCACATCTGGATCCTGCTAAAATTCCCCTTTTTATTATTTTATTTTTTTTTCAAGCTTTGTCTAATTGGTTGTTGATCATTGCTAGACAACCATTTTCAGTTCTTGCCATAGATTTTCAAGTACATTTAAGTAAAAAACTGTAACTCAGCCACTCAGGAACAATCACTGTCTTCTTGGTACGCAACTCCACTGTAGATTTAGCCTTTTAGGTTATTGTGTAGCCTTGTGTTTTGGTGGGAAAAACTGAACCAGCTTTTTCTCTAGGATTTTCCCTGTGCTTAGCTCCATTCCATACATTTTTTTTATCCTGAAAAACTCCCCAGTCCTTAACGATTACAAGCATACCCATAACACGATGCAACCACCACTATGCTTGAAAATATGGAGAGTGGTCCTCAGTAATGTGTTGTATTGGATTTGCTCCAAACATATCACTTTTTGGTTAATTGCTTTTCCATTTTTTGGAGTGGAGTAACTACAATGGTGTTGATCCATTCCTATCACAGCCATTAAACTGTTTTAAAGTCACCATTGGCCTCATGGTGAAATCCCTGAGTGGTTTCATTCCATTCTAGAAACTGAGTTAGGAAGGACGCCTGTATCTTTGTAGGTAGCCTAGTGGTCTAGTGGTTAAGAGTTTTTGGGCCAGTAATTAAAAATCTGCCGTTGTGCCCTTGAGCAAGGCAGTTAACCCCCAACAACAACTGCTCCCCGGGTGCCGATGACGTGGATGTCCATTAAGGCAGCCCCCCCCCCCCCCCCCCCCCCGCATCTCTCTGATTCATTTTTACCCATCTACCAACAGGTACCCTTCTTTGTGAGGCATTGGAAAACCTCTCTGGTCTTTGTGAATCTGTGTTTGAAATTCACTGCTCAACTGAGGGACCTTATACATAATTTGTATATGTGGGGTACAGAGATGAGGTAGTCATTCAAAAATTGTTAAACACTATTATTGGACACAGAATATCAAAGGGGTTGAATTCTTATCGACTCAATACCTTTTCAGCTTTTCATTTATTTTATTAATTTCTAAAAACATCATTCCACTTTGACATTATGGGGTATTGTGTGTAGGCCAGTTACCAATTTAAATTCAGGCTGTAACAACAACACATTTTGGAAAAGGTCAGTGAGTGTGAATACTTTCTGAAGGCTCTGAGTCATGAGAAACAAATCTCACTCCCAATACAGACTATGCCTTTCCAATTTAAACTGTACTGTATATATTTTTACTCACCAACTAATCTCTTTGTTTACTGTTCCTTACATCTGTAATGTTGCATGCTCTCACAGAGAATGTCTTCTTCCAGCTTTCACAGGTAGTCCTTTCCAATCAAAGGCCCAAAGACTGCCTCACTTTATTCCAATGACTGACGACCTATCCAACTTGAGTGGATTGACTGGTCAGCTTACTTTGTTCTTTTCTTTCTCTGCTATATTAACCATTTCACTCTAGGCCTCTCTTCTGTTCTTTTCTCTTTGGTAGGTGCTCGTCTTTCTGTCTTTAACAATGTCTTTAATGTGTCTCTTTTATTGTGTACAATTTGTTTTACTACTAGGGATGTTAACTTAACCGTTAGTTGGTTAGCCTGCCGAAAATACATGCTTATCAGTCTATAGGTTAACTTGCATAATTTAGTGGAATTAAATTGGCGTTAGTCGTCATGTATTTTACGGCCAAGATCCTTTTAACGCATAAATTCGGATAGCCAAGCTTGCTTTGCCCTCATGTTGGTGCTAGCAAGCTAACAAGCAGGTGAGCTAGTGCTAGGTATCAAACAGCCAATCCAGTAGGGGCTGGAAACTATAGTAAACTTTTCCCAACTTTGGTCCCGCCCTCTTCACGCTCCCTTGCCCATGCTCGCATTGCCCAACGGTCCCCTGCCCACTTCGCTTCCTTCATTGAAAATGAATGGTCTAATGTTGTTTCATCGCCCCCAATGTTCTTTATGGATCTCGTGTTATTTATCACATACACACAGCATACAGAGCCTAGTTTGAGGAGCGGAATAGCCTATCACCTGTCAGAGAGCACTGAATAGCCTATCACCTGTCAGACAGCACGAGAGCAGCTCGTCAAAAAGCAGGTACTGGAATGAAACATGCTTTTATAAGCATTAGGCAAACAATAGCTTAACAGTTCTAAATGCAATCACGTGTTAACTGTTTTGAAGCCTCCCGAGTGGCGCAGTGGTCTAAGTCGCAGTGCTTGAGGCATCTACAGTCCCGGGTTCGAGCGCAGGCTGTGTCACAACCGGACTTGACCGGGAGTCCCCATAGGGCGGTGGACAATTGGCATAGCGTCGTCCGGGTTAGGAGAGGGTTTGGCCGGGGGGACTTTACTCGGCTCATCGCTCTCTAGCGACTCCTTCAAATCAAAAGAAATGTGTTATTGTGAATATTGACCTGTTTAAAGGTCTTGCTCACATCGGTTACCGAGTGCGTTATCACACAGTCGTCTCGAACAGCTGGTGCTCTCATGCATTTTTCAGTGTTGCTTGCCTCGAAGCGAGCATAAAGGGCATTTAGCTCGTCTTGTAGGCTGGCGTCACTGGGAAGCTCGCGGCTGGGTTTCCCTTTGTAGTCCATAATAGTTTAAGCCCTGCCACATCCGACGAGCGTCAGAACCGTTGTAGTTGGACTCAATCAATCTTAATCCTGTATTGATGCTTTGCCTGTTTGATGGTTCGTCTGAGGGCGTATCGGGATTTCCTATAAGCGTCTGGATTAGTGTCTCACTCCTTGAATGTGGCAGATCTAGCCTTTAGCTCGATGCGGATGTTCCCTGTAATCCATGGCTTCTGGTTGGGATATGTACGTACGGTAACTTTGGGGACGACGTCGTCGATGCATTTATTGATGAAGCCGATGACTGAGGCAAATGCAGTTTGCCTGCATTAAAGTCCCCGGCCACTAGGAGTGCCGCTTCTGGATGAGCCTTTTTTTGTTTTCTTATGGCCTTATACAACTGGTTGAGTGCGGTCTTAGTGCCAGCATCGGTCTGTGGTGGTAAATAGACGGCTACGAATAATATAGATGAGAACTCTCTCGGGTAGATAGTATGGTCTACAGCTTATCATAAGGTACTCTACCTCAGGCGAGCAATACCTCGAGACTTCTTTAATATTAGACATTGCTCAACAGCTGTAGTTGACAAATAGACACCCCCCCGCCCCTCGTATTACCAGACGTAGCTTCTCTGTCCTGGCGATGCATGTAAAATCCCTCCAGCTCTATATTATCCGTGTCGTCATTCAGCCACGACTCGGTGAAGCATAAGATATTACAGTTTTTAATGTCCCGTTGGTAGGATATCTTTGATCTTAAATCATGAATTGTATTTTTCAATGATTGCATGTTGGCCAAAAGAACGGATGGTAGTGGGGGTTTACTCACTCGCCTGCGAATTCTCAGAAGGCAGCCCGACCAGCGCCCCCTTTTTCTCCATCTTTTCTTCACGAAGATGACTGGGTTTGGGCCCGTTCCCAAGAAAGCAGTATGTCCTTTGCGTCCGACTCGTTAATGAAAAAACATTCCAGTTCGAGGTCAGTAATCGCTGTTCTGATGTCTATAAGTTGTTTTCTGTCATAAAACGGTAGCCTCAACATTACATTGGTTGAGAGGCTGTAAAACGGCAGCCTTCCCCTCCGGCGGCATTTTCAAATTTTATAAAAGTTTTAGGTGCCAAGCCAGATTTTATTTAGCCTCCTGAGGTTGAAGAGGCTCTGTTGCTCCTTCTTCACGACACTGTCTGTGTGGGTGGTCCATTTCAATTTGTCAGTGATGTGTATGCCAAGGAACTTGAAGCTTTCCACCTTTGTCACTGTGGTCCCGTCGATGTGGATAGGGGGGGGTGCACCCTCTGCTGTTTCCTGAAGTCCACCATCATCACTTTTTGTTTTGTTGACGTTGAGTGAGGTTATTTTCCTGGCACCACACTCCTAGAGCCTTGTGGCAGGCCGAGTGCCTGCAAGCTGATTTCGGTCATCAGCTGATAGGTGTTTCCTCCGACACATTGGTGAGGCTGGCTTCTGGGTTAAGCGGGCGAGTGTTAAGGAGCACCGTTTGTTGGGTCATGTTTCGCAGGACGCATGACTCGACCTTCGCCTCTCCCGAGCCCATTGGGGAGTTGTAGTGATGAGAACAGATCGTAATTGGATATGACAAAATTGGGGATTAAAAGGGTGGTACAAAAATATTTTAAACGAAACTGTTTTGATGGCCACGATTTAAAAAGATAAATACTCCCTCATGCCATTAACTAGCATTTGTTCTATTGGTTTTCATATTTTGTTGTCCCGAAGCCAAAGTCACAATCCTAATCATATTAGCAACCAATCGTAATTGTTGCTATTAGATTCCCCGTTTCTACGTTTCTGAGATGTTCACCTCTGTCACATATGGAACCGCTCGCATTAGGTGCGCTGTTTAGAACAGTGTTTTGTCGCTAATCGCATTTTGGCAAATGCTTTATTCGCTGCTTCATTAAACCAGTTGCATGTTCAATAATAACCTATATCATTTTGACTACAAGACATATGCTTGCTATTGTTGCATATTTTCATTAAGCTCCTAATGAAAAATGACCGTTCCTTGTATGTATGCATAGTATTTTCTGTTGGTCACGTCATGTTTCGAAAACACTTTACCGCTTGTTGATCGGTTTATGAGGTCTGTTAGTCGGCAGTAAAACTTACCAAAATGTGCATCCCTACTAGTACCATCTAGATATGTATCCTTGTAGACAAGGTTTATATATGATATCATTGCTCACTGGTTATGGTTTAGAATAGCAAAATGTACTGTTACTGTATGACTTCCTCTTGACTTATGTGAACTCCACTCTTACTATGTAGTGTCCGAACTTCCAGAAGATGGCGTGATCAGAAAAAGCCCTGAAAGAGGTAATTTAATTGGCCTCTCTTTCTCTTTTACCAAGTTCACAATGTTGCTAATTTGAACAGAATGTCCTTGTACACATGACCCATTTGTGTCTGAACACTGCACTTTCTGTTTCACTCCCGCAGGCAGAGGGAAAGTGGATCTGCAGGCCTACCTGAAACAATGGCAGGATGAGATACTAAAGAAAGAGGAGAGCATTAAGGATTTACCCAGAATACACCAGGTGAATACACCACTATTTAGCTTAACATGTAGTCAACCAGGTGAATACACCACTATCTAGCTTAACATGTAGTCAACCAGGTGAATACACCACTATCTAGCTTAACATGTAGTCAACCAGGTGAATACACCACTATCTAGCTTAACATGTAGTCAACCAGGTGAATACACCACTATCTAGCTTAACATGTAGTCAACCAGGTGAATACACCACTATCTAGCTTAACATGTAGTCAACCAGGTGAATACACCACTATCTAGCTTAACATGTAGTCAACCAGGTGAATACACCACTATTTAGCTTAACATGTAGTCAACCAGGTGAATACACCACTATCTAGCTTAACATGTAGTCAACCAGGTGAATACACCACTATCTAGCTTAACATGTAGTCAACCAGGTGAATACACCACTATCTAGCTTAACATGTAGTCAACCAGGTGAATACACCACTATCTAGCTTAACATGTAGTCAACCAGGTGAATACACCACTATCTAGCTTAACATGTAGTCAACCAGGTGAATACACCACTATCTAGCTTAACATGTAGTCAACCAGGTGAATACACCACTATCTAGCTTAACATGTAGTCAACCAGGTGAATATGAAATGCAGTTCTTTAACAGATAAACTTTGAACAATTGAATCCACATGTTATGTCACTCCTTTATGCAAAAAGAAACAAAGACAAAATCTTAAAATGTAATCCATCTTTTCTTATCTGGTTGTCAGGCTCAGTTTATCCAGTTCTCCAAAACGCTCTACAACTTGTTCCATGGTGACCCAGAGGAAGAATCTCTGTACCGTGCTGTGGCTCGAGTCACCAGTCTTCTGCTGAGGATGGAAGAAGTAGGGCGCAGGCTCCAGGAGCCCACCAGTCCCCAGAAGTCCAGCACTAGCCCCATCCAGGCTGCCCTGGTGGAGGTTCTACCCGACGGGGAGGCTTCCAGCAGCCCTGAGAGCAGCTCAGACGCCCCTAGCACTCCCGTCACCCTGGAGACGGGCTCCATTCCTCAGGAGGTTGAGTGGTCGTTTGCTTTTGAGCAGATCCTGGCATCCCTGCTCAACGAGCCTGTCCTTGTGCGCTTCTTTGAGAGGCCGGTAGACATTCAGGCCCGGCTGGACCATGCCACGAGTGCTCAGTTGAAAGCCAAGACAAACAAGTGATGGATACATTGTGGATCCTTTTATCAAAGCCATTCAGTCTCTATGTTAACTATCCTCTCAATTTCTACTCTTATTTCTCTGCCTGGTCAGGTAACAGGAAATGATCCTAAGCCAACCCTGTTCACTGTAACCAAACGTAGGAATACACTCGTAGAGAAAGCATTAACACCTTCTAACGCCTATAAATTCCAGTTTTATCTTGTAGATTCATAGTTTCAGTCCTGTCATCTGCCCACCACCGAACCTGCTGAAGCATCTTGCTTCTGTGTGCCAGAGTGGTTTTTCCTCATGCAGCCTTAGATTTCTCAGCAAATTTTCAGAAACACCAGCCTTTCAAATTGGTGTGAGAGTGATCAGTTGACCTGTGTGGGATATGTAGGGAGGAGCAACACTCCCGGGTAGTCACTTGAAGCCAACAATGCTAGTCTAACATTGCTTGATACCTGTGCATATAGATGAGATGAATAATTGTATATCAGATCTTTACAGTTGCTCATTCATAATTATGCAATGGATGGTACCTAGAATGGAGAGATGAGGCACCACTATGTTATTGAGAGAGCGCTGATAGCAGGAATTCTACATTTTCCGTTTATTGTATTTTATTTACAACATATGTTACGTTTCTGCCTTCAAATATCAATTTAGTTTTGTTGAAATATCATGAGTGAGGGAACAAGAGCGTGTTGTCATTGCAATGACAAATCACTTTCAGGACACAAACTAAAAACAAATTGTATAGTTGCTGTTGAGGCAACCACAAACAAGGACATTGTGCAATATTTTGATTCTAACTACTGTCTGAGTCTTTAAGGGAAATTAAGTTAATGTGTGTATATATATATATATCATTTGATATACAGAAGAATATACATAAAAAATGTATTGATTATATTGTTTGATATTGTAAATTTAATTGAGTTTCAAAGGGATTACTAAATATTTGTCAGTAAATGTTATATTCATAATGTTTTGTAACAGGAAATTCTTATGTGTATAACTGGTAGTGTATTTCCTGTTACATTCTTTTTTTAAATGCTGAAGCATGAAAGGGTGCATGGGCATGGATAAATTATTCCAAATGAGACCGTTGATTTCTTTCTTTTTAGGTTTGATTATGGTGGACTGTAAAATGCAGGATTTTAGTCAAAGATGTTGATTGGAAGAAGAAAAAAAAAACCCTGCTTCAATGTACTTTGTGTATTATAGATATTTATATTTTACATGAGCAGTTATAAATATTTATTTTCAAAATGAGTCTGTCAGGAAAAGGACCGCTGAGCAACTTGTATTTTCTGTATTTGAGCGTTCTTCCTCAGTGCCATTTGTGTGTAAAATCAAACCCTGCAGTTATATTATAGTCCTCAAATGCTATTCATTGTTATAATAGATGCTAAGGTTAATATACATTTTTTTTTTACTTTAAAGCATTTACTTAACAGCACGATATCAAAATATGGTGGAAATGTAGTTACTCTGCGTCATTATAATTATTTTTATAAATATAGCAAAGTAATGAGTCCGTATTCATGGGAGAACAAGTGTTACTTTACATTGCATTAGTAGTGATTCTTGGATGCGAAGTTAAATTCACCTGTGAACAAGTCAACTAAATGAAAGTCTATTTGAAATATAAAGAGGCATTGTCTATGGGCTTTGCTAGTTATGCACTAGACATCTGTAGTCAGATCTTTATCAACTTCATGCAATACATAGGATAATGGTGTATTTATTACCAGTGAAACTAATACGTGACCTTTTTATTTCACCTTTAAGCTGGTTACACTTTAAGATGACTCATAGCACAAATGTATTTAGGCCTACTTAAGAAATTGTAAATGTATTGGCTTTGTTTCCAATTAATTGTCTTAATTACAATACTCTCATTTAAACATGTTTATATGGTGACTGTCTACAGTCTGTGTACTGCCTGTTTTTGTGAGGGTGTTTTCTGGATGAAAATGAATCCTTTGGAATGTTAAGTTTTTGATCTGCCTGTGCCTACCACAAGTGACACTTTATGTGAATGTCAAACGTCTTCAAATTAAATCATGTAATAAAATGATCATAGTTTGTTTGTCTTGGACATCAAATATGTTTATTTGAATTAATGAGTTTTGCAAATAGGCCAAGTGAATGAACAGAACAGCCAGGGTGGATTTTAACCACTTCAGGTCATTGTAGGCCACAGGTACTGCATGATTTTGTTCCAACTAGGCACAACACCTGACCAACTGAGCTAATTGATCAGTTCAATTAATTCATTTTATCAATCAAACCCTCAGACAGTGGGCCCTCGATGGAATGAGTTTGACACTCTTTACCTACCATGTGGAGGTGTCATAATACCCATAAAACCTAGCGGTCAAACAGGGAAATGGTTCCAATTGTTTTTCCACCATTCATTTTAGAAACACTTAAAATAACCATGTATATCTCTCTTGGGCAAGGTGAGTTTTCAATATTCGGCTCTAGTTACTCTCAGATTCAAACATGGTAATTAGCATCAATGTAGACATCATGCAAAACTACAAATCCCTGCAAGCTCCTCCACGTCTTCTAGCTGACACCTTTGCTAACAGGTATTGTGTGAATTTAAACCTTTCACAAGACAGTTCACAGAATTGTCTATTTAAAGAAATGTAGCCTATTTATTAATTACTACATTTAGGTAACATTGGATATTTAATCCAGAGATTCTTACCTTTGCCTCGATTTGTCAGTCCATATCATGGCATTTGTAGTTCTTTATGATAGCCACATTAGCAGCTAATTAGCCTTTATTTCATTTTCGGGTGATAAATGCAGGCAAATCTATTGTTAAGTCACCTTGTCCTAGAGAGATTTACATGGTTATCATAATGTCAAGCCAGGGTAAGCCTACACGAAACAGCCCTTATTTGAAGTGTTTCTAAAATCCCTTATGGGAAAAATTAATGGTGGAAAAACGATTGGAACCATTTCCCTGTTTGGACCTCTAGGTTTTATGGGTATTATGAATCGTACTGTGGTACTCTATATAAGCTTTACACAAAAGAAGAAAGGACTACTTTAAAATAGAGATGTCATCAATGGTGCTGCCCATGCTATCGTAGATGCCATAATTGCATGGACACATAGATGAGACCTCTTTCCATTGCTATGGTTTCTGCTGGGTCCCGGCCCATTCAGGAGATGTAGGGAATTAAATTGCAGACCATGTAGCAATAAGGGCTATAAAGGCCAATATCAATGTCAAATAATTTCTGGTTAACAATTAAGTACCTTACAGTAATAGGTTTCCATTTAAAATGGTCTAAAAGAAACAAAAGCAAGAATTTAGCTAGAACTGTCTGTGAGGAGAACTAGCTGTTATTGGCAGAGAGGTTTGGAACTCTCTTTGTTATTGGTCTATTAACTTATTCACCTCCTGGTGATGTCACCGGGCAAGCTGAAACTCCACCCATGTAAAACCTGCTGATTAGAAGTGTAGATTGTTTATGGTTAAAAATACAATCAGGAAATAACACGAATCAAATGTATTCACACTTTTACAGTGTTCTTTTCATCAGCTGTTATACAATTTGATAAAAAATTAAACTGGAAAAACAAACACTGGGCCTTTAAAACGAGATAAAGACCTACAGAAAGAAAGGAGGACCAAGGCACTCTTCATATAATTAATTCAATTATTTAGCCTTTAATGCTATGGCATGTTCAATGGCAACCATGTTTAAAAACTCAGACGCGTTATGGCAGCCCAATTATGTTTTTTGATCCATATCAGATCTTTTTCAGAGCTGATCTGATTGGTCAAAAGACCAATTAGTGAAAAGAATATAAGAATTGGGCTGCCTGTCTTAACACAGCCAGTCAATGCTAGGAAGGAAGAGGGGATGTTTGGTCAGATGCGCCTGAGACAATGGGCAAGGTAACTCAGTAAAATCATTGAAATTGTTGCATGTTGCGTTTATATTTTTGTTCAGTATACATCGGGCCAGTTCATTTTGCATGGCCCGGTGTCCCGGGTGGGCAGAGTTTTCACATATTTTAGACCATTCCATTGGTCCTTAAGTGAAATCTCCACCCACCTGGGGCACCGGGCCATGCAAAACGAACTGACCCGTTGTATACTGAACAAAAATATAAACGCAACATGCAACAATTTCAATGATTTTACTGAGTTTCAGTTCTTATAAGGAAATCAGTCAATTGAAAGGCCCTAATCTATTGATTTCACATGACTGGGCAGGGGCGCAGCCATGGGTGGGCCTGGGAGGGCATAGACCCACCCACTAGGGAGCCACCCCAGCCAATCAGAATGAGTTTTTCCCGACAAAAGGGCTTTATTACAGACAGAAATACTCCTCAGTTTCATCAACTGTCCTGGTGGCTGGTCTCAGACGATCCCGCAGGTGAAGAAGCTGGATGTGGAGGTCCTGGGCTGGCGTGGTTACAGGTGGTCTGCGGTTATGAGGCCGGTACTGACAGATTCTCTAAAATAACGTTGGAGACGACTTATGGTAGAGAAATTAACATTCAATTCTCTGGCAACAGTTCTGGTGGACATTCCTGCAGTCACCATGCCAACTGAACGCTCCCTCAAAACATGAGACATCTGTTGCATTGTGTTGTGTGTCAAAACTTCACATTTTAGAATGGTCTTTTATTGTCCCCAGCACAAGGTGCACCTATGTTATGATCATGCTGTTTAATTAGCTTCTTGATATGCCACACCGGGCAGGTGGATGGATTATCTTGGCAAAGAAGAAATGCTCACTAATAGGGATGTAAACACATTTGTGCCAAGAAATTCAGAGAAATAAGCTTTTTGTGCGTATGGAAATTTCGGGGATCTTTTATTTCAGCTCATGAAACATGGGACCAACACTTGTTTTCAGTATACATTGAACTCATCACGGAACGGAGCTAACGGCGTTGTCAATAAAGCGGTGAATTGGGAGCTTTAACAGTGTGCAGGCCTTCTTCTTCTTTACTAGTATTCTTCATTAGCCCAGCACCTATGTTTTTAAGGATGTGCATATGACCACAAACTTTTCTATTGATGTATTTGATACCATTCCACTGATTCTGTTCCAGCCATTATCACAAGCCCGTTCTCCCCAATTAAGGTGCCACCAACCTCCTGTGATCTGGTTGGCAAGCATGTGCATGGTTTGTGTTTGGAGTGCATGGTTAATGAAATGGTGGAGCATGTGATGTTGTATTGTAAGTATGTGGAAGTGGTCTAAGACACCGCATCTCAGTGCTAGAGGCGTCACTACAGACAACCTGGTTCGAATCCAGACTGTATCACAACCGGCGGTGATTGGGAGTCCCATAGGGTGGCGCACAATTGGCTCAGTGTCGTCCGAATTTGGCCGGTGTAGGCCGTCATTGTAAAACAAAAATGTGTGGAAGAAAGGCAAAGATTGATTAAGGTCGGAGAGGTTGGAAGGGATTTGGGGGAGGGTTTGTTAGAAGTTAGTAGGGCTCTTTGTTATTTTCTTAGTAGTACAGGATTAGGTATGAGGGTTTATTTTTATTCTAAAGACTGTGAACTGTGAATACCACATACTCCAGTACAGTAGGGGGCGACATGCACCTCTAACGTGTGTTTTCAGACCGCCTTAGAAGAAGAAGTTGTCGCTTGAAACTAACCAATGAGGAACACACACTAGACCGCAGTTTGATGGCGCTTGCATGCAACATTTTAGCTACAGTAACGTTTCATATTTTCAGGTAAATTCACCATATATTGTTGAAGTCTATCATCATTTGTTTGAATCATTAATATTATATTGTAATAAAGTTACTATATTGTAATTAGCCAGCTAGTGAATTAGTTTTGACGGCTAGTTTGCATAAAGAAACGTTAGCTTCGTAACGTTAGCTAGCGGATAGCCTGTTTTAAGCTAACTAACTTTAGCCAGTACCGGTCTCTTTGCAGAGTCATAGACATTATACGCCTCCCCTGCGAGTAGCGAGCTATGTCTACCTTATGGCTAGTATTGAGATGTATTTTCTGTAGCAAATAATGGGCTAACATGTAGCTAGTTAGATATATTTCCAGGTAGCGAGCTCGCTAACTAGCATTCAGATCTACAGAAATGGAGACGCCGCCAGGTGAGGCGCGCCAAAAGGCAGCAACATTGATATTGGTGGAACTAGCTAGCTAGTTAGTAGCACACTTTACTTAGCACATTTACCTGAATTAAGTAGATGCATTCACTGTTGGGATCTCATGGTCTAGAAAAGAGGAGCCACAATAAACTACTTATGGCTGTGATTTTTATCGAGCCGACCACCACATTTGATTGGCATGTTTGGGTTTTATTTTCTCTTGAAGTGTAGGTGCAGAGTATGGAACCCTCAGAGCATCCAGAAACCGCAGGCTCTTTTCAGATGGCCAATGAGAATGTGCACCTAGACCTGCTATCCACACATACTGATATGGACCTGTTTTCTGGGCACACTGATATGGGCCTGCTGCCTGCTCAGACTGATGTAGACTTACTGTCTGCACAGAGTAATATGGACCTGCAGTCTGCACAGACTGATATGGAGGTGACCTACTCAGGCTCACTGGGAACAGAGGGACAAAGTGGGCAGCAGCAGGCCCTTGATGAGCTGACAACCTTTCTCACCCAATCTGAAAGAGAGAGGCAGAAAACTCAGGACAGCCTGAGCATCCTGGGGGACCCAGACTCACTGGAACTGTCCAAAGCCCAGGTGGAAGAGTTTTACAGCCGCACAGTTCTTACAGAACCATCAGACCTTCAGGAACCATCGGACCTTCAGGGACCATCGGACCTTCAGGGACCCTCAGTCTTTCCAATGCCCTCAGTCTTTCCAATGCCCTCAGACCTTCCAGAATCCTCATACCTTCCTGAACCTTCAGGCTTCTCAGAATCCTCAGTCTATCCAGAACCCTCATACCTTCCAGAGCCCTCAGGCCTGCCAGAACCCTCAGACTTCCAAGAGCCCTCAGACCCAGCTACAGGCCTCAGTCAGGATGAGTGGGGCGGGCAGGGCCACACAGAAGCATGGCCAGAAATGGGTGCTGAGCCAGGGACAGACAGGCTAGAGGTCACAGAGGGAACTCAGACTGTGACCGGGACACCAATGCCAGAGACCGGAGAGGAGCAAATGGACATAGTACATGAAGATCCCTCTGCACCTTCTCAAGATGATGTTGATCCAAATATGCCTTCTATAGTCAGCGTAGAGGGTTCACACTCTGAGGATGGTCCAGGCAAAGAGGAAGCATTATCATTCTTTGGATTGGTGCCGAAGGTAGAAGACACAGGCACTGCAGAGAAAAAGACTGAGCGAGAACAGCCAGTAGGGGGCAGTATGTCCCCACTATCGTCCTGGGCCCAGCCGCTGACACCAGGTGAAGGTATGTGTACTAGGAAGGAACTTTTGTTTGTAGGATATTTATCATTCTTTATTAACTGTTTCAATGTCACATATAGAGTTAATAGTGGGAGAGTAATGAAGTTAAATGCAAAACTTGATTTGGGTTTCATTACACATCTTTAAAAAATAATTAGCAATCACTTCTTCAGATAGGCATCACAGTTCACATAGTTTGCTTATCTGTCATGAACAGCCTTTATTACTGATGATTCTGTTTGTTTCAGCTGAGGAACAACCTGAAACTGAGGTCGCCATCGAGGATCCAAAAGTTTCTCAAAGTGGTCAAAGTACTACGGTACAAAAACGACTTTCCATTCATTGCAGACATTTTATTTAAATATAGGTGAATTTATCTTATGTACTTTTATTTATTGTAGGGGAGAAAGAGAGGCCGTCCTCGTCGTGGAGAAGAGAGGAAAAGCACACAATCCATGTCTGATGGAGGTAAAACGTCACTTCTTCACAAGCTGCTTATGTTTAGTTCATTCATTTACCTCGTTCTCAACAACTCATTATGTATGACTGTTTCTCCATATATGATTATCATCATGCTGTCCTAAATGCATTGTCTCCTGCTGCAGACCAGCTAACAGACAGCGACTCTGACGATACAGCTGATGATCCAAGGGACACAGACTTTGACCCTGCACGGCCAGGCCTCCGGCGCTCCACCAGGGCCTCCCAAAGGAGCCACAACACCCCGCCCCCCCGGCTCATTGCCCCCAAGCCGCCTGGCCCTGCCTCTTCCCCTGGGTACACCCAGAGGTCTGGAGGACCCCCTCCACCCCGGCCACCACCCCCTCGCCAGCCTACCAGGGTCCTCTGTGCCAACTGCAATGGAATGCTGCAGAGCGGACAGACAGCCTACCAGCGCAGGGGACAGCCTCAGCTCTTCTGCAGCTCCACCTGCCTTAACTCCTTTGGCAAGAAAGCCCCCAAGAAAAAGCCCTGTGCTTTCTGTAAAAGGTAAGCTTCTCAATAGATATTCAATTAATGTATTCTTAGCTTCTCTTTCCAGTACAGTGGATCCTTAACCAATTATTCATGTTTCACAGTAAAGTAAATGTAAACCTTGTTTTTGTTTTGATCTCAACAATATTGATCTTTTAGGGACATGGGGAATAGTAAGGACACCATGCTTGCACAGGTTGGCCAGTCACAATCCTTCCAGGAATTCTGCAACAACACTTGTCTTTCCCTGTATGAGGCCCGGCTGGAGAAGGGTCCGAAACAGCCCCCCAAACCAAGTGCCCCTGGCCAAAGATGCAGTGTGTGCAACCACATGCGTGAGGTACCAAAGCTTTGACCATAACATTTTGGATGTTCCGCTCCCAGCCAATTGGCTTTATGTTCAACAAAATATTGTCAGGGAGTCTCAATAGGAGGAAACTCCAGTAGACAGTATGATGATGATTTAACACAGAAAGACCATACTTTATGTTGAAGCTATTCTAAAGACTGCAGCTTCTTCTCTTGCAACATTTTATTGAAAAGCTGGCACCAGCCTTACCTTTTCTGGTTTGAGTTTCCCCCCACCATCTGTTAGTCGTTTGGAAATGAGTACAATAAAATGTATTCAAAATAAGTAAGCACTTTTTTAATGCCAAGCGCTGCAAAATCACACAATGATGTGATTATGGTATACATTCTTTAAAGTTTCCTTTGTTAGAGATCCGAGTCTGCACACTTAGATCCGAACTCAGTCTATCCAGGGCGGGCCACCAACCACCTGTGTTGATGTGAAGTATTTGTCAAGACGTGGGCTTTTCTCGGGAGTCACAACAAAGAATGCCTAAACTCGATTTAATTTATTTCGCTGTGTCTTCGTGTTGATAATTTCATAATTGAAAACATATTTGTATGTTTCTAACTAGATGTACTGAATGCTGTGATTATAGAGGAGGAGCGATGTGGAGGGCATTATGTCATTTTTACATCCGTATGACAAGTTTATGCTGCTGTAGGTCTGTTTCGTACGCTATTAGCAAGCACCGGAATAAATCATAGCATGCTACAAGATGCTGGTTGAGTTTTAAAACATCAAGCGAAATCATATTCGAAGTTAGATTTGATTGAAATGATCTCTGAGCCCGTCCTACATTTCATCCCTCTCCTGCTTCAGATCAACCATGAGGTAACCATGGGTAATATGATTCACCTCATGTGCAGCGATGCCTGCTTCAACCGTTTCCGGGCCACCAAGGGCCTGAAGACCAGTTGCTGTGACGCCTGTGGCACCTACATCAACACCTTCACCTCCCGGCCCGAGTACCTACTGCATGAGGGCCAGCAGAGGAGGTTCTGTAACTCCTCCTGCCTCAGACTCTATAAGATGGTGGGTGGAGGACTTTAGTTGTCTTGAATGTACTATAATCATATTTCTACCTGAAAATGATATGGTGTTGATCTCAATGGCTGCTGTGTGGTCTTTTTGATTTCAGAAAAACACTAAGGTGCTCTCGTGCCAGTGGTGTAGGACTCTGTGTAAGAACTTTGACATGCTGTCTAAAGTGGATCACTATGGCATGACCAAACACTTCTGTTCTTTGTGCTGTATCGCTTCACAGAAAGTGAAAACTTCTGGGGACACAGGTACCTTCTGCTCTCCTTGGCTTGTTTACACAATCTGAATGGTGTGACGTCTGACTGAATTAGCCTTCATTATTACTAATCCGCTTCTTTTCCAGTTCCCAGTGAAGCTTGCAGTTTCTGCAAAAGAAGCCCCTCTGAACCTTACTACTGTAAAGCAAACGAGACCGTTTATGTCTTCTGTAGCCCTAGCTGTTGGAACAAATTTCAGGTAGGATAGCCCCACATCCTGAATAGACTTGGGACAAAATAACAATCTACGTCTGCCAGATGCTTATACAACATTTTTGTTATTTTATGTGGATTTGTTTTAAACGTACATTTTTAACGCCACAGAATGCCAAAATCATTCAAAGGAGATTCTGAAAGTGATTAAAAAAGGAACCGTTAATATTTACAGTGTGATGTACAGGCTTTGGCCGTAGGTGCCTGTAAACTGAAAAATGCTAGTTAAAATGCACACCAAGCGGCTGTAGTGGGGAGCTCCGCCTCACTTCTGGAGCCCATTAAGATACAAAAAATAAAACCGAATCATAAAGCACTTTAATGTGGAGAGGGTAACCTTTTGAAAGCTTTCACCTTTATTCTACCTAAACCGTATGAATTAGTGCTTGTTTTGTTCTCTTTGCGAAACCTCTGAGCGATTCTTGAGTCCGTCTTTGATACCAGTCCTGCGAGGTTGTTCTGTTTGGCTTGGCTAAAATGCTTTGCTGCCCATTCTCTTGTTAAATCCCCAATTTAACAAATATGCACGGTGCTTGTTCTTCACAGCGTAACAGTCCCAATGGAGACCTCTACTTCAACTGTCTCTCCTGTCATAACATGTTCACTGGGAAACCAGAAATCTTAGATTGGCAGGTAATTCCTTTTCTAGTCTCAACGTTGTGTCTTACAGCTGGTTTTAGTGAACACTGTTATTTTTATCAAGACTACTCAAATAAAAAGTACACGCACCATTATATTTAATCTGCTTTCAGGACTCAATATATCAGTTTTGCTGTAAGGAGTGCTGTGAGGACTACAAGCATATGAATGGTGTGGTTTCTGTGTGTGAGCACTGCAAACAAGAGAAACCTCTTCATGAGAAGATGAAGTTCTCTGGGGTGGAGAAGGGATTCTGCAGTGACGGTTAGTAAAATGCATGATGAAGTTCTCTGGGGTCGAGAAGGCATTCTGCGTCATAATTTCTGTATGCATTTTTTTTTTGATTTAATAGATTGTTAGTTTACATGGAAAAACTTTCATGTGTGTCTAGGCAGAGACTTATGTTTTTGTGTCCTTTTATTTTATTTTTTTTACCAAGGTTGCATACTACTATACAAGCAAGACTTTGCTAAACAACTGGGCCTGTGCTGTATAACCTGTACATACTGTTCTCAGACCTGCTCACGGGCGGTCACAGAGGAACAGGATGGCAACACGTGGGACTTCTGCAGCGAAGATTGTAAAAGCAAATACTTCCTGTGGTACCTGAAAGTATGTCTAATCAATCACAATGCCATATATACACCCTGGCCATATAACTGGCCCTAATAAGTTTTATGTGTCTGCTGGTACATGGGCTGCTTTCAGTTCCCCCTCTGTCACTGTACATAGTACATTTGTTTGTGGTAATCTAGACATACTTGATAGAGGTGTTCTGAGCCATGTATGTTCTCCTAGGAAGCAAAGTGCCATGCCTGCAAGCGTCAGGGGCAGCTCCTGGAGACCATCCACTGGAGGGGAGAGATCAAACACTACTGTGACCAGACGTGCCTCCTGCACTTCTACAGCCAACAGAACCAACCCAACCTAGACACCAAGCAGGGCTCTGAGAGCCTGCTCAACAGTGCTTCATGTACACAAACGCATGCGCTCACAAACACTATTTTTCATAAAACCAATTCATCCATGGGAATGATTTTTTTATAAGTACACTTTATGTAATCGTTTGATTTCACTGTTTAACATAATGTTACTGCGAATGCCTTTGTGAAAGTGTAAACATGTGTTTGTCTCTCAGTAATTGGCTATTAAAATCCTATATGTTTACTGGACTTGCAGGTAATTCCCCAGAGTCTCCGCCTCCCCCTGCTGCTACAAAGACAAGTGAAGTAAGTGTGTTTTTCACTCAATACACCAAAAGGTTGGGGGGGGGAGAAATGCCAAATCAATCATGGCTTTTAACACATTTATTGTGCTTTAAAAAAAAAACTGTAGTTTTATTTCAGTCAAATTAAGACAGCTCTTTTCTCTGTACTATGTCTTCTGAGTGAACGTCCCAACTTATATTTGTATGTTTCTGTTTTTGTAGGCCACAGGAAGAGGCCAGACGAGGACTGTAGCCAAGCCTGCTCCTCCAGTCACTACATCCATCTCCCAAAGGAACAAATCATCCATGTGTAAACCCATGATGACCACTACTGGTGTTGTGTGTAAACCTGAGATGAAGTCTCAGAGTTGCCAGACAGGTAATGGTTAATGTAAACCCATGTCTCTATGGACTTTAGTCTTCTATACAATAATTCCCTATTCATATGTTGAGTTTTTGTTTTTTGTTAAATCAGTCCTACAACAATTATAATTAGCGATTGCAAAAAAAGCACCTTCATGCTTTTCGTAAATGTCTGTTTCAGATGATTTCTTGCAGTCCCCACCTGCGGTGTTGCCTGTCCCTGTGCCTGTCTTTGTCCCTGTGCCTTTGAATATGTACTGTCAATACACTCCCATAACAATGGCCCTGCCTCTGCCGGTGAGTTGCTTTTATCTAACCGAATCTAGGCTCATTTAGAGTGTAGTCTGGAGTAACTCTTAGTGTCCAGCCAAACCTGTCCTGTATGGATGCCTACACACTTGTTATTACAAAATAACCACAGGTTTCAATTTATTATAATTTTAAAAACATTAAATGCATTATGTGGGTTGAATTCTGTAACACGAAATAAAACAATGAAGTCCCATGATGGTAATTACTGCCCATTACTGAGGATCACGTATTAACCGTTTATTCAAATTACTTTAATACAATATTTCAGTTGTGTGTGTGTGTGTGTGTGTGTATATAATGTTTTATTTGATGACTTTATTCCAATTCATCATCTCACCACTTGGGGCTCCCAAGTGGCGCAGCGGTCTAAGACACTGCATCTAGGCGTCACTACAGACGACCTGGTTTGAATCCTGTATGACTGTATCTCAACCGGCTGTGATTGGGAGTCCCATAGGGCGGCGCACAATTGGCCGGTGTAGGCCGTCATTGTTCTATATTCATTTATTAATCTTAAGTGATTGATAGTTGGTATTCAGCAGTCATAAAAGTAGGCCTTATTTACTGTGAAGAACTACCAAGTAGGCGCGTAATTGATTATGGTTCAATGTAGTTAATTACAACGTTTTCTGCGCTAAACTATGTATAATATTGGCCTGTTGGAAACTACAACTCCCTACTGTTTTATCTCTAGACAAACTAACTAAATAGAATTCTAATAATTGAACTGAGTCGGTCAATTAGTTTAAAAAAAACAACAAAAATAAATGTACCTTTTTTGTTTAATTGCTCAACAAACTGCTGCAGCGGGGTGTAGTTCTCTAGAGTGACTGCCCTATTTGTTTGCTTATTGTTTTTCTATTCTCTCTTAGCTTCCTGTCCCCATGTTCCTACCTGTCACACTGGATCATATCGATAAGCTTGTGGAATATATTAAAGAGCTAAAACTCCAGATCCCCTCTGATCCGCTGGAGGCTGACATTCTGGCCATGGCAGACATCATAGCAGAGGAGAGTAAAGGTAAGGGCAACTCTGATCTGTGCTCTTTGTCAACTTGTTGTTCTAGATTGAATTATTGTAAATGTATGGTTCTGTGTTTTTTATTTATATCTTTTTAGATCTGGACAGTGATCAGAAAGCAGGCCCGTTGCTGAGGGACTACAGCTTATTCGAGTCATCATCCCAAGATGACATCCTCTCCATGGCCGTCAATATGGATGACGTACTGACTGAGCCAGGTCAAGACCCAGTAGATGAGCTCACCAAAGGCAGGTTTAAAGCTTTATAATGTGGTGTAGTTTGCTTTGCCGTCTGCGATGTGTAAACTTTCGCTGTAATTGCACACACTCTCAACAAAGGGATTTCTGATATATATACTGTGTCCCAATTTTTAAAAAAATTTTGTGCTCCTTAGCTTCCCTGGACCTGAACCCCAATGTTGATATCCTTTTTGACTGTGGGATGCCGCCACATGCTCATTCACCAGAGCAGAGCTCCAACGTAGCTGTTCAGAAGGTATAATTAAACCCAGCATACAATAGCAGTGCATCCTGTTTGCATTAACTGTACCATAGACAGGAACCTGATTATCCTCTCCCTAATTGACAAACCTTTTGTCTGTCTTTCATAGACCGAACATTGACTGTAATTTTTGTATTGCACTAAAGTGGTGTCAGAAAAGAGAAAAGAGTTGACTCGCATGGTATGCTGGGAATCTGAAAATAGCTAGCCCAGACATGACAAATGACTTGGTGTCAGACTTACTGGAGACCAGTGGGCATGCTCTACGTACTTAGACAGGTGCAACAGGGTCCCAAAGGTGAAGTGGTTGTTGAAAAATAAATCTATCCCTGGCGGCAGGCAGGCATGATCCCAAACACGCGGCTCATGTAACTTAATTCCATAGTCACCAAACCTACAAGATGGACTGCATACCAATGGACAGTCTTCGTACGTTTTCGAGAGTATTAGAAATATATTTACTGAGAAATGTTAACTTACTGTTTCATTTGAGTTTCGGTGGTCTCTTAGACCAGACAACGTCTTAAATGATTGTTGCAGATTATTTAGGTACTGTTTTAGCTACACCTTCCCGTTCACGAAAATGGTTGATATGTAAAGCAGGCATCGAGACATTCAGTTACTGTTCGATTGAAAACGAGTGACCTAGGCGACTTTGTGCGCGGTTTGATCGTCTGTGTCAGGCGCGCCGGTTCCAGTGTCTCAGAAACGGCCGTCCTCTTCGGCTTTTCACGCACGACAGTGTCTAGGGTTTCACAGAGAATGGTGTGACAAACAAAACACATCCAGTCAGCACCAGTCCTGTGGGTGAAAACAGCTCGTTGATGAGAGCGGTTGAAGGAGAACGGCAAGAACCATGCAAGCTACCAGGTGCATAAAGACACGGTACAACAGTGGTGTACAGAACGGCATCCCGGAACTCGTCAGTCCTTGTCACGAATGGGCTATTATTGCAGCAGGTGACGACACCGTGTTCCTCTCCTATCAGTTAAAAACAAGAAAAAGCTGCTCTAGTGAGCACCAACACTGGGAAAACATAGCCTGGTCTGAGAAATCCCGGTTCCTGTTGCGTCACGCTGATGGCAGAGTCAGGATTTAGCGTAAGGAGCTTGAGTCCATGGACCAATCCTGCCTGGAGTCAACGGTACAGGCTGGTGGTGTAATGGTGTGGGGAATGTTTTCCTGGCTTAAAGAACTGGTCTCTGAATGTATGTAATGTGTGCACTTTGAAGAGAAAATAAGTAACTAACTACAGTTATTACCCATTAACAGGTCATAGCAGTGTGATGTCTAATATATGCTTTATGTCACAGGGTCACAAGCGTCAGGCCGTGCCAGAGATGACCTTACATGATCCCCTGGACAGTCAGCCTCTTGATGCTGGCTTGAACAGTTCCCTTGGGGTCAAAGCCTGGAGGTCATGGTCCCAAAGCAAGCACTCAGATACTGATGACAGAAAACGTAAGACGTTTCTAGCTGTAGTCTGAAAGCTGACTTAATAGATATCTCTTAGCTGGTAGATAGGTCTTTGATGGCTCTCCTATGAGTTTGATTGATATCCTATGAATAAAATGGGCAGTAACGTGAATTTTTTATTTCCTATACAGAGAAACCATTAGACCTTCTGTTGTGTAGTCCTGAGGAACTGAACAATGACCTGTCACAGTTTGTCCAAGACATTGTTCATCCCAGAGGACCGTGCTACAAGCCTGACAGCGTAGTTTACCTATGTCTGGGGATTCAACAGGTCAGTCCTGATGTTTGTCAGGTAGTTCATCTATGCAACTTGTTTAAAAATCCCTTATTCAAATCTTACATAATTATAATTTTTTTTTAGAAAGGTGGTTGTCTGTTTATACAGTGTGTACAAACAACACATTTGATCACAATTGTCTTGTCTATTTTCCAGTATCTCCTCGAAAACAACCAGATGGTGAATATATTCACAGACCAGTCATATGTCACCTTCGCCCAGGAGCTGAATAAGATTGTCAGCAAATGGCTGCCATCTGTGTCACCTAATGGTGGGCTCATAATAACATTTCTATTTATTTTTCACACGAATACATTTAAAATCAGTTTCTCACAATTCCTGACATTTAATCCTAGTAGAAATTCCCTGTCTTAGGTCAGTTAGGATCACCACTTTATTTTAAGAATGTGAAATGTCAGAATAATAGTAGAGAGAATGATTTATTTCAGCTTTTATTTCTTTCATCACATTCCCAGTGGGTCAGATGTTTTTATAAACTCAATTAGTATTTGGTAGCATTGCCTTTAAATTGTTTAACTTGGGTCAAACGTTTTGGGTAGCCTTCCACAAGCTTCCCACAATAAGTTGGGTGAATTTTGACCCATTCCTCCTGACAGAACTGGTGGAACGGAGTCAGGTTTGTAGGCCTCCTTGCTCGCACACGCTTTTTCAGTTCTGCCCTCAAATGTTCTATAGGATTGAGGTCAGGGCTTTGTGATGGCCACTCCAATACCTTGACTTTGTTGTCCTTAAGCCATTTTGACACAACTTTGGAAGTATGCTTGGGGTTATTGTCCATTTGGAAGACCCATTTGCGACCAAGCTTTAACTTCCTGACTGATGTCTTGAGATGTTGCTTCAATATATCCACATCATTTTCCTTCCTCATGATGCCATCTATTTTGTGAAGTGCACCAGTCCCTCCTGCAGCAAAGCACCCCCACAACATGATGCTGCCACCCCTGTGCTTCACGGTTGGGATGGTGTTCTTCGGCTTGCAAGCCTCCCCCTTTTTCCTCCAAACGATGGTCATTATGGCCAAACAGTTCTATTTTTGTTTAATCAGACCAGAGGACATTTCTCCAAAAAGTACGATCTTTGTCCCCATGTGCAGTTGCAAACCATAGTCTGGCTTTTTTATGGAGGTTTTGGAGCAGTGGCTTCTTTCCCCGCTAAGCGGCCTTTCAGGTTATGTCGATATAGGACTCGTTTTACTGTAGATATAGACACTTTTGTACCTGTTTCCTCCATCTTCACAAGGTCCTTTGCTGTTCTTGGATTGATTTGTACTTTTACATCCGCAGGTACACCTCCAATTGACTCAAATGATGTCAGTTAGCCTATCAGAAGCTTCTAAAGCCATGACATCATTTTCTGGAATTTTCCAAGGTGTTTAAAGGCACAGTCAACTTAGTGTATGTAAACTTCTGACCCACTGGAATTGTGATATAGTGAATTATAAGCGAAATAATCTGTCTGTAAACAATTGTTGGAAGAATTACGTGTCATGCACAAAGTAGATGTCCTAACTGACTTGCCAAAACTATAGTTTGTTAACATGAAATCTGTGGAGTGGTTGAGTTTTAATGACTTCAACCTAAGTGTATGTAAACTTCCAACTTCAACTGTATGTAATGTATTTGGGGTGTATGCCATGTATGTGTATGTTTGGGTGCAGGTGGTCTCGTGTCTCGTGTCCTGGAGGAACACCTGTGGGAGTGTAAACAGCTAGGTGTTTACTCCCCCTTCGTCCTGCTCAACACCCTCATGTTCTTCAACACCAAGTACTTTGGTCTGACCACCGTGGAGCAGCACCTCCAGCTCTCCTTCTCTACGGTTACGCGCCAGGCCAAGAGGAGATCTACACCACATGGCATGGTCAAGTCATCTAGTGTCTGCTACAGCCCCAAATCACATCACAAGAGAACCAGCAAAGGTGAGAGAGTTAACAATTACAATATGTGTTTTCTGTGTATTATTTTGGTATAAGAAAGCCCAGTGAATGAGAAGTGTCAGTATGCTTGTAGCCCATTGAAAGATGGGCACGTTGTCCTTCCCAGTAACCACTGAGACATTAAGTTTCTTTGGATCGTGACCCCTGACCCCAGCCTGGGGGGGAAGCAGGTCACCTATCTTGAGTTGTGACACCATTCAGCTCAATTACAGGGGGCTGACCAGGGCTAGGGTATGGAGTTATTTTACACTAAGAACTACAACTAGCTCAAATTGAATATTTGAGTACACAAGTCTAGTTTACAATTATGAGGTCCAGTTGAGTGGTAAGAATGTAGGCTATTTTCCTCAATGTCCTCAAAGTACTGTACATATGGTTTTGATGTGTTCTTGACCAGTGTGTGGTAGGTTCATTCGCTTGTATCTGCTGAGGAATGATATGGGTTGACATTTATCTTAAAGTAACTATTAGAGCCTGGGTTTTTCTTATCACTAAAGTGTGTTTTAAAGTGCAATTAGATGATGGTGGTGGGCCATTTTCATAGGGAGGGACCACCATTCCTAAACATGGTGCTGCTGACCCCAAAGAGCTTCCACTGATCAAATAACATGGTGCTGCTGACCCCAAAGAGCTTCCACTGATCAAATAACATGGTGCTGCTGACCCCAAAGAGCTTCCACTGATCAAATAACATGGTGCTGCTGACCCCAAAGAGCTTCCACTGATCAAATAACATGGTGCTGCTGACCCCAAAGAACTTCCACTGATCAAATAACATGGTGCTGCTGACCCCAAAGAGCTTCCACTGATCAAATAACATGGTGCTGCTGACCCCAAAGAACTTCCACTGATCAAATAACATGGTGCTGCTGACCCCAAAGAGTTTCCACTGATCAAATAACATGGTGCTGCTGACCCCAAAGAGCTTCCACTGATCAAATAACATGGTGCTGCTGACCCCAAAGAACTTCCACTGATCAAATAACATGGTGCTGCTGACCCCAAAGAGCTTCCACTGATCAAATAACATGGTGCTGCTGACCCCAAAGAACTTCCACTGATCAAATAACATGGTGCTGCTGACCCCAAAGAGCTTCCACTGATCAAATAACATGGTGCTAATTAGTTGCACTGCCTGGAGGATGAAATTGGCCTGGTGCCAGATGTTTATATTAAAATGAAAATTTTGCTGGCATGTTCTTTTTATTTATTTGATTTCACCTTTTATTTAACCAGGTGGGCCAGTTGAGAACAAGTTCTCTTTTACAACTGCCACCTGGCACAATATCACGTGTCTTAACGTGCGTCTGTTTTGAACTCGACCAGACCATCATTGTCTGCATATCAATGTCACTAGCTAGATTCCTTAGTGATTTTGTAGGTCGGTTTGAAATGTATCCGTTTGGCACTACTTTTGTGGTTTTACGCTGACGGACAAAAATACTAATTAAATAAAGCTTTTAGTGACATTGTCACCTGTTGACATTTGTGTTCTATGGGTGCTTCACTTAAAAAGTGAAGCAGCTGTTGATGTAGGAGAAGGACGTTGTTCGTCCCCCGTCCCCCCGGTTGGTTCAGTCATACTGCTATTTTCAGTGTGTCTGACAGCTATTTATACCAGAGTGGAGTTCTTTTGAAGAGCTGCTCTCAGCATTGGAGGTGTACAATGGTATGTGTCTTAGAACACTGTTTGCCAAGGGAAAACTGGGAAGCTAGAGTCGTGCAACATGATGCGAGAGAATCTCTGACTTAAAGTCTGTAACGTGTTTTAGATGTAACTGCACAAAAAATAAAGTCCAGAATAAAGTTAATTCCATACATCAACGTTGGATAAAACACGTGTGCTTCTGACCTTAAGCAAATTCATGACATCAAAGTACCCTGGTCTTTGTAGGAAAGACCCCATCCAGTCTTTGTAGGAAAGACCCCATCCAGTCTTTGTAGGAAAGACCCCATCCAGTCTTTGTAGGAAAGACCCCTTCCATCGCAAAATAATATTCCTTTTTTATTAACCCTTTTATAAGTGTGACATGTTTTTTTTTCTTTTTTTCGAGAGAAGCCACAACACTGTTCCCCATAACTGTCCGGCCATCCGCTTCATCAGTTTAGCTTAGCCCTAACTGAAGCCAGTGTTAAAATAAACGCCCAGGGGGGGTCAGACAGTGACTTGAGCCTGTACTCTGTTCTGTTCACACACAGAGGTCGGCTTGGGGAAGAGGAAACGAGATGATCCTTCTGAGCTGGAGCAACAAGAGAACCGGTTGAACCCCCTCCGATGCCCCGTCAAATTCTTTGAGTTCTACCTCTCCAAATGGTAAGCAATGTGGACTGGCCAGGTATGCAAAGCATTGTTTTAAAGCCCCAGTTAAAGGCCTTGGACTACCCCTGGCTGTCACTTAGTTTGTTTGATGCATTGGATTTAACGTCCCCTCTAAGCTGCGTGTTTGCACGGCCACGCACCACCTCCAGGACTGCCAAGCAGAAGAAATGCCAGCCTGTACAGAGACGGAAGAGGTTCAAGTTCACGGAGTTCACCCCATTAATTTGCACTATATAGATACAAGTTTTCTGTGATTGAATCAACGTTATATCAGCCCCTTTTCAATGCAACAAACTCCCCAAAAATCTGATTTAGCGAGATTACGTCTAATATTTGGTGTGGGCAGAGCCAGAGCTCAAAGGAGTAGAATTCTATTGGTGGAGAAGTCTTTCAATCACCCTGGAGTGAATGTGCTTTTCAGATCAGAGGCACATTTGTTGATATTCTTTGCTAGTTATTAGCCCAGTTATAGATATGTATAGGTCAACAATGTGGAGTTACTGCTTCCTACAAGAGCACAAAACCTGTAGGCTTAGTCTTATATTTCAAGCTGTCTTTGAAAAGCCAGTCAGGTAAAAAGCGTATGTCTTAATTTTGGGCTCCCAAGTGGCGCAGCGGTCTAAGACACTGCATCTCAGTGCTAGAGGTGTCACTACAGACACCCTTGTTCAAATCTAGGCTGTATCACAACCGGCTGTGATTTGGAGTCCCATAGGGCGGTGCACAGTTGACCTAGCGTCGTCTGAGTTTGGCCGAGTGTAGGCCGTCGTTGTAAATAAGAATTTGTTCTTAACTGACTTGCCTAGTTAAATAAAAGGTTAAAATAAAATTATAATAATTAAAGGGGCAGTGTTGTATTTTGAGACAGGCTTGAATATGCAAACAAGCCAATAGTCAGAGGGGTACATTGTCTAATTCTCTGTATGGTAATAATAATTTATTGTATTAAAAGTGGTTTCTTGCATCGTATAATGCAATTTACAGTCACATATTTGGCCCTTGGTGTTAGACTAAGTAAAAAATCATTGTCTCATGCAGTGTATGCCCTCATTGAACACCACATATAGGCTACATCATAGAAATCAAAAGCTATTTCCATGTGGATTTGCTCCATTGGTTTTGTTGGTAGGCCTACATTATGCTCAAATAGCCTCCGTGTTCACTGTAAACACGCACTGGAAGTTATGCAAAATTCTCACAACATTCAATTTTCCGCTCACAAGACCTAAACCTAAACTTTGCTCAGTGAATTAATGGGAACATAGATTGAAATGAATGAATAAAACAGTACAGTTTCCTTTGTTAGATTCACATATGGTGTCTGTCTTGGTGTTCTTACAGCTCTGATGGTGTGCGGAGCAGCTCCAGTGCCTTCTACCTGCAGCCGGAGGGCACATGTATGGCCGAGAGTTCTCGCTGGTACTCTGACGTCCCCTTGGACAAAGGCAGGCTGGGAGTTATGCTCAATAGGATCTTGGCTGTCAAGGACGTCTGTGACGAACACCCGGCACAGGGAGAGGTGGACTGACAGCCGCACTGATAGATTGCACAACAAATTTATATAGTGTACATTGCTGACATGGAAGCCGCTAGCACAAGTGGATGACGAGCATAACTACAATACATTTTTATTCCATGTTTTTTTTCTATATGAACCCTACACAAATAGTTAAGTGAGCATTTCCCCCATGGAATTACCATTATAAACTGGGTAGTTCAAGCCCTGAATTCTGATTGGCTGGCAGCCGTGGTATATGGTCTGATGGTATGACAAAACGTTTATTTTTACTGTCTTTTGGGTGGTGGACTATTCTTGGTACACACAGGAAACTGTTGAGCGTGAAAAACCCAGTAGCGTTGCCGTTCTTGACACTCATACCGATGCGCTTGGCACCTACTACCACACCCCGTTCAAAGGCACTTTTGTCTTGCCCATTCACCACCAGAATGGCACATGTCTTAAGGCTTAAACATCCTTCTTTAACCTGTCTCCTCCCATTCATCTACACTGATTTGAAGTGGATTTATCAGGTGACATCAATAAGGGATCATAGCTTTCACCTGGATTCACCTGGTCAGTTTATGTCATGGAAAGAACAAGGTGCACAAGAAATGTTTTGTGCACTTTGTGTATGTACAGAAACTTTATAGCACTGTAGTAATACCACCATCAGTTCAGGTAATCAATTTTGAATGCTGAAGTACATTGGGCGTTGTCAACGACTAGTTGAGACTTCCATGTCTATGGTTCGTATTGGAAACACATTCGTTTTTTTATGAAGTGTACAGAACAGCTGTATTATATATAAAAAAAAAAATAAGTACTTTAGTTCATAAAACCATTTAATTGACACTGCGTTTCCCCCCCCCTATTCCAGCCTCACTGGATTTTGTTTTATTCAAAAGCTTTGTGTTCAGGAAGTGATGATATTTACTTGTTCTTTATTTAGCAGATGCTCTTATCCAGACGTCTGTCTTACTTTTTAGTACTGGTGCCCGGTGGGATTCGAACCCACAACCCTGACGTCACAAGCGCCATGTTCTACCAACTGAGCCACATAGGACCCTACATAAACAATCATGTTCAAATTAAACACTTTACATTTGTGTTTACCATGTGGCCAGTGGGGGGGGTAAAACATTTTATTGCTGCCAGAGATGTTCACATGTACAGTATCGAGAAGCTCATAGTCATGGCAGACCTTTTACTTAATAGCTGATGTATCTATGCTACATGTTCAAAAGTATGTGGACACCCCTTCAAATTAGTGGTTTCGGCTATTTCAGCCACACCCTTTGCTGACAGTTGTATCATACCGAGCACACAGCCATGCAATCTCCATAGACAAACATTGCCAGTAAAATGGCCCATACTGAAGAGCTCAGTGACTTTCAACGTGGCACCGTCATAGGATGGCAGCTTTCCAACAAGTCAGTTCGTCAAATTTCTGCCCTGCTAGAACTGCCCCGGGGGAACTGTAAGTGCTGTTATTGTTAAGTGGAAACATCTAGGAGCAACAACGGCTCAGCCGCGAAGTGGTAGGCCACACAAGCTCACAGAACAGGACCGACGAGTGCTAAAGCACGTGCAGCGCTTATAAATCGTCTGTCCTCGTTTGCAACACTCCCTACCGAGTTCCAAACTGCCTCTGGAAGCGACATCAGCACAAGAACTGTTCCGTCGGTAGATTCATGAAATGGGTTTCCGTGGCAGAGCAACTGCACACAAGCTTGACATCATCATGTGCAATGCTAAGCGTTGGCTGGAGTAGTGCAAAGCTCGCCGCCATTGGACTCTGTATCTGGCAGTCCGTCTGAAAAATCTGGGTTTGGTGGATTCCAGGAAAACGTTACCTCCCCGAATGTGTGGTGCCAACTGTAAAGTTTGGTGGAGGAGGAATAATGGTCCAGGGCTGTTTTTCATGGTTCGGGCCCCTTTAGTTCCAGTGATGGGAAATCTTAACGCTGCAGCGTACAATGACGTTCTAGACGATTCTGTGCTTCCAACCTTGTGGCAAAAACATTGACTGCGAGCCAGGCCTAATCGCCCAAGTCCATATTAATTTCCATGATTTTAACATGAGATGTTTTGACGACCAGGTGTCCACATACTTTTGGACATGTTGTGTATATTGCCCCTCATTTAATCATTTCTTATTGTAACAATCGTATAACCATTCATTAAACAAAACAAAATCCTAACATCATGATAGAATACTTTTTTTATTTACTTCATATTTTGATCCTGCTTAGATTGTTGTCTTTAATTGACAAGATAGTGTTTTAATGCATTTTCAGTCCTGAATGTCTTGAGTTGAATATGTACTATAACGTTTATTTTCTGTCTTTTTCTAATTAAAGGATGCATATAGAATCAAGAATGAATGTCTTGTACAAATTCTTTCAAACAACAATTCATTATTCATGGTTGTAAAATCAATTATTAAATGCATGCTGTATCTTACAGACAAATGTAAACTCTTATTTCCAGTCAGAATAATCAGAATATTAAGGGTTTTTAATAAAACAACTTGCCTTGAACACTTTGAAATATTATACTCTACATGGTAAATGTTTCAGGCTGATGGGAGAACCTCCAGCTGTTGCTCTTTTTATGCCCTGACTAATCAATGAAGCTTTGGAGTTCGATTGGTTCCTCTTTGCATACAGACTCCCTGGCAACACTCTCCAGATAGAGATATGGCACTTGTCCAGGGAGTACCCTTTACCTCTGGGAGGCATACTTGGGTCTTGTCGGCTGGCCATGGGATTGATCTGTATAGTAACATAACTAAATAATAACTTGAGGCCACCTCTGTTTGTAGCACTGCACATAGGACGCAAGGCATTGAGTTGAATGCCTCAAACATCTGACGAGTTTCAGTTGGAGAAGTTGTGTTTTCATGAGTAAAATGTTTCATGTGAACGAACTACCTTCCAACAAGTAAATTATCCTAAGCCTCTACAAAAGGTTTTCGTTACTGTCCCCTGACAAAAGAGGTGATTTGACTTGACTGGTCATTCTGATAGAGAATGTCATGAGAGGAGACAAGATTATCTTCCGTATTGCTCCTTCCCTAACCTTGCTCTCCTGAAACAATGTTTTCTATGAAAGGCGCATTGTCTTTGGTACAGGGGGATGTTTAGGGTGTAGAAATGGGTTAATGCTGGGTTTTGACTGATACCCGTGTTGGGTATACACCCTGGTTTTATACTAGGGCAATTGTCAAAATTGTTATAGTCCCAAGTCTGGCCCTAAGTCAGGTAAGTTCCAAGGCCAAATACTTTTTTTCTGCAACCTCAGAGGTGGAAACACAAAAGTTTTTGGATCTATAGGCCAAGCACATGTATAAAACCCTGTGGTGGAAGTACGACATAACTGTCCCTCAGATCTTTAGATCGTCTAGTCTGGTCTTATTATTGCTGTGCTTACTGGATCGACTGGGTCGCCGTTGGTTCTCTGCAGGCGACCCTGGAGCAGAACTGGAGCCTTTCTTTTCTGTGGTGTCACCCCCTTCTGGTTTACTGTTACTCTCTACGGCCAGGTTGTCTCTATTCTGCTTGTAAGCCACTTTGCTGTTGTAGGGGTGGTAGGCAGAGTCCGGCTCAGTCAAGATGTACTGGTCTGCATGGTAGGGTTCAGGGGCTGGGTGTTGCCTGGGGAAGTAGTTATAGTTCGGAACAAAGGGCACCACTGCCTCGCTGGAGGCCTTGTACACTACCTCACATGTGGACTGGGCGCGTCTGTACCGGAGGCCCTGGCGGCACTTAGTGAACCCCAGGTGATACATCTCCACTAGGTTCAGCAGCAGCGAGATGAACGCCACTGCCAGCATGAAGAGGATGAAGATTGTCTTCTCTGTGGGCCTGGAGATGTAGCAGTTCACCACGTTGGGACAAGGTGAGCGGTTACAGGTGTACAGTGGCTTCAGCTCAAACCCATACAGCAGGTACTGAGCTACGATGAATCCCACCTCGAACAGGGTCTTGAAGATGATGTTGAAGATATAGGTGCGCAGGAGGACCCCTCGCAGGCGGATGCGGCCCTGGTCATCCCGGACGGGGGGCTTCTTGGGCTTGGTGTCGGGCAGAAGCTGCTGCTTGTCATTGTGGATGGCCAGCTGCGCAGCCAAGTCTTTCTGCTTCTGCTTCTGCTTCTCCTCCATACGCACCAGGTGCAGGATGTGGCCCAGGTAGATAAGAGTGGGCGTGGACACAAAGATGATCTGCAACACCCAGAAGCGGATGTGAGAGATGGGAAAAGTCTTATCATAGCAGACATTCTGACAACCAGGCTGCTTGGTGTCGCAGGTGAAGCCAGACTGCTCGTCACCCCACACCTTCTCAGCTGCAGCTCCCAGCACCAGGATCCTGAAGATGAAGAGCACGGTCAGCCAGACCTTGCCCACTACGGTGGAGTGCTCCTGGGCACTCTCCAGCAGCTTGCCCAACAAGTTCCAGTCCCCCATAGTGGCTCACTCATAGGCTCAGTCTTCCAGAGAGATCCAAAACAGGAACCTGCAATCAGAATAAAATCATAACTAATTCACTGCTTAAAAGACGAACATCACAATTGCATTGAAACCCGTTGCTTCTCTTGGAGAGCTTGAGAAAAATGCCTCACCATTACACCTAGGGCGGCATAATAAAGGAACCTATGTGATGCATTTTCATTTGTAATGTATTTGGTTGTAAACTCATGCATTTGAAGATAAGAGCCAGGTATTTTTACTGTGGCTATACAGACTTCTCCAGCTCAATCGTTTGTTTTTAGTTTTTGGCTCAGAGGTGAAGTTTCTTTTATTTGTTTTGAGAGGGTTTCTGTAAATTAACCAGATTCACTTTCATATATGAGGTTCTGCTCCAACTTTGTGTGGTTCTGTTTCTAGCATGAAAACATTTGTTCAATACGTTAATTTGGTCCATGCAGATACCAACTAATAAGTGAGATTGGTGCTTCCTGGGAATAATTTGCCATTATTTATCTGAAGAGAAGGTAATGTCCAGACTTTGACAAGTTAACAACCTATGTCCTTGTCATTTCCACAAAGTTTAATTTTCACACGCTGGAGTCCTAATCCTCAACATTTTCCCAAAATGTGAGAAGTTCTGAAATACAGTGGAAGTCGGAAGTTTACATACATTTTTCAACCACTAAACATATTTAAGTAATTCTTCCAACAGTTGTTTACAGACAAATTATTTCACTTATAATTCACTATATCACAATTCGAGTGGGTCAGAAGTTGTAAAACAGCTTGTAAAATTCTAGGAAATTGTCATGGCTTTAGAACCTTCTGATAGGCTCATTGAAATAATTTGAGTCAATTGGAGGTGTACCTGTGGATGTATTTCAAGGCCTACCTTCAAACTCAGTGCGTCTTTGCTCGACATCAGAAAAAAAATTGTAGACCTCCCACAGTCTCCCAAAAAACACCATGGGACCACGCAGCCGTCATACCGCTCAGGAAGGAGACGCGTTCTGTCTCCTAGAGATTAACATACTTTGGTACGAAAAGTGCAAATCAATCCCAGAACAACAGCAAAGGACCTTGTGAAGATGCTGGAGGAAACAGGTACAAAAGTATCTATATCCACAGTAAAACAAGTCCTATATCGACATAACCTGAAAGGCCGCTCTACAAGGAAGAAGCCACTGCTCCTAAACCGCCATAAAAAAGCCAGACTACGGTTTGCAACTGCACATGGGGACAAAGATCATACTTTTTGGAGAAATGTCTTCTGGTCTGTTGAAACAAAAATAGAACTGTTTGGCCATAACGACCATCGTTATGATTGGAGGAAAAAGGGCGAGGCTTGCAAGCCAAAGAGCACCATCCCAACCGTGAAGCACGGGGGCGGCAGCATCATGTTGTGGGGGTGCTTCGCTGCAGGAGGGACTGGTGCACTTCAGAAAATGTATGGTATCATGAGGAAGGATATATTGAAACAACATCTCAAGACATCAGTCAGGAAGTTAAAGCTTGGTCGCAAATGGGTCTTCCAAATGGACAATGACCCCAAGCATACTTCCAAAGTTGTGGCAAAATGGCTTAAGGACAACAAAGTCAAGGTATTGGAGTGGCCATCACAAAGCCCTGACCTCAATCCTATATAAAATTTGTGGGCAGAACTGCGTGTGCGAGCAAGGAGGCCTACAAACCTGACTCAGTTACACCAGTTCTGTCAGGAGGAATGGGCCAAAATTCACCCAACTTATTGTGGGAAGCTTGTGGAAGGCTACCTGAAACGTTTCAACCAAGTTAAAAAATGTAAAAGCAATGCTACCAAATACTAATTGAGTGTATGTAAACTTCTAACCCACTGGGAATGTGATGAAAGAAATAAAAGCTGAAATAAATAATTCTCTCTACAATTATTCTGACATTTCACATTCTTAAAATTAAGTGGTGATCCTAACTGACCTAAGACAGGGAATTTTTACTAGGAGAACCTCCCATCAAGCAGATCATTATCTAGGGTTGCAAAATTCTGGTAACTTTCTCAAAATTCCCAGGTTTCCAGAAATCCTGGTTGGAGGATTACAGATTCCCTGTTTTTTTCCTCAATTGATTCTGGGAATGTTTTCAATCCGAATTTGCAACTTTACCAATATAATTGTATTCATTATAGGTGAGATGTGAGCACATTGTATGAATTGATGATGTACAGGTAACTGCCAAAATAAAGGAAACACCAACATAAAGTGTCTTAATTGGGCGTTGGGCCACAACGATCCAGAACAGCTTCAATGCGCCGTGGCATAGATTCTACAAGTGTCTGGAACTCTATTGGAGGGATGCGACATGGTATTTTGTTAATGGTGGTGGGAAACGCTGTCTCAGGCGCTGCTCCCAATCTCCCACAATTGGGTTGAGATCTATTGACTGAGACGGCTATGGCATATGGTTGTACATCATTTTCATGCTAATCAAACCATTCAGTTACCACTCGTCACTCCCGTCAGTATAGAAACGATTCACCATAGGTTGAAGGCGATCACTCAGAATATCTGTGTATTTTATGGTGTTTACCCTCTAAGAGGTTGAGCATACCTTAAACATGGCAGGAAAAAGCACCCCACACCATAACAGAGCCGCCAGAACCCTCATCTACTTGTTTCCTTTATTTTGACAGTTATATATATATATATCACACTCGTACTTAGTTGTAGGTGACTTTATATGTTGTATTTAGTGTATTCAGTATGTGATAGTATATCAGGAATAGATCAAAGAAATAGGTTGTCTACCATTTGGAAGGTTCTAGAGCAGTACATGTATCTTATCCACATACTGATACTGTTAATTGTCCCCTGCCTGTCATCTTAGTATTACAGGTGTCATGTATGAATGCCCATTGCATGCAGACTATGTACTGACTATACCCATTATCCAGAGAGTCTGCCCTGGAGCAGGTGGCCACTGTAGCCTACTGCCAGGCAGTGTAAACTGGAGTTCAGGTAGAGGAGCTCCAAGACCCACATACTGATACACACATGGCCCTACAGGGTGCAACTCTCGTCTCCCTAGATATGAGTTACTGGTACATTCCCGGGGGTTGAGTGGACACTTTACTAAACATACCTACTCATTGATGCCAGTTAGACTTGCCTCTGGAAGTGGCGGTCAGGTTCCCAGATTAGTTTTCCCACAGGGATTAAAAAATATATATATATTAAAAACTAGGCTGCTGTTACCTAATAGCCTTCCATGACAGTGTACATGTGGATGGCCAAGAACTTTTCTCAAACTAAGACTTGTCTTAATGTTTTATCATAGTCCATGATCTGAACTCTGCTCTTATTACACACTAATGATATGTTATAACAACACTGGCCTGGTTAGTAGAGACTGCACTACAACTACACTGAAATGGTTGTCTTCTCTCATTACAGTTTGAAGTTGACCCATTTCAGAAATTCAGAATAATATTGACTTACCTGCTTTCGGAGGTGCAACTCACACTTTATTATGACACAGTGAAATTACACACTTGCCAGTCTCTTACAGTATGAGCACATGACTGCTAGGACCACAAATAAAAATATCTTCCCAATGTATATTTCTTCAGTTGAAACTTTTATAGACACACTGTGTCAAGACCCACCTTCCCATGATGCTCATCTCCAGTGAAATTGCAGATCCAGTGGTGGTGTCTCCACTTATGTCGCTATCCATCACAGTCTTCACTGTGGTAATCCTCTCCCCGACAAGACCATGTCCTTGGATAGTGATGACACTACACTACTGATGTTAAGCTATCTGGTCTACAAATGGTTTCGACAAGTTTTCAGCTCTTGTTGAATCTCCTTACTTACGTCCCATAAATGTGTCCTGTAAAGGTAACCACCAATAGGACCTCTGTAAGAACCCCTTTTCACTGTCAGTTAGCTAGGATGAGAACACTCCCTGTAGAGAATTATAAAGCCCACTGCTGAAGTGATGTTTCTTTATGACTGAGTGGCGTCTAAGTAGTCCAATGGGGGGTGGGTTTTAGTCTTGCGTGGTATGGCTCTAAATATAATTTACTGTGAAGGGAGTGGCTTTGCTATCACATGCAGGGGGATGAGGGGTGGGGAGTTGGAGTTGAAAGGTGAAGTGTTCCGAGTCCTGTGGCTGTGGGGGTGGGAGAGCATCAGAAAATGGAAAAAGGTGGGCCTTCTCTTTGTTATGGTTTTGATTGACTGGCATGTACTCCTGTATCATTGTTGACAGGCTGACAGGAATCTCACAGTCTGTGGTGGTTGTACATTCAACAGAGGACATCCTTCCAAACAGAAGCAGTTATATTTACTTTAACTAAAAGAGGCAAAACCATGTTTGTTAAACTGACCTCAGTTCATTGTAGGGATGAAATCATACCCCTTTGAGCATCAAATTGTATGGTCAGATAAGTCAACAGAGAACACATAGCACATATGGTTCATTGCAAATCGGCACTTTGAATGTATGATTGCTTATGGGTACCTTCATGTGTGAGTAAAATATTGCTGTTCTTTGATTTTTAATTAATAGATTTTAGTTTTTTTTGTTGCTAAATGCTACACGTATATCCATTGTTTAGCTGGAATGGAATGTTTGTATCCTGTATATTTGACTTTGATATGTGGCTCTCTCACCTAGGAGATCTTAAGATGAATGCACTTACTGTGGATAAGAGCATCTGCTAAAAGACCAAAATGTCAAATATAAATGTTTTACAAACAGATCTCATATTTGTATTTTTTTTTAAATGAACATACATGTCTGTCATTGAACCCCATCCCATGATTAGATGAAGAAACACGCAGATTTATTTCACAATTTCTTATTAAAGCTCATTCACTAACCTTTCTGAAAGTGGATATATAGTGTTTTGGAGTTAAGCTCTTCATATGAACAAAATGTGCTGTATTTATCCATTAACAGCTTGTTAAAAGCAAAGTGTCAGATAACATTTGCGTTTAGTGGAGCTATACATAGCGCACAGTGAAAATCATTGTGATTAAACGTCTCCCTTCTGTCAGACCTCACACCTCATAGACTCTATATATGGTCTCTATTGACGGGCTCTAGAAAAAGAGAAATGCCCTCACACTTGCCCCTGCTAGGTCCAGCTGTCCCCGGGGTGAATATTTCTTAGGCTCAGAGACTGACCCCTCACAAGGCTATGCTATTGATAACCTGGGACCATGCACTCTACCCAGCCTGTCTGAGTCTTTAATCACTGAGGCTGCCTCAGACATTTCCTCACAGGTGGTCTGACAGCTCACGAGAACTCCAGCCTACCTCTGTCTTTTAGAAAGCTTGCAGAGACTTCATTATTTGATTGTGTTTCAAAAATTAATCTATGAATTAATCTGTTGTCCTTCAATTTTTACTCAATGGCACTGTCAATTGATGACCTCCAACAGCAGAGAATCTAGAAACCATTAGTACCCAATGTTTTGGGTTAGTTTTATGTGTTAATGCTGCTCTCCTGTGGCTTTTTGAAGTATTACATGAAGGTAACACCACCTTGTAACACAAGACCACATACAAAATAAAGGAAACACTTGAGTAAAAATGAGGTATATTGAAAGCAGGTGCTACCAGACAGGTGTGGTTCCTGAGTTTATTTACGCAACTAACATCCCATCATGCTTAGGGTCATGTATAAAAATGCCCAGTTGCCCATTATTTTGGCTACCATGGCTAGAAGAAGAGATCGCTGTGACTGAAAGAAAGGTCTCAAAGGAGCATAGGGGGGTTTAAAGGGGGTGTGTGTGTCTCAGTCACCAGATCTCAACCCAATTGAACACTTATGGGAGATTCTGTAGCGGCGCCTGAGACAGTGTTTTCCACCACCATCAACAAAACACTCAAATTATGGAAGAATGGTGTTGCATCCCTCCAATAGAGTTCCAGACACTTGTAGAATCTATGCCAACTTTGCCAAGGCGCATTGAAGCTGTTCTGGTGCCTTGTTGTGGTCCAACGCCCTATTAAGACACTTTATGTTGGTGTTTCCTTTATTTTGGAAGTTACCTGTACATAAAGCATTCAGAATACACTCACAAGCATATAAGCATATAGTTGTGTTTACTAGTAGCTCATTATAATATTTCCATGTTTATTTTATTTCACCTTTATTTAACCAGGTAGGCCAGTTGAGAACAAGTTCTCATTTACAACTGGGACCTGGCCAAGACAAAGCAAAGCAGTGCGACAAAAACAACAACACAGACGTTACACATGGGATGTTGCTATTGTACATAATTAAACTCAAGCGTTTTATTAGGAATTTCTCATTTTATTAGCTACAGCAATGAAAAATCTGAGCAAGACATTCAGTATAAGAAAGCATGGTATACAACAAAACAGGGACTAGAATACTATATATATTATGAAGTAAAAACGTTACAGAAGGGACTAAAATACTATATATATTATGAAGTAAAAACGTTACAGAACAGGGACTTGAATACTATATATATTATGAAGTAAAAACGTTACAGTACCACAAATTCTAAACATCTACTATCCTTTCTCACTCTCACACACACAATAGTTTTAAAGCAGCAATGTTGTATATATACTGCTAAGAAAAACAATGAGATAGACATTTAAACATGTTCACCGATCATTTGGTTCTTCCATAGTAACTTCAACTTTGAGCAAGTTAAGCAAATTTTCTCATTCATTATCCATTCTATATTACTCTATACGCTTGCATAATCAGTCTCATTCATAGCATTCAAAGCACCAAAGCACCCACTTGATATTTCACTATGAAAGTGAGGTAGTTATCAGTGGTGCTTTGGAATGGAATCATAGTTATTAGTGGTGCTTTGGAATGGTTAAATTAATCACTTGGACAGTTTTCTTGGGTTAATATTTACAATGGACAATTTAACCCCTACCCAGGCTTTGTCCTAAGCATGCCGCATTATCAGTGATTAAAATGGCTGTCAGGAATTAAAAAGTATTTATAAATCATGATATGTAATAGATGATGAGCTGTTTTAGTTGCTTGAATCTTGCAGAGCATACCAAAGCTGGCATATTTAATTCAGCTGAATTTGAGGCGTTGCAAGGTAAGGGGCCGTTAATAAACCAGTTTACCGTATTTTCATTCAGCTGAATTTGAGGCGTTGCAAGGTAAGGGGCCGTTAATAAACCAGTTTACCGTATTTTCATTCAGCTGAATTTGAGGCGTTGCAAGGTAAGGGGCCGTTAATAAACCAGTTTACCGTATTTTCATTCAGCTGAATTTGAGGCGTTGCAAGGTAAGGGGCCGTTAATAAACCAGTTTACCGTATTTTCATTCAGCTGAATTTGAGGCGTTGCAAGGTAAGGGGCCGTTAATAAACCAGTTTACCGTATTTTCATTCAGCTGAATTTGAGGCGTTGCAAGGTAAGGGGCCGTTAATAAACCAGTTTACCGTATTTTCATTCAGCTGAATTTGAGGCGTTGCAAGGTAAGGGGCCGTTAATAAACCAGTTTACCGTATTTTCATTCAGCTGAATTTGAGGCGTTGCAAGGTAAGGGGCCGTTAATAAACCAGTTTACCGTATTTTCATTCAGCTGAATTTGAGGCGTTGCAAGGTAAGGGACCGTTAATAAATCAGTTTACCGTATTTTTCTTCAGTCTCCTCTTCTGTCGAGCTTGTGTCTATTTCCAAATTGAAATTGTCCTTTTAGTCATATCCATTTGAAGTGTAATTTCAACAAGTATAGAAAAGGTGTTCACACCTCATCTGCAGTAAGCAGATTAATGAGTGTTGTTAAGGCCCTTACCTTGAGCTTGTGCCCAATTACAGTTATACTGCCCTGGTCCGTTTAGTTGGTTCTAGTAAGAGCAGAGCTTTTGGGTTATCCATGCTCCCATGGTTGAGTCTCCGACATTGCTTAAGTGCCTACTGCAGGCCTTCCCTACCAGGAAGACAACCTCTGCGATGTTGAGCAGGATACAGATCCCTGACACAGCCAGCATGAACACAGTGAAGACAGTCTTCTCTGTGGGCCTGGACACAAAGCAGTCCACCGTGTTGGGGCAGGGGTACGAGTCACACTTGACTAGCCGAATCATCTTGTAACCTGGGTAGATCACGTAGAAGAGATACATGAAGATCACTTCGAACATGATGCGGAAGAACAGGCTGATGATATATGTCCACCAGAGGGCACCTGTGATCTTCATCTTCTGGGTCTTGATCTGCTCCAGGTCCTTGGGGCTGGCCCGGCCAGACAGTTTATAGAGCTTCTTGTCGATGTGTCGGCGGTGGGCCACATGCATGGCCACCAGCAGGGCCGGGGTGGACACCAAGATGAGCTGCAGGGCCCACAGACGGATGTGTGAGATGGGGAAGAAGTGGTCATAACAGACGCTGTTGCAGCCGGGCTGCTGGGTATTACAGGTAAAGCCAGACTTCTCGTCGCCCCACACACTCTCTGCTGCAACCACCAGGACCAGGATACGGAAGATGAAGAGGACAGACAGCCAGATGCGACCGATGCCCGTGGAGTGTCTGTTTACGCCGCTGATGACGGCATAAAAGGATGCCCAGTTCATTTTCGATTCCAGGTCTGAAAAACAAGGATGGCATTAAAATGATTTAATTGTAGAAGCTATGAGATCAACAATGTTGATAATTTTGCATAACAAAATAGCCTTACATACGTTAATTATTTCCACAAGATTTCTTTATACAAATACTAATTGCATGGTTTGTTACAAAAAAAACACAGATCTCACATAACCCGCTTCACCAGTCAGCACCACTGTCTGACCAGCACTGGTCATCGACTGAGATATTGGGAAATCTCAATAAAGCCATCCATGCTTTAAAAGCAATCCCCCAAGACTAATTCCATATTCTTCAAATCCAACAGCAACTGAGCTCTCTCCAGCTTGCTATATTTCAGATCTATTTAATTCCATTCCAGTCATTCCTGCCATGCCAGAAGAAGAGACTTGGAGAGATGGAGAGGTTACCAAGCTCAATAGGAGGTGTAAGAGGCATATGCAGCACCCAGAGTGGAGGACAACGTTGACCCGCCGGTGTAGCATGGACATTGATTTGCGTCCAGTGGAAAACCAAGCCTCTCTACC